>JANIJU010000018.1:14211020-14266166 GCA_025504685.1 Leucosticte australis | reverse complement strand
TGCCATGTATGTCCCTGATCCCTCTGGCTCTGTGGTCCCACACCAGGCACTGCTGAGTGTGCCATCCCTGCCTTTTCCTTGTCCCCATTCTGGAGCACACCCAAGGACATGCACTAGCACCCCAGGACAGCCTCCAGAGAAGGGCAAGGCACAGGCCCTCCCTGTGCTGTTTGAGAGGAGAATTTCAGCCCATCCCTGAGCTGGTGATGTTTGTCTGTCCCTAAGCACCATTCCCAGCCAGCCCAGTGGGCATTACCAGCCTGTCCCAACAGTCCTGGGGAGCCAGCACTCCCTCCCCAGGGACCCTTCAGCTGGTGGCCCCTTTGCTGAGCAAACCCCAGCATGGCCCTGCCATCCCCAGGCTGCCAGGGCAAATTGATGGGTCTGCAGTTAATGGAATCCATACATTCTGTCACCCTGCAAGACCTCCCTGGGAAATTACCTCCCCTTTCCTCACTCTCTGAGAAGAGTTATTGTATGAGAGCCAAACTGGGATTAGGTGCTTTTATCCACAAGACATATCTATGTATATCTTCATTTTTTCCCCTCTTTTTAATTTTTTTTTATTTTATCCTCTCCTTCCTTTTCCCCCCTCTCCTTTCAACATCTGGAAGTAATTTGTGACAAGGTTAAATGTCTGTACTGCATTAGGGCACAATTTGAACAGCATCAGGGAAATACCAGCTCTCTGCTGGTCCATATTTCTGCATTCTCAATTCTGTTTTTAAAAAAAATACAGTAATGGATAGAATGATCTGCTAATTCTATTTTATAACAGATGGAATGTGTGTCCTGGACCATATGGCTGCTGGTTTGGGCTGTTTGGGATATCCTGTTGCTTTTCCCATATATGTTGTTGCTTTGGAACTTGCTGGTGTGATGTTGAAGCACATACATTTCAATTCTTCACAAGTTCTTAATTAAAACCACTTTGACTGTGAAATATAGCTAGATCTAGGGCTGCCTGAGTTTAGTGTAGAGCTTTATATGAAATATATGCAGAGATCCATTTTACTGGCTGTGTAGACAGAAGATAAAAAAGAGCCTTCTTCTTATGTATATTTTGAGTTTATTTTAGTGTCATCAGTGCAAAAATAATTCTGTTAATTTCGCTAAATGATACTGTGCATGTGCTTTTCTCAGTTTACACAAAAGTAGTATTTGTGGAAAGCTTAAGATAAAAATTATCTTTCAGTTTGTCAGAGAAATGAGTCTCCTGTTTCCATTCTAAAAAGCCAAGATGGATAATCTGGAACTTGTGAAGGGGCCCATATTAAATTAATTCTTCACAAAATTTTTGTCTATTGATGAGCTGAGGCTTATTAAAAAAAATGTGATTATGTTAAGGTAGCGCTGCTGTCTTTCTGAGATTCAGAAGTTTGTTTGATGAATGACCTCCCTCGGGATTCTCAGCAGAGAATTTCAGAGCTGCAGTGATTTTACACCCCATGGCTGGTGCTGTGATTTGTGTTCCTGTCCTTGACAAGGGAGCAGAGCTGGGGCACAGCCATGACCTTTATGTAGAGCAGGTCCCTGTCACCTGTTTGGGTTTTAGCAGAGCAAGGCTCCCCTGCTGCCAACCCTCACACACGTGGTGCTAAAAACAGATTTTGGTGATTTTTTTCCTTTCTTCAGTTACAGCCAAAGCTCAGGGGAGAGCTGAGCTCCAGCCCAGGGGGTGCAGGGTGACCCCAAAGCTCACCCTGTGCCCCCAGGCCCTGCTGGGGCAGTCTGGGAGGGGTGCTGGGCTCACCTGAGTGGGGCCTCCTGCAGCACTGAGTGCTCCAAGGCACCTGGAAAACACAGAGAGGGGAGCTAATGGGAGTGAGTATTCCATCTCTTTTTCCCCCTCCTGGGGAAGGAACCCACCCTGGGGCTCTTTCTGAGCCCACAATGATGAGTTCAAATACCACCTCTCCATGGTGTTCAATAGGTCCCTTTTAATTAATAGAGCCTCTTTATGTGGCTTTTCCTCAAATTGAGTCTTCTCTCATCCTTGTGTGAGGCTTTGGTGTGATACACTCAAACCAGTCAGAGATGAAGAATTTTTCTGAATAATAAAATTCCTGCTTTAGTCTAGATTTATATTAATTTTTATTGTGGTAATGCTGTTGGAAAAGAACAGTCTTTTGAGTGACTTCTGTCAGATTTAAAATCCAAACAAATTTCAACAAGAGCAAAACACCTTTTAAAAAGATAAATCCACTTAGAATCCCTTTAGAAGTGTGTGGTACACTGCACACAGAAGCTTTAGGCCCCTCAGCTTCAGCATTTGTCCAACATGAACAATTTTTTTCCAGCATGAGCCTGTCTTTAACTGGGATGGAAAGTCAGTATCACTCTTTTTGTCCCTAAATGCTTTATTAAAAGTATATATTTCATCTGAGCCTTTGCACCTACAGAGCCTTTTCTTCCCTAGATGAATTGAAATGGTCCACACATGGATATAGAAGCTATTATTTTCCCAGCAGGATGTTAAACTGCTCATCAACTCTTGCAGAGCCAAAACACTTAGGAAAACCACGCAGGTGAAGGAGCTGCAGCTCCAATAACCACGGGTCAGCTCTTCATCTCCAGCCAGGAAATCTCTCCCCCCTTCAAAGCAGCTTTGCTCCCAAGACCTGGACACTTTATGCTGCAGAGAACTGTTTTACTGGGGGCTGGAAATCATCAAAAAAGACTCCACTTTTTTTGCTGAAGCAGACACAGAGTCTGCCTGTATCACAAACCTGCTCTCCAGGTAGGATCTGGCTGCTGCTTTCTGGCTTTATTTTGCAGGGTGTTGCCAGTTAATCCCACCCCTGCCCCCTCCCTCTCTGACTCAGACCCCATTAGTGTGACTGGAAAGGCAGAAAGAGGAAATCAGGTCTATCAATATGAAAATACATTTCTCAGTGTCGAGGGGGATTTGGTAAACTGGCTGACCCACTTGTGCCAGGAGTTATCCATAAGTGCAGATGGCACTGAGGAAACCTGATAATTCATATTTCTTCTTTCTATTTTTATGTTTTGGTTTTTTTTGTGGTTTGTTTGTTTGTTTTTCCTCAACTGTATAAACATGTAACGATGCCTACTATGAAAACTACAATGATTTTAAACTAATAGGATTGAAGAGAAAAGTGGATTAGAGTAACCCCAAAGAAATGGCACTGAGTGTTTGGCCAGGGACTTTCCATGGTGACACATACTGATAGGACAGAGGGGACTGGCCTTAAACAGAAGGAGCTTTAGACTGGAAATTGGGAAGGAATTGTTCCCTGTGAGGGTGGCAGACCCTGGCACAGGGTTCCCAAAGAAGCTGTGGCTGCCCCTGGATCCCTGGAAGTGTCCCAGGCCAGGTTGGACAGGGCTTGGAGCAGCCTGGGACAGTGGGAGGTGTCCCTGCCATGGCAGAGGGGGAACTGGATGAGCTTTAAGGTCCCTTTTGACCCTAGCCAGTTGATGGTTCTAGGAATACATTGCATTTAGCACTTATATAATCTGTATTATATGATATTTCAACTGCTGTATGATATGATATTTCAACTGCTGTATGATATGATATTTCAACTGCTGTATTATATGATATTTCAACACCCTGCTAAGCTGAGCTGTGGAAATCCACGTTAGCCTTTGCACCTTTGCTGTGGGTTGTGCTCGTCCCTTTTTGCTGACCTGGATTTTCTCCACCTTGCTGTTTGTTCCTCTGTGTTTGCCAAGTGATTTGCCCTCCTCCCAGCTGACTGTGCTGCTTACAGCCCCCATGGACAGTGAATTTTTTGTAGTTTCCCTACACTTCTCTTTGCATTCTAATTTCATTTCTGTTCATGGGGGTGCCAACAAAATGAGAAATGTCTATAAACCCCCTCTACTCCAGATTCTGAAGCTGTAAGTGAGGCTGTTTAGGGTAAGATTTCTCCTACATGTGGCTTATTTCAGACTTAAATACTTGCAATAACTTTTTTTTTTTCAGTGTCTGAATCTATCCTCTTCTGAACATGTTTGACTAGATATGCCAAGTTCTATGTTTTTCTGGGAATACAAGCTGCCCTATGCTATTAATCTTTTTACAGCAATGATTGACTCAAATGGTTTGTGGGAAAAGGAGGAAAAACATGTTTAGTAAAGATCTCTGGTGGAGTTAATTTGTCTCCCTGTGGCTCTGAGACGTGCAATTCAGATTTCTGCATGCTGTGGACACCCTTGTCAATGTATTGATGAAGGCCTGTGGGAATACAGCAGTTTTAAACAATATTTCAAAGCAGAAATTCCAGAGTACTTCATGTGGATGATGTTCTTTTTGCTCTCAGCAACTGTAAAAATACAGCAAAACTGGAGAATATTTTATTTACCTTTTTAAACAATAGATGAATTTTCAGGACGCTCATTAAAATGGGAAACAGTAAATGATGAAAGGTTTTCTTTAATGGAAAGTAAAAATGTCATGACATCACCAGAATATATTGGAGAGCAGGAA
Organism: Leucosticte australis; assembly: GCA_025504685.1. Classification (NCBI taxonomy): domain Eukaryota; kingdom Metazoa; phylum Chordata; class Aves; order Passeriformes; family Fringillidae; genus Leucosticte; species Leucosticte australis. The sequence continues at coordinate 14,261,710 of JANIJU010000018.1, read as the reverse complement.
GCAGAGCAGCTCTAGCCCAGAATGCTGATGAGCTGTGCTGCTCAGCCTTTCTCCTGCAGGCAGGAAGAATGTGTTTTCTCTCTCTGTTGTATGTTGTTATATATTTATACACAAAAGTGTACAATGCAAAAGAAGTTATTTCATCAGTAATGTCCAAGAACTGCACACCAGGCTGGGAGCAGCTGAAATTTGTTCATTAAAAGTTCATGGTCTGTTGACCTTTTCTCGTTCAAGCCTTGTATTGAGTCCACTCCTTATCTCTGCTGTGCATGGCAGATTGTTTAGCATATTTCTTGTGTAGAGAGTGACTTTGAGTGCCACAAGGACCTCACTTGGCACTTGCAGGCATAAGCAGAATGTGTTTGAAAATGTTGCTGTGCTCTCTAGTGGATAATTTAGTTATAAGTGCCTAAGAAATTAGTATCAACAACAGTTACCAATTTATATTTCACTTAACAGAGAGACCTTCAGCAGAAGGGCCCTGCTTGAGTGCAGGGCTGTGTCTGCAGGGAACACTCACAGGTTTTACTGCACACATTTCATTTCTGATACATTTAGGGACAGACCACATTCTGCAGAAGCTTTTTTTTAAAGACTGATTTTCAGTGAGCAGGCAGCAAGAGGCCTTTATTTCCAGCCTATCTCAGATGATGGGAGATGAGCTTACTCCACATCCTGTTGTTGCCAGAGCCCTTGGCTGGCCCTCAGGCACCCAGCTGTCAGGGTTTGAGGCACACCTTACCCCTCAAATGCTGGGGTGCCACAGCCAGGAGAGTGTTTGCCTGCTCCTGACCTGGCATGGTGCTTCTGCTGCTGAGACTCTTTGCTGGATCCATCAGTGAGCTTGCACTGGACCTTCCTATCCCCACTCTTATCTCCTTCAGCCTGTTCAAATCTTTGCACTCTGGTTTGTGTGTTCCTCACTCTTCAGGCAATTATTTTCCAGCCCACCCACCATCTCTGGTGGCATCCTGCAGAGTTCTCAGACAGTTCAGTGGTGATTTACACTGTGACTTAGGCTGCCATTCCAATTCTCCTCTCCTTCCCTTGGCCTGTCAGTCACTCTGCCTTGAAGGCCTGCCATTTCTGCTTATCTCAGCCATTTCCAGCTGCATTCAATTTATTGAGCTTATTATTGTTTGAAGATTTATATACTAGAATTGGCAGAAATAAAACTGTCCTTCCTGGGAAAACTTGATTTCTGGTGTTCTAGATGGCAGATTGGCCTCTTTGATATGGGCCCAGAACTGTGGATAAAGATGCCTGGAATGGTGAATCATTGTTCTAATGACCAGATAATTGGAGCAGCAGATTTGAATCAAATGACATCCTGTCCCATTTCACAAGAAAAATAATTAGGTTTGATCCTTCATTGAACTTCTGTTGTCTAGTTCAGCACTGAAAAGCTGTGCAAACTTTTCCTCATGTTTCAGTGGATGTTTTCACAGAATTCCCAACATCTGCTTGCAGTGGCAGCTGTCTGCATTTCTACCTCTGTGTGCAGGTGCATGGGGAGTGGTTCAGTTGTTGCTGAGTTGAGCCCAGGCAAGTGATTTCATATCTCTTGGATGTGGTAAAAATGATCCCATTTTGTGTAGTTTTATTGCTCTTTATCAGTAGTGTATGGTATAAGATTCATCCAGAGAATTAAATCTTGCTGTATTCTCAACAGCTCTCCAAGTCTGGATCTGGAGTAGATTTAGACTCTTTTTCAAAGTCTTGATGGAAAGATGTTTCCCTTCATCCACATGCCAGCCTCTCACTGTTCCAGGTGATTCAGTTGTGACTCTTCAGGTGCCTTTTTTCAGTCTTCTGTTTGCAAATATGCAAACAAATTGAGTAGGAAATAGGAATGAGAATCTAGGAACAAGTTTTCCCTTTGGAGGTGTTTTTCTTCTCCTTGGTTTTGGCATTTAGATAAGATTTAATTTAGTTTCAGGTTTCATGCCAGATTTCAAGGTAATGATGAGTTTTAATTTTACATTTGTTGTTCCATGCTCTCATAATAACAGTATGAATTCTACAATTTCAATAAATGCTGTATAACTCCACAGGTTAGAAAACACAGTTTATTTGCTTGGGGGGATGTGTAGTTATAAAAATGTAAACAAGCACGGAATATTTTATTCTCTTGAAATATTGGTAAGTTCTGAGGACATAGATGGAGCAACCATTTGAAAATCTTAGAAGGGCTGTGTTGGGAAATCTGCAGAGTAGGTGTGACACTTGGAAGGCATTTGTGCCATGAGGAGCAGCTGAAGTCACTGTGTGAAGTTGGCATGAAATAATAAAACTGCCAGAGCAGAGGTGAGGTGATGCTCACTCGCTTCTCTAGGTGTGGAAGTTAATAAAAATAGGAGAATCTTTAACTGGTGTTCCAAAAATCACCCTGCTCTGAGTTCAATGAGTGAAATCCCCCAAACCCCACGGCTCTGAGAATAATACAAAAAAGACTTCATGATGTGTGAGAATTCACAAGAATGCAGGGAATTTTCTTTTCTGTTCCAAATTAAACCTTACCCTTCCCATTTTATTAAAAGGTGATGGAAGTTTGTGGTCAAAGCCCTGGCAGTCAGAGCCTTCCAGCCTCTTGTAAACAACTGATCTCAGCAACTTCTCCACTAAATATTCCTGACCATTGTACCTGGCATTGTAATTCAAAAAGCATCTCTGGTGCTTTTCTGTTTTCCAAATAATCACAATCAGGTTCTGCTGTACTTGCTTGTCTGTTAAGGGTATTAAATAGAGGTGTATAAAAATATATATATCCAATGTTTATTCTGTGCAGCAAGCATTCAGGTGAGCATCACTGGGGCTTGGGGGTCATTTGGATCACTTGTTTTTCCTGGCTTCTCTGTCTCATTGATGGAATAATGGTGAACTGTATTTCTTTTAAAAGACTCAGCAAATGTATTAGTTTGGGAACATTTCTATGATTTTTATACGTAGAAACATCAAAATATAGATATATCACAAATATATATATATATCTAAAATTATAACCTCCTAAATCTTTTTGTTATTTCTTTTGAACTTTCCCCTGGAATGAGACATGACACACTGAAGCTTTGAGTAATATTTTATTGCAATGCAGTAAAAAGTTGACTTGCAGTTTTATTATTACTGTAATTTTCATTCAAAATTTTATATCCGCAAATTAATTTTTTTTTCAGATGAAGTCAATGTGGAATATGTTGCCCTGACTCATCTCCTGAATTTTCACTCTTTCCCTCATGTGCTGTTCAGAGTATGAATGCCATTTTGTTTCCCAGGTAAAATTAACACTTAATAGTGTTTTACAGCCTTTTAGTTTATCTTCTGAATGGGGGCATTGAGGGTTTCCCTGAAGAGAAGAGAGGGCAGCAAAGGCTGTGAAATTCTGTGAACCTCTAGGAGTGGTGGCATTTGGTAGGAACAGTAATTCTAAAATCAGGAGGGGAGAGCCACTGATACTGGAATGGAACAGTAGTGCTGACTCTCTGTGTGCTTTCAGAATTCTTTCTGATCTCTCTGGAAAAGCATGTTTGGTGGAAATTGGTGCCTGGAGGAGAGATGTGGGCACAATAATATGGTGGAAGTGGAGTTCCTTGTTTCCTCATTTGGAATCTGGAGTTTCCTTCAGTGCCAGCTGTAGCTCCGTGTGCTGCGTTGTGTCTTTATTCCAGCATCAGGCAGAAGAGCTCTCAGTGTGCATAAAATAGGCTTTCATTTTCTGCCACTGAGAGTGGGCAGCAGGGCTGGTGGCCCAGCTTGTCCCTGAGAAACCTGAGTTTGCATTTCTGCCACAGCCACAGCTCTGTGTGCCCCAGCATCACTCCTGGGAGGGTGCTGGCAGCTGGCACCGAGCTCCAGCTGCTGGCAAAACACATCTGGCCAGCCTTGTCCCACATGGGCCAGCTCCCTGTCCAGGAGAGTCTCAGCCCTCAAAATATCTGCTCTGTTTTCCCACTCTGTCTGCACTTTAAGAAGTTCATGCTGATTCCTCAGGGCCATATAGTAGAAACAGGCAGGGAATGATTGGCATCTGACTCCATTGACTCAGAATGCTGAAAAATCGCTTTATTAAACTATACTATATTACATTAATACTATTCTAAATTATATATACTAAAGAAAAAGCCATGAGTGTCTCCAGACAGCCAGGACACAGCTTTGGCCCAACAGGCCAATTAATACAAACAACCATCACCAGAATCCAGTTACCAAATCCCTTCAGGTAAACAATCTTCCCAACACATTCCACGTGTGCAAAAACAACAGGAGCAGCAAGTAGAGATAAGAAGTGTTTTCCCTTTCTCTGAGGTTCCTGGCTGGGATTCCCAGGAAATATCCTTGGGAATTGTGCCTGCCTGCTCTCTATGGAGAGAGCTGTGGCTACAACAGGCACATTTCTGGTGCCTGGTTTCCGAGCTCTGTCTAGATGGAATTGCTGCAGACAACCATGTACGAGTGCCAAAAAAAAAAAAAAATCACTTTATTTTATCCATACTTCAGTTATTCCTGAGTTTCTGTGTACCCCATCCCTTTGAGCCACCAAAATTGTCCACTGTGCCCAGGCATAGAGGGTTATGAAGCAAAAGAAAGCAGTGTTCTCTTCCTTCTCCTGGTTTTCCCTCCTGAAACTTGTTTCTCACCCTGTGATCCCATGCCAGGCAGAAAGGGGCTGGCCATCTGAGTTTTACTGCACTCTCTTGTGAGGGACAGTGTGGCATGTGCTTTGAGATTCCTGCCACTGACACAGAGAAATGAGAAGGGAAGAATCTGATGAATCTTTTCTTTGCCTCTCATGAACAACGTATGACAGCTTTGAGAAATCGTCTTCAAAGGAGTCATTATGGTGCCATTTGAATTAGTGAAATAAAAGTAAAGACTTCTTATTTTCTAACAGCTTATTTTCCCAGTGGTTGTCCAATAATAAGCAGCACTTCAGTCACAGGGTCAGGGAGTTCACATGTCATTAGCACACTCTGAAAGCCTGTAATGCCTTTTGGATTTATTTATTTTTTGATTTATTCACTTTCTTGCTGTACAGTTTGGGGTGGAAGCCTTGCAGTTGGGGAGCAGGGAATGCCAGAGTGCTTTGCAGCTTTGGCAGTCCACTGTGCATCCAGCAAGGAGAATTCTTGGAGGAATGGCACAGAGGATGTTCTTGCTATTGTGACTGTTGAAGTTATCCCGCAAGTTTTGTGCTTTTTGATGGGTACAAATTAGTCTTGTGATGGGTAAGCCTTGGAAATGGGTAATTCTGAGTTAGAGAAACATTTTTGAGTCTTTGCTTAGCAAGATCTGCTGTTGCTTTGTATCAGCTGTGCTCTGGGAGCATTAAAGCATCGGAATGAGAACTCTGCCTACTAAACCGTAACAAAAAATTTGTTCCACTTTGAGATTACTTTTTTATAATGAAAAGTGCTCAGAGTATTTACACTTCAAGTGACCTCAGCACAATTCACAGTTGTTCAGCAGGAGAAAAAAAAAATCTCCAAGTTCTGATGTTCTAATTTATCTTTAAAAAGATTCCACAAGACAAATAAAACCACTTACATTCATTTTTCTCCCTCGCCTGCTTCCATTACTCAGTAGTGAACAAGACATAAAGGTGATCTGAGCCTGAGAGTTTAACCAGAAATAAAATGCAGGAATGTATCCTGGCCCTCACACTTGGGTTGTATTTTCCTTTAGAAAATTCTTTCATGTGCTTGTGGGATATCAGAGATAATGATGTGTTGAGTAGGGGCAATGAAACGAGACTCTCAGTCAATAAATTTGCTCAAAATGCAAGCAAGTGAAATAATCTATTGTCTGGTGGAACTGTTCTATGCAGGTACATAGTTCAAATCATTTCAAAGCTTAGGCTCCAACAGAAATTGTTGGGCTGGAGTATAGCACACCAGAAATTAAATGTCATTTATGTCTCTATGCAGGAATTTAGGACAGGGAGGAGAATTGAATTGAAAATTTTATTCTGAATCTGATCCTAAATTTAATTTGTCTTATCCTATTAATGCTGGACTCGTAACCATTCTAGTAGAAGATTTCTATTTAGAACCAAAAGTAACCAAAAAGCATTTTTAGCAGCAGAATGAACTTCCATGAGAATTTTTAAACCTGGTAATGCTTTTTTTTAATAGTTCAGAAGAGAATATATATATTTTTTTCCATTGTGAACTTCCCATTATAAATTGGACTGTCTGCTGTAACAGCCCATGTTGATGTAGTCAGTGTAGTCCAACAGGTCCTGGATAGTTCATTATAAACTCCTGGCAAATATTGCCTCTTGAGAAGGGTGTCTTTCTCAAAGAAGACTTAAATGACTCAGATTTTTTTATATATATATTTTATTGTATTCCTACATTTACAATATTGGCAGTAGCAAGAATTGTCTCCCTTCATAGTGGCATTTGCTTAAAGTTTTTGAGTCAGGACCAGAACTCTTCTGCTGCCTTAGTGGTTCCTCCATTTTCTAGACTCTTTTCCTGCTATTTGGCATGCAAATCCTGTGCTGTCTGCAAGCTGGGCCATGGATGGGTTTTATACACAGGTCATTAAAGAACTTGCCTGTGCATCTCCAGATTTATTGGGTGACTTGGAGTGCCACTCTATCAAGCCATTGTACCCAATTAGTATTTCTCTCCCTTACAGAAGGATTTATTGAAAAATATTTGCAGTTTATGAAATTATATCTGCAATTATATAGGCTTTTGGGTAATAACAAGTATATTTTCATTTTTCAGCACATTTTATTGTGCTTTGTTGTGAACTGTTTACAGCAGTTCTTGCTGGCAGGGGAGAGGAGAGAGGGAGGGCAAATGGAGCTGAGCGTGGAGTAAAACCAAGGGAAATCTCATATTAAAGATTCACCAATGAATCTTTACAGAGTTTATGCAAATCCAGTGGGTATTTTGTGAAAGTGTTAATGAGTGTCACATCCTGATTACTGCAGATTTCCCTTTGCATTTCCAACCATACCAAATCCTATTGAAACTGCTAAAATTAACACCATGGGTTCACAACATTTTGTCAGAAAAACGTGTGAAATTTGTTTTTAAAATATTGTGCACTCATTATTCTTGGAAACGTCTTATGTAGATGTTGATATAAACTATCCTGTGTGCATTCCTTGATGGATGACAAACTCAGCCTTGGTCTCCCTAAATCCTTCTAAAGCACTGTCTATTTCTGAGCTGTGTTTTGCATCTCACTATAAAGCAAACCCTATAATTAACTGCCCTGGCACTGAGGATCCTGTTGGGAATGTGCTTTTTACCAGCAGCTACCAGGAGCAGCCCTTTTTGCCAAGCACATGAGTCCCAGGATGGTTTGGGTTGGAAGGGACCTTCAAGCCCATCCAGTGCCACCCCTGCCATGGCAGGGACACCTTCCACTGTCCCAGGTGCTCCAAGCCCTGTCCAGCTTGGCCTTGGGCACTGCCAGGGATCCAGGGGCAGCCCCAGCTGCTCTGGGCACCCTGTGCCAGGGCCTGCCCACAGTCAGTCAAGGATTCCTTCCTGAATGACCTTCTGGTCCTTCTGTTGTGCCTGAAGTGGGGCCTGTGATGTGTGAGGAGACTTCAGACTCATTGATTTAGCTAATCAATGGAAAAATGGAAAGGAAAATAATTAAATTAAAATAAAAAATAAAACATTTTGTTCCCCTTTACTTAAGAGTCAGGGTTTGAGCACTCCAGCCAGCTCCCTTCCCTGTGTCCCCATTCCCTTTCCTTTTTCTGCATGGGCCATCTCTCCTCTGCCCTCTCTCTCAGCTTTTGCTGGGTTTGAAGCTTTGAGACAATTTCATGTCCCTTTTGCTCTCTTTTGACTCACCTTGGCAAACATATCCTGTCTTTACAACTAGGCCAAAAAAGCTCTTGCAAGTCGTGGGAACAACTGACATCCAGGAACGTCTGGGGGGAAGGAGATTTCCCTGCCACCACTCCAGGACACCACTGGTGGGATGGATCAGGATGTGGCACCAGGCAGTTGGGCATGGTCTTTTTATTTCTCTGCCAGCCTGTTAATATAACCAGAGTGCTGTGTTTGGATCACAATGAGATCACAATGAGCCTGTTCATTTCCAGATACGTAGTGGCATCATTCATTTGCACATTAAAGGGAGCTTCACTCCAAGAAGACAAATTCGAGGCTACAAAAGCTCTGTGATTATTGTAATGCTAATCTGCATTCAATCCCATGTATGTGTCACATCTTGAATACTTTAAAAAATTAATTAGTCAACTGTGTTGTGCCACAGATGAGCAGGAGCAAGGGGCTGCTTGCATACACAAGCTGTGACATCCTCTGTGCCAGCAGAACTTTAAAGGAGAGAAGATCCCCAAGAACTGAGCTGGAGGTGGTCTCAACCTCTGCCTTCTACCTGATAGTGCACAAAGTGGTGGCATTTGTGTTGCTGTGTTAAATTAAGGGATCAAAATGTGTTTAAATTATCTCAAACAACAATCCCTATGCTGCTGTATATCCTGTATTTCTGAAGATATTTAAATCTTTGCATTCATTTTAGTAGGAAGCAGACATCATGCCTCTAAAGCTAGTGACAGAAGTCTCATTGGTGTGCTCTGCAACCTGGAGAGCAACTGCAAAGGAAAATAGGTGCAGTAAAAACAAATACAGCTGCAAAATAAGGATTTGTTAACTAAGAATAAAAGATAGGCAGTTACCCATTTTCTCAGCAGAATTCTACCTCCATCCATCTCACAGAGCTGCCCAGAAGTATTTCTTTGCCTACTTTCTGGGCCAAAAATCTTGTAGAACTCTCTAACCTCTGCCATTCTCCTTTCTTGGCTCAGATCTCTGTGGGCAGGAGCAGGCACTGTCAGACTCACTCTTGGGGGTTGTGCTCACACTGCTTTACTGAGGGGCAAAGGCAGAGGGAAAGGTCTCACTTCTGACTCCTCTGTGCCTCTAGGGATGGCTGGGGAGCCCTGGTGCTCCCTCAGTGCCTTCCAGCTGTGCTCCTGGGGCTGGGCAATGGTTTATATTGAATTTATTTGATGTTCTGAGCAGCACTCGGGGCCCTGCTCTGTGCCAGAGGCTGCACTTTCCCATTTGGAGGTGTTCCCTTGCAGCATTTGACCTCCAAGGGGAAGCACTTGCAGGTTTTTTAGGTGTTTTCCGTTGTGTTTTGACATTTCCTCAGGCTGGTGTGGGGAGCAGTGTCACATCTGTGTTTTCCTGGTCATGGGGCTCTGTAGACAAATTAACCTTTTGCAGTTTTATGGAGGAAACAATTTGCATTAATACTGTGGGAAGGAGAAAAAAAAAAAAGATTGTGGAATTGAAAGGCATTCTGAATTCACAGCATTTAAAAAAGTTGTGTTTTCTAATTACTAAATTAAAAAATGCAATTTGTTTGGGAAAAACACCTAGAGCAGATCCAGATTACCTCTGAAGAACATATAGAGTGAGATATTAAAGTCCATATTGCAGCCTTAACTTGTAATCCTTGTTCCTGTGGCAATGCTGCCTGCTTTGGGAGTGCAAATTCCTGTGACTGCTTTAGCATTTCAACAGGGCTGTGAATATGTATAAGCACAGAAGGAATTATTTTGCTTCAAGACTTTTCAGAGCCCTGTTTCTTCTTGTTGGTAGATGTGTTGTTACCTTCTGTTTCACATTAAACTTTGCAACAAGCTCAAAAAAAGAGTCAACAGTCTTGAAAGTGAATGCTGCTGGTAAATGGTGCCTGGTGCCTTCCTTACACTTGACAAAAATACAGATTTTTTCTTTGGTTCGATGCTTCTTCAGGAACTTTGCTTTATTTTAGGGCTTAGGATAAGTAGTTCTTTTTTGAACTTGACCTCCTAAGCAGCAGTGGCTGTGCAAAAAATCCCTGTCCTGTGGAATATGCATTTTTGCTCTTTACAGGGGGATAAGTACAGGCACGACTGGTTATTTTTATAGCAGTTTTCATAGCATTTCTGCAGGAAACTTTTTGTGGCAGTGTTTGAAGTGACATTTATTAGAGCAGCACTATTTTAGTTGCATCAAAATTATGTTCCTTTACTATTTTATTGATGGTATTTGATTTCTTGTTTCTTGAAATTAGGCATGACTTTTTAGATGAAATGTAGAAAATAACATTTTCATTTAATATGCTGCAAACTTTTGCATTTGGCATTGCAGTTAGAGTGTGAAAGTACCTTTGGACACTTGCAATGTTTAAGTTAATTCATTTGTAAACTGTTCTAATTGTGTGAATGGCAGAAACAGAGCTAGAACCTTCAAGAGAGATTGGTGACATCAGTAGCAAACACACCTTGGGAAAAGGCAGCCCCAGCTCCTGATGCAAAATGGAGCAATTCAGATTGGTAGAATCACATTTACAAATTCTTTATGGAGGCTGCTTGGGAGCAATTGGCTAAAGAAAAGCACTGACATTTTGAATATCCAGAAAAATGATTTCTGAAAACAGCTAGGTTTTTGTGTCATTGCTTTTTTGGAACATCTCTTACATAGGTCCAATGCTAAACCCAATTATTTTTGTGTACTTCTGTAATTAGTTTCACTGTCCTCTTAGCAGCATTGTGGATGCTTGCAGGATCCAACCCCTGGAGAACATTTTAAAATTCTGCTTGGTTGAGAGAAAACTTTTGTTTTCTGATTGTATTTCTTTTGATAGCTCAGATTTCAAATCCTTATCATTTAGATCCTCTCCAAAGGACACTGTTTAGCATGAGTTAACATCATGCATTCTCAGGTGTAGATTTCCTTCAGCTCCAGTTGCTCTGTTGGGTTTGTGGCACCTGATGGATGTTGGATTTTTTAACACATTGGTTGCCTGGCTCAAAGTTGCACATGGAAACCACAAGCCCTTTAGAAATAAAGCTGCAGCACGTTTGTGATAAATCACAGGATGCTTTTCCATCTGAATATGCTTCATTAGCTTCCCTTGTGTGGAGCTGCTCATTAGGTGGCTGTAGGGAAAAACCATTCCAGCAGGAATCCATCAGGCATGGAGAGCCCCCGTGTGTTGGACATGGACCTGCATTAACAACTAAAGCACATTTCACTGCCCTCTTTAGGGCTTTCACTGGATAAAAGCACTTGACAAACCGGGCAGGTGCAGAATAACCTTCTGCTCCAGATACTACTTGTGAATTTTGCCAGTATTCACTTTCCTTCAGTGCTTATGTTGGGTTTTAATCATTCCCACAGAGCAGAAACTTAGTTCAGGAAATGATGGCTAAATCAGTTACCCACGGAAGACTTTGAGCTGGAAGCTCTCTAGGATGACACGTGCACCTTTGCATCAGTTAAAAAAAACTCCAGCTGCTCCATTCACTAAAAGGCACATATTTTACAGTTAGTTGCTGTGGCCTGCTTCTCTGTGATTTTCTTTATCAATTGGAAAATTCAGAAGAAAAACACTCTCCTTTTTTTAAGGAGAAAAAGATGCAAGGGATGAAAAATCACTAAATTCATTTAGAACTTTTGGTGTGCCACGAGACATAATGTGACGGTACTCATCTGCAGTATTCAGTGAGTGCATTGAAAATACTTGAAGATAAGTAAAAAAGATAGAAATCTGGGATTACTGAAACCTCAACAGCTGCTGCCATCACAGTAATATTTCAATTATGTGAGATTTGTCCCTGCAAGTGTGATGGGAAGGACAGAGGTTCAGGAGGTGCCTTGCCCATGGCAGGAAACATGTGTGTGAGAAGGTCACAGTGAGGGTCCCCAGCAGCTGAACCACAGCAGGGCCCTGCTGTGATCCCCACACAGCTTTTGCTCATCCCACAGGGCACTTAACTCTGGGTCAGGGTGTGGCTCAGTGGGTCTGGTTCACCCACAGCTGCTGGAGAATCCCTGCTGTCAAACAAAGGCATCCCAGATGAGCTTCTGCAACCCCAAGGACCACCCTGGCATCACTGGGCCATGAGAGATGTCACACACTTCATCTCCAGTTCAGCTGGGAGGTGGAGGAACCACCATGAGAGATGTCAGACATTTCATCTCCAGTTCAGCTGGGAGGTGGAAGAACCACGGTTACCCACCCCTGAGAGAGAGTGCTGCAAAGGAACGTGTAATGTGCGTGGATTTTTATTCAAGGTTGCTGTTTCTATAGACTGAAATATAAATTTTCAGTGATCTTTTTAAAGTTGGACATAGGAATTCAGACCATTATTTTGATTTTGATTGTTGTCACAACTTTGTGAGTGCTGCACCTCTTTCTGCAGCAGTGTGTGCTTTGCCAGTGCCTCCCCCGGCCCCCCTTATTTTTTTTTGCTAATGAGATAATTAGTTGGTTCAAACTCTTTTCATTACTTGAATGAAGCATGGGGATCTCTGAAGAGCAGCACTGAGAGCCACATGTGGCATGTGCCAGAGCTGCAGGTCCTCTGATGGAAGGCCCATACTGCAAAGGCTCAAAACAACAGGCCAGAGGTAATGGAGATGTTTTCTGACTGCTTTGACCCTAAGTGGCCTTGCCCTGGACAGCCTGGATGTGTAAATTAGCAGTGCTAATTGCTGCTGGTGGCATTTGTAATGGAACTGAGCTTAATGCTTGGCATATATGGTAAAAATCAGATTTAAATAACAGAACTAATAAGCCAACCCATAGTATTTTGTTGGTTGTAAGTGGTGGAAGATGGTATTTTAGTAATCCCTGTATTTTACTTCACTCATGTTTAGACACACAGGGTGATTTAATTGGAATTTTTAACATTTCAGTGCTTTAATGTTCTGAAACATATTAGCTCTGCCTTAGCAGTTAGTGTTTATTCAATCTCAGAGCACTGTAGGGTCATTAATCCTTCAAGCCCTCCTGAGAAGTCAGAGATGGGAGACACTGGAAGTCACATTATTCTAATTTTACAAGTGGGAAAACTGAAGTGATGAATAATGTGGTCAAGGCCACACAGTGGGGCAGTGTGAGCTTTGAGATGTTCTGGCTATTAAGCCCTGTGGTCAGGCCAACCCTTGCAACCTTCTCTTTTTAAATTGTACACTTCATTGTGATTAAGGTGCCTTAATGGTCCCATAGTCTGTCTAGGTAGAAAGTTTAATAAGTTGAGCATGTCTGCAATAAAAGCTTCCAATCAAGAAGTTACAGCCTGAATTTAATATTATTTTCTATATGTTTAGTTTTCACAGAACATAATTAAACCTTGTCTCTTCTGTTCTGCCAGAAAGTATTTGTGTTTACAGAAAGGAAAATGATTGGTATCAAGTTATTTTCCAAGAGATCAGATTGTTCTCGATTTTCATTGCAGAATAATGATAAACATTGAAAGACATTTTAATAAACTTTTGGGGGTTTTTTGAGAAATAGTGAATATGTGGTATGAAAATGCATTTTACAGAATTAGAAAAGTCCTCTGAACAGCCTCTTGAGAATTTTTCAATAGAGTACAAGTGGTTGTTTGCAGATTGTAACTTCACTTGCATAAATACATGTACTTTGAAATAGCAGCTTATTTGGTAGGGCATAAGCAGTGCTTTTGTATAGTGAAAGGGATCAGTTTTTAATGTTTATCTGAAACTTTTTTTTTTGTTCTCCAGAAATGGGTTAGTTGCTGCCATCTCTTGTGCAACATTTTCTGGTTTTGTTTCAGTTCCAGCCAGTCTTTGTCTCAAAAATGACATAGTCTGCGATATTATTCTAAAAGGAATTCAGAATTTTGCAAGAGATTAATCATCATTTAATCCAAACCATTTTATATATATAGGATTGATCCTAGCAGTGAACCCCTGCAAACTTTAGCGCCGCGTCCAATATTTTAATAAGCAGCTAATATTTAGCCCATCCATTAAGCCGCTCCATAAATGAATTATTGAGTGTAATCTGCTCTCCCGTGCCCACCTTCCTTTCCCACAAGGCTGTGGTTTTTAGCTAAGCCGGCGTGGAGCTGCTCTTATCTCCCAATAAAACAAAACGGCTCCGCCGAGCGCCCGCACTGCCGAGCCCGGCAGGGGAAGGCAGAGGCAGCCGAGGGCTCTCGCCTCTCGCGGCAGCCGATGGAAACTCATCCGTACCGTCCCACGGCATCGCCGGCAGCGCGGCGGTAGCGGAGCCAGCGGCAGCGCTTCCCTCGCTCGGCGGGGCCGGCGGCGGTGGATGCTGCCCCGGCTCCGGGCGCTGCAGGGCCGCCCGGGGCCGCCCGGCTCCTCCCGCATCGCCGCCGACCATGAAACCCTGGCAGCTGCTGGCAGGCGTGGGAGATGCCCTGCAGGTAAGGCAGCGGCAGCTCGGAGCGATCTCGGCCGGGCGAGGGTGGGATCCATCCTGTGCCCGCGCCGGGAGCGCCCCGAGCCCGGCGGTGCCCGCCCGGAGGGGCCGGGCTGCCAGCGGCATGGGGGCTGCCCCACCTGAGGGGACAGGTGAGGGGGATGCCGGTCAGGTGAGGGGTGCGGGAAATCTGGTCAGGTAAAGGGGATGCTGGTCAGGTGCGGGGTGCAGTGATGCCGGTCAGGTGAGGGGGATCCGGCCAGGTGAGGAGTACGGGAAATCTGGTCAGGTAAAGGGGATGCCGGCTAGGTGGGGGGAATGCTGGCCAGGTGAAGGGGTGCAGGGATGTCGATCAGGTGAGAAGATGCGGTGATGCCGACCGGCTGAAGAGATTTCGGGCTGCGGGCCAGGTAAGGGGGTGCGGGGGTTTGTTGCTGCCGGCCGGGTGAAGGGGGATGCAGGATGCCGGCCGGGCGAAGGGGATGCCAGCCGGGTGAAGGGGGATGCAGGATGCCGGCCGGTTGAAGAGGATGCCGGCGCGGCTGGGCTGTGTGCCGGCCCGGGGCCGGGGGATGCTCGGGGCTGATCCGGGTGTGTGCTGTACAAACTCCGCGGTGCTGCCGCCAGCGTGTTTCCCTGGCTGTGAGCGCTCCTCGGCGAGATGCCGACAGAAAACAACGTGCGGGAGGGATTATCCATCCTCCCTCCGTGTTTGGCTGAAGTTTATGTGAACTTCATCTTCAGAAAGCTGCTTGGCTTTCTGTGGATGGAATATGTATTAGCATTTATATGAAAGAGAGCAGGAGGCTCAATAGAAAGGGGTTTGTCAGGTGGATTATTGCCTGGTGATTGTTACTGCAGGCAGGTTACAGGATTCCTGACCAGCCTGGGTGCCTGTTTAACTTTAGGGTCCCTGTGTGTCACCAGCATAATATACTGATCTTAGAAAGCATAATTTATGAGTATTTGGAGGTTTTATTACTGTGCTTGTTAAAATGCATGGGATATAACAGCAGCAGCATTTTATTAATAAATGCAATTTAAACACACAGGTAATTTTGGCTAATAACCCATTTATATGTGTTTGCATTGAAAAAAAAAGCAGGAACAGGGTATAAAAGACTAAGATTTAAAAATGCCTATCGGTTTCCAGCTGGATATAATTGCAAAGTAATTTAAATACTTTGCATGACTTTAGCAATAGTCTTGCTTTAAAAAACCCACACACTTCAAAGTATGCAAAAAATGTTGAGGGGAGTGGGGAAGGTGGATTTCTCTAGCTTTTAAAAATAAAGGACTCTTGTGCAGACTCCTAATAAGGGATATAATATTTTTGAAAGACTTGCTGTCACATGGAAGAGACTCTGGCACAGCCCAGTAGTGGAATGCTGGGCTCTGCAGTTCAGACACCGTAAAATCACATTGCTTCCAGGGCTGTACATTAAATTCCACCTCAGGTACTTGATTTTGGTGGATACTGAGGAATTCAGTAAGATCCAAACCAGCCTTTGTATTTGTCACTTCTGTAGGGATAAGGAATTTGGTCGTAATGCAGAGGTAATTAGGATTTATGTAAGCCTTACATAGAAAGTTTGCATTTTTTCTTATGAAATATTTAGAAAAATCAGTTTACAGGCAGTACATTGTGTATTTCTAAAATGAAACAACAGATAGGTATAAAGTTTGACTGTCTTGATGTTCCGACCATACATTATAGCTTTTTTCTTAGATATTTCATGTTCCTGATGTTGATCTGTTTCTTGAACATGCAGGTAAGGCTGAGGAGTGAGCAAAACTCCTACTCAATGAACAGTGCTCCCTTGTCTACAGCAGGAGCACAGTTTTAGAAAGCTTGAGCTTTCCACTTAAATAAGCATTTGAAATCAGAATAATTTAACAATGGATGGATGAAGCAACTTCAAGGTGTTCCCTTCAGTCTTTCCAACTTCAAGCCACTCACTTCAGTAGCATCATTGCCATGGAATTGTTCAAATTTATTCTTTT
Source organism: Leucosticte australis (assembly GCA_025504685.1). Classification (NCBI taxonomy): domain Eukaryota; kingdom Metazoa; phylum Chordata; class Aves; order Passeriformes; family Fringillidae; genus Leucosticte; species Leucosticte australis. The sequence continues at coordinate 14,245,519 of JANIJU010000018.1, read as the reverse complement.
TGTAGTAGAAGTTTCATGTAGGATCTCAGCTTTGCTCATACACCAGAAAACTTCTCCAGGAACAAGTAATAAATTAATTGTTCAAGTTATCAACTTGGTGGCATTTGAAGTGCTAGGAAACATCTAGAGAAATGTTCTTGAGAATATTGGAAGCTTTGGCTTTTCCTTTGGTAAGGAAAAATATTGCTATTAAATTTTTAACTCATTTTATGAAGATAAATATGTTATGGTAATTGAAGAAGCATCAGCTTAAAGAGGAGAAGGGAGAGAAATGTGGTCAGCTCATGTTTTTAAGTTATTGTGGTGGTAATTTTGAAAAAGGAAACTGGGGAAAAATACATAGGGAATTTTAACTGGAGAAAATATCTTGTCTGAGGTTTACTTCATATTTTAATTTAAGCAAGCAATGTGTATTTTTTAACTCCTTAGAAAAAATCAAATTCCTAAAGTCAAGCTTTCAGTTGACTTCAGTGATAGAGATTTTGGAGATTTTGTTGGAAGGATTGTGTCACAGGATTGCACCTTTCTAGGGTTTAGAGATGGGAACAAAGGCTTCAGAGGGCCTCAGTTATTTCAGAGAGTTTTTCAATGTTTTGGGGATTTTTTATATATTTGAAGATTGGGACATAATTTATGGCGTCTCCTAGGAGCTAAGCATAACTTTTGAAATGTGTTAACTTTATTTGAGGATAAAGTTTTGAAACTATTACTGTGCCATGAAGAGGTATATGTCCAATCTAGGTGGAAATTAGCAGAGTTATCTGCCTTTGACTCCTGTTGTCTTGGAATGGGTTCCAAAGGAAGGGAATGTGTTCTCCTGGGCTGAGCTGAGAGAGGTCAGGAATTCAGGAGTGCCCTGATCTCCAGCTGCTGGCTGTGCCCAGGGATGCCCTCTGGAACCCAAGAAGGGCCATAAGTCCACAGTCAGCAGATGGAAGAGAAGCACAGGCCTGTCCTTTCACAGGGTGCATCACAAATACATTTTATTTAAAATCCAACTGCTGTGGGACTGCATTTGGGTGAGATAGCAGACAGTGGAAAGAAATAAATGTGTCACTGCCAAAACTCTCTTCTGGTGGCATTTCCTTCTAAATTTATCACATCAGCCATGGAGCTCTCAGTCTGTAGGAATAAGTCTTTTCCATTTAATTTTATTTTATTTTCTTTGTAAGGTATCCAGTGGAGATGTTAAGGAATGTGGCAGAGTCCCTGTCTTCAGTGGCTTTGTGCACTCACTACTTCTACCTTAGCTGAACTTCAGTTTGGACAGTGTGGGGACGTGTTTTCTTTGTGGGATTGGAGTTGAGTGCAAGCATTTCTGCTTTCTCTTTGTCCTCTCCATGCCTGTTGCTCTTCTCATTTCTCTTACCCCTGCTAAATTGCAGAGGCTGTGATTCCCTTCATTGTCTTTGAAAATGAACACAGTGTGGCTTCCTTCAGCAGGTTGCAATCAGAGACTTTTTTTTGTTTGTTTGTTCTGTAGTTAATTACAGATTTCATGCACAGCAATGAGGCTTCTGCAGAGAGAAATTTCACTGATGGTCAGGAATATTTCAAAAATTGCTTTTGTCTCACAGGAGCGGAGGCACGCAAACTTTTTCTATTAAAATGGAGAAACTGCTTGAGTCAGCAGTAACATCCAGATTCAGCAAAACTAGGTTATGAATCCGAGCAATTAAACATGACAAAGAGCCCAGTTTTACTGCCTGGACTTAATATCCTTCCAGTATTTTTTCTGAGACATAAAAACTTCAAAATGTTCCTTGGTGTCAGGTGTTGACAAAAACAAGGTTTACCTCCATACCCCACAAACTCTTGAAAATCCTTTTGCTTTACTTTTGCACCCACAGTTTTTATTGAAGTAGTTTTATTCTCAGGAGAAAGAAAAACTGTTATTTTCCTCTGGTTTGGATACCTGGAGTTTGGCAGCTGCGCATTAATTACCTGCATTTTGGTAGAGATAATGAAAAACTGTTTAAATATTTAGAAATTATTGAAATAAGCTTTTCTAATCAATATTTAACATGTATGATATAAGGTTTTGCTAATGATGATTAGAAATCCCATCAACGTGGAAGACCTGAGAATCTGTTTTGTTGTAGTGTTTTGGGTTTTTTTTTTTCCTGTTTTTATGTATTTGATGTTCAGAAATTGTAAGCAGGTTTCCTCTCTGGTAACTACTGCAAATTTAGCTGGGAAGGGGAGGGGAGGGACATAAGCAGATGTAAATCAGGGCACTGATGACTGAACAAGCTGAACTTGATCAGAACTTCAGCAAAGATTTTCTGTTCACTGCTCCTATGGTGGAGATTGATGTGAAATCCTGAGAACAACCTCCCACACCTTGCACATGTGAATTATTCTGCTTGTGCTGTGCTGCTCCCTGGACAGGTGTTTATGTCTTTTTTAACTCAAATGTTTTCCTTGTAAAGGTTGACCTTTCTGATTCCGTGACTAATAGGAATCCAGGAATGATGTTTGATCGTTTTCCCAGATAAATGAGTTGTAGCTTACATCAGGACTTGTTTCTGACTGCTAATTAACCTGACTCTAATGACTTCTTTAACTGCAAAAACCTCCTACAGCCAAGTGAGGGGCACACGTGGCACTGAGAGCTTGCACTCTTACCTGGTGCTCCAAACAAAACCAGCAGCATTTGGGGAATTTAGGCTGAGCCTTAGGATCTTTGGAGAGCTGAAGCAAGTCTCCTAAGAACATAACATTCAGAGCAGGCCCTGCTGGAGCATGCTGGCTCCCTCCTGGGCTGTTTCATGTGAATTTTATGTTTCCATGTCAGCATGGAGTGTTCACCTTCCTCCAGCTGCTCTGCCTTTCTGCCAGGACGTGTCCTTGGGGCTGCAATCCTGAGGACAGCAGGTCACCTGCTGGTGGCCCAGCTTTGCAATGCATGATAGCAGCAGGCTGTGGGCACAAGAACAAGAGATGCATTTTATAGACTAGATCTGCTGTCACCTGTGCTTGCAGGGAAGGTTTGGCATTTGGCTGTCACACAGAGTAACCTCAAACCATTCTCTTGGTTTTTTCTTGGGATACTTTGCAGGAGAAATGAAAATGAATATCATCTCATGCTCTCATTTGAATACTTCAGCCATTTCCAAACCAACTGTTTATTGATGAGGTCTGGATGATGAGCAGTGGTGGGGTGTCCTGGTTTTCCACCTGGCTGGTTAAGCCAGCTCTACTTGAGGCTGTAATCCTGCACTAATCCTCACAGTCACCAGGAAAGGCAGGACACCACTGCTGTGCCAGGGAGCAAAGCCATCTCAGAACCAGATCTCATGTCAAATGGCATTTCACTCCAGGCTTTCCCAGTGCCAGCAGAATCAAAAATCCCATCGTGGCAGACTGAACTTTGTACCAACAGAGAGGCTGTGGGAAGCAACTTAATTTCATTTTGACTTTCATATTTGAAAGTTTGAGCCTTTTTTCTTATCCTTGCTCATTCTTTGAGACACAACAGGAAGAGAGGATTTACTAAAGGAAAATATTAAGAATTGGCATTGGGTATTTTACTATATTTTCTTTACTTCCAATTATATTTCCAAGATGTCACAGTCTCTTAAACAAGTTTCTGTGGTTTTATGAGAACTGGTAAATCAAATTGAGCACAGTCATGTGACAGCTTAGCAGAAGTTCTGTTTGTCCAATTTCAATCTTGAGAGCAGAAGGTTTTAGCAGCTCCCTGTGGTAGCTGTGGCTCACTGATTGCACCCCTCCTGAATGCAGGGACTGGAGGGTGGCCTTTAGAACTGGAACTTGGGGAAAAGTGTTCCAGCCTGGGGGTTAGCAATGAAATGAGGCTTTACAAGGAGGGTCCAAGGGGATGCTGATATCTTTGGCAGCAGCTACTGATGCCTTGGGAAGGCTGACCTAGAACAGAGACTGGACAGAGTTACAGAATAAAGCAGGGATTTATTCCAAGGATCTCCTCCATGGATGCACCTTGGGCAGCACCAGAGCCCAGCCAGGGCTGCACCCAGGATGAATCAAAATGGCCCCAAAATGCACGGCCGGGCACGGGGTCTCTCCCTGGGATCAGTTCTGCTCCATTTGCACCTTGCAGTTCCCTGTCCCATCCCAGCTTTAGCCCAGCCAGTCCCACCCTGCTTGTTTTTCTCTCTCCAGCCCACGGGGTTTGTGCTCCTGGGCTGAGATTTGGCTCATTTGTCCTTGGTGCCCAGCTGGAGCAGGAATTGTTTTGTCTCCCTGCTCTGAGCACAGAGCTCACCATCCCCTGATGTAGAGCCCAGACCCACACACTAAAGCAGCCCAGAATGTGAAATATAGAAAAGCCAAACCTGAGGCATCACTGCAGGGACTGAGCTCCTGTGCAATCCTGCATGTCCTGTAGGAGGAGAAACTGCACTGGTCAGGTCCTGCTCTAAGTAGAAGATGCAAACTTTTTAAAAGAGTAAGTACAAAGAGCAAACATCAACAGTGCTCTGTGGCTGTTGTGAGCTCTTCCTGCAGCAGCCATGAGCTACTGGGCAATGAAAAATAAAGCTCAGGCCTGTTTGTATGTTGGCATTTCTTCTAATTAACAGAAGCATCGTGCCTGTGTGTGAGAGTTTCACTAATTAGTGATTGCATTCCAGGCCTGGGCAGGGGGAGGCAGCGTGGCAGTTCTGCTTTCATTCATCTTTGCCCACACGTAACTGAGCAAGCACAGAACAAAACTCCATCCTGGTGTTACAGTGAGGCATTTATGTGAAAAAATCCTTTTATCCCAGCTTGCAAGAAAATTATAAAAATGTATCATTTTTTCCCATGTACAGTTTTGGGGGTTTTTTTTGTCACTTTAAAGGCTTCGTCCTAAATATTGGTGTGGATTTTTAAAAAGTGATGCAGAGGACACTCTTCCATGCCATGGAGTCAAGTGTCACTGATGATTGACATGCTGGGAATCTTTCAAGCTGTCAGGAAGGGAAGGTCCCTCCCCTGCTCAGACTACCTGTTCCAGTGCTAAGAAGTCATTACTGTCTTGAAAAATATTTTTTTGTGAGACAAATATAAATTTCCCATCCTGCAGATGACCTCAGTGTTTCATCTTCTCAGGGAACCTGAAGAAGAAAAAAGATTTCTCTGCTCCCTGTGCGAGTCTTTTATGACAGAGGCTCTGATTGAGACCTGAGGTTTCTGTCCCAGGCATTTTAATTTCTGTATTTTGCTTCCACCTTTCCTAGTTATCATTTAGATTAGAAATCTTTATTTTGCATCTAAGGCATTATTTTAGAACATTTTGCATTTAAATAAAAACATTGCATTCACATAGTTTACCTCAGAGGACAAATATTGGCCATGATTTATAATCAGGATTATAAAATTATTATTGTAAGACGTTAGACATTTGAGGCTGAAGCTCTCACTGACTTGAGATCTCTAAGCTGCCTATTGGGCTTTTTTGCAATAGAGGTTATGAGGTTTTTTATTTTGCCAAAGTCTGCTGGAAAGTTTTATTACTCTCTCAAATTTATTGAAGTGTGGATATGTGTGTGTGATCAACTGTCTCATAAAAAGATAAAAGTTATAAACTTCTGCTGATACATTCAAGACTTGATTAGCTCTGCCTGCTCTTGGTTCACATCCTTTCTCGGGATGAATTTCTCTGAATTATTGCTCTGTACATTTCTCCTGTCAGTTTAACCTCACGGGACAGGTGTGGGGAGGGAGGAAGTGCAGGGCGAGGATTCAGAAGGGAAGTGTTGGGGGGAGGAAGGGCTCTGAGGTGATGCTTCAGACTCTGCCTGCGCACTCCAGGGAGGTGAATCCAGGAGGATCTGGAGGACTGTCCTTGGATAAGCTCCTTCCTTCCAGCCTGTGTTACCCCACTGCAGCTGAGAGCAGGGGGTCACTCCAGCCCACAGAACTGAGGGTGGAGCACAGCTGGGATAAAATGAAAAAAGCTTCTGCAGTTTTGAAATCCATCTATGGAAAGTGATGCAAATCCACTCCATGAATTTGTAGTAAACCCTTTTTTTTTTTGGTAATTAGCAGCTAAATGACTAATATTACAAAATAATGGGGTGTGAGTCACTGGCTGGTGCACAGCTTGACTTTGGCTGTGGTGTAGAACAGGAGAAGTGGAGGTTACAAACTCCAGCTCATCATGCACCGAGTGTATGACTCAGGTAGATTATCTTGTGCCTGCTCAGGAGGGAGCTGGCTTGGGCTCCTCTTATTTCCTTCAGGTTTTAGCACCACGGGAGGAGCCAAGGGCATTTTGCCCATTAAGATAACAGAAGACAAAGATGGATGAGGGAGCTGAGATTCTTATGGGGAATTATCTTTAGGAAAGGCATGCAGGATGTATACATTTCTTCCCCCAAAGCTTTGTGTCCGTGAAGCACAAAGACTGTAAAATTCTAACTGGATCCAAGCAGGTTTTTTCAGGCAGTTATTTCACTGAATGTAGGGAGGAGAGTTAGGATTAGTTACCAATCCTTTTTAGTTATTTTAACAAATTTCCAAATTTTACCTATGTTTTAAGAAAACTGGAAACATGGAAGAAAAGAGCCAGGCAGCACTGCGACTTTGACACGTTTCATTTTGGCATTGTAAAAGGAATTGTCCTTTTCTTCCCCGCTGAGAAATTTCCTTTTCATTTTCCTGAGTGTTGTAGAAAGTGCCTGGGTCCAACTTGAGTTAGTAACAGATGTTTCATTTGATCTTTCAATCCTGCAGACACGAGACTGCATTTCTGCTTAAAGAAACAAATTCTGACACCTAATTGGATGTAGCAGCATTGACATGTTCTTCTCCTCCATGGCTGCAGTGAGTAGGTTGGGAAGCTGTGGGCTTAAATTACACAAAGGAAGGTTTAGATTGGGCATTGGAAAGGATTCCTGATGGTAAGAATACTTAATATTTAATCAGATGAGTTAGGAAGATTATGGGATTTCTATTACTTGAGGTGTTTAGGAAAGGTTTGGGAAGCAAATGCCAGAAAAATGCAGCTATACATGTAAACATGTTCTACAGAATTGATTTATAGCCAACAGAACTCGTTCTCACTGCTGTGTTCTTCTCAGATGGAAAATCTTTCTCAAATACCAAGTTTAATTCCCATTTAGAGGCAAATCTCTTGTGTTCTTACCAAAAGGGTTTTTTACCCCAAGTTCAGAGCCTGACCTCCTGCTGCTCTCGCACTCCATGAGGTGAGGCAGTGAATCAACATCAGAAGTGTTTCCTAGGAACAGAGTTTGGAAAACACTGGAGCTGTGCAAAGGTTCTGGTAAAACCCTGGATCTTTTTTGAGGAACAGTGCAGTGAGGGGTGTGCACCTCTTCCACCCCTGCTCCCCTCTGGGGTGTCTCTTCTGTCCCACTGTGCTGGCTGGGCACACTCAGCTGGAGATGGCCACTTGCTTCTCAGAAAGCCCTTGGTCTGTATTTATGGGAGCTCTGAGTAATCCTCTCCAGAAGAGCCAAGACAGGTGTAAGAGAATTGATGTCTTTGAAGATTGGTTCTGTATAACCTCTTGTAACATCTCTAGCACACAGCCCAGCTCCCCTTGTTCCTGTAATATTGCCTCCAGCATTTAATATACAGACATTTGGAATATATTTTTGCTTTGTTAATAGAAAGCCATTTTTTTCATCTGAGCACTGTGCAGACTTTCACATCTATTAATAACATAACATAACATTAAAGTTTTTTAATAAAAAGCTGATTACACAGAATATATTAGAACTCAACATCAGCTGAGACTTTTTATTTTACTATTTGAGATGTGTGAGAGTGCCTTGGAGCCAGAGAGGCTCTGTTGTGCTGTTTTCTATGTAGTATTCTACACATTCTATACAGGAGCCAGCAACCTCTTGTCAAAAAACCCTCCAGCTGAGGAAGTAATAGAAATAAAAAGGATGTGTTCTTAACCAGTTCTTGTCTAGGGAATTTCAGTTTACCAACTGAAGCTGAAGTTGCTTGATTCGATGTGAGCACTGTGAGGAGGATAAGCATGCTGGACACCCTCTTTTCACCATGTTTTGTGGGTTTTTGTTGGTTTTTTTTGTCATTACTAGAGCCAACAACACATTTGGCACAGAATAGAATATGGTGTTATAGAGAACTGATTCAAATCTTGAAGACAGTGCTCCATCAGTTGCTGTGCTTAGCCAGAGGAGGAACAGCAGGCAACCAAGTGCCAGCACCCTCCCCAGTCCTTTTGGTACAGCACAAGCCCCTGCTGTAATTTTTAAAATTAATTTCCAACTTCTTCTGGATAAACAAATAGTAAAACATAATATTCTGCTTAGAAATGACACTATTTTGAATGAAACAATGCTACTATTAATCAAGTTCAAAGAAAACTGTAGTTGTAGAATAGTCTGTGACAAATAGCAAACTGATATGGAGGCACTAAGTAGCTTTCTGTAATATCTGTATTAAAAGAAAAGCTGCCAAGATGGTTATTACTTACAGGCATTTCAAACTTCAACAGGTTGATAAAGAATTTAATATTTTCATATGCTTCAGCGTGAAGCCATCTGTCACAGTGACAGAACAAAGTGTTGGGAGGGAGAACAAACGTATGCTCATGGAGTTCTCCATGAAATGTTAGCAGGGAAGACACAAGAGGCACAGCAGCATCTTGTGACAAGTGGGCAAGGGATTTGAAACAGCACGGCCATCATCTTCAATATTTACAATTACCATTTCTTTGCTAATTTCTTTTTGTGTAGAAGTGCTAAAAAAACAAAAGTCTGTCAATACAGATGGTGAGGGAGACAGATATAGCAAGGAAAATAGCATTTGCATCCACCTTTTGTAGTTTTTCATGTTCCTGCTCTCGTTTCCTGCAGTTTTAAGCTTCTGTCTGGGTACATCAGTGTATACATTAGACCTCAGGCAGTGTTTCATACATCTGCTGGGCTTTTTAGTGCAAATTAAACAGCCTCAAACACACACAGGAGCTGAACTTTGCTAGTACCTGCTCCCCATCCCCCATTTGGGAAGGGTTTTTATTTGAGGCTGCACAGAATGAATCACATTCCAGTGTTTGAAGCCAGAAGGTGACATAGTGTGACTTTTAACCTGCCATACCCCAAATGTGGGACACAGTGTGGGCTAGTAAGAGATACAAAGGGATTATAGGGGGAAAAAAATGGGACTGAGACATAAAAAAGTGTTCAAGAAAAGTTACTTTGAATCTTTTGTCAGTGGTATTGCAACAAGAAAGATCCAGTTCTAAAAAATCTATATGGTTGGATTTTTAGTTATAAGGTTTAAAGGATATATTTTACAGTGATCCTGTTATTTCCAGGCCTCCATTCTCTCTCCGGGTTTGGGTGACTGAGAGCAAGGATTGAATTTGATTGTGCCTTAGCAGCACTATGAATTTTCTAGGAAGCCTATTTTCATGTTTTAAAAGGATAGCTCCAAAGGAGATGTGTGCTGGAGGGTGAGGGAGCAGGCACAGCTCCCTCCCCACTCAGCTCTGCAGTGCTGTTCCCTGGCAGAGCTCCATGGGCCACTCACCCACTCTGAGCTGGTGCATTCCCCACTGATGTGGGGATGAACAGCAGTTCCTTTACCTTTCGAGGAATGTTTTCACTTTTGCTCTCATCATCCATTTTATTCACCAGATCCATAAACACAACACGGATTAATTTTCATCAGCCTCCAGCAATTGAAGTGAGATGGAGAGGTGGGATTGCACAATCCCCTGGAGATAACAAACCACAGGAGGGTCCTGATGTTGGCACTTCTGCCATCCCCTGCTGGCTAGGAACATGCCCATCCTTCCATGTTTTAGGCAGTCTGGAAGTTTGGGATCGATTGCACAGGGGCATCTTTCAGCCCTGTGAAGCTGTCCCGTGACCGCCTTCAAGGAGCAAAGTGTCAGAGCTTTTATTTGGGTCCCGATAAATATGCAAATTCCCAATTTTCACTCGGCAACACTGACATCGTGTGGCAAAGAGGAAAACCCCAGCCCTGCTTCAGTACCGAGCAGGGAGTAGTTTAAAAAAAAAAACCAAAAGCCTCCTCAATTTTAACAAAACACTCAAAAAGAAGAGTCTCCAAGACCTTCAGTGTTACCCTCTAAATGAAGAAAACCAGGGAGAGAGAAACACAGAGCCTTGCTCAGACTTGAGCTTATTTCATATTTATTTTACTTTGGGCTGAGCAGGGCACTGGGAACAGCTTCACCTTGGTTTTCATGTGGAAGGGATGAGTTTGATCCTCAAGGCAACAGGTTTCAGCCATCAGGGTGTAATGCAGCTCCCCTCTGAGCACTCCTTGTATTTCCTCAGGGATCCAGGTTTGGCAACACATCTTTGACAATGACTCTTGCAATTGTGTGTATCTGCAGTGTTTAAAAAAGATTCTGACAGGTAGAATTTGTGGGAGGAGAGATATCCTTCTGCTTTCTATTAATTTTCATTGCATATTCCCATGTCCTTTTTTTCTGAGAACTGCATTTTCTAGTTCTCTGTGCCAGTTGTGGGTATTTATTTTGAGTCTTCTTTTAAAAAGCAAGCAGCCTTAGTGTTATTTCTCTGGGTTTTGTGGAAGGATCTTGGAATTTTTAACCAGCTTGATCTTCTGCCATTACCATGGATGTTCTCTTGGACCCTCTTCTACAATTTGCATTCTAATTTTCATTCTGACTAAACTCTGTGCAGCTGAACCAGGTGTGCTGTTACTGCAAATTACAGGGAAAGTTCCTGGTAGGGTGTCACATGCCAGTGATTGTAGTGCTCTGACTTGTTGTAAAAAAGGTTTACAAATTATGAAGATGCTGCTGAGACTTTCTCTTACTGACAAAACAGAGAGAAAATTGCAGAATTTTTTGTGCTGGCAGTTTCTTTGTCAAAATTCAGTCTCTTTCCCATTGTATTTCTCCCAGAATATGAATTTTAATGATACATTTGTAGCTGTTTTAATTTTCCATATATTTATATGCTACCTACATGGTAAAAATTTCTGAATCTCTTTTTTAATATTAATAAATTGGCTTTTCTTCCTCAGTAGACTATTCACCCTTATTTGACTTGTATTTTGATGGACAGTGGAAATTGGTGATATGATTGTATGCTAACACTGCCCAGCATCAAATGCTGTGAAAATTATTGTCCAATGAATTCTGCCATGGCATTAATTAAGATGGATATTACCAAAATGAGCTTAGGGATTTGTTACATTTACTGATACTGATTCTCTAGAACTTGCAGAACTACAAGGAGAATTCTGGATAGAGTGTTTCTTCTAATAGAAAAAAACTATAGGAAAAATAAAATATTAGAAAAAAATAAAATATGATATTATTGACATAATCTGGGTGGGATTTGCTTCCCTTTGTGGAAATTCCCAGTGTCCTAAGAGCAAGGGTTGAGGCAAGGCAGCTCAGTAATTAGTGTGGGGTTCCTCCTGTCCACATCTCTGTGCACTCTCTCTCAAACCCTTTCCAAGTCCTGCAGCATCTTTGCAGCCAGTCCTGTTTGCTGCTGTACCCTCTGCTGTTTGTTCTTTCTGTGCAAACACCCAGCATCTCCTTCACTGGATTTCATGTCAGTACTATTTTCCAGCTGTCAAAAACATATTGCTTTGTTGAGAGATGAAATTTTCCTGCTAGAAAAGCCTGGTTTTTTTTTTGGCAGGTAGCTTGTCCTGTGCTGCAGTTTCTGTGTTGGTAATGAACCTTGCCCACAGGCCCCCAGATTGCAGAGGAGATCCTGCTGGGGATGGTTTTCCCCCATTAATTATGGTTGTAGCTGCTGGTTTGTGGCACTTGGCACAGCTGATGGGCTCTCCTTTGTTTGGGGATGCCTCTCAGGGAGGATCAGGCAGAGGATGGGCCAGGTCAGGTGCAGCTCCCAGGCTGAGGTAGGAGATGGAGCAGCAGCAGTTTGGGCATGGACAAGAAGAAAAACTGAGGAACCTGCTGGGAAAAGGGGAGAGGGACGGCAAGAACAAATAACTGCAGGTGCTCTGGGGGTGGCAGGGGGGATTTGTGTGCTCACAAGTGCATCCTCACACATCTGCACAAACACAAATACCTCTGTTCTTTAAAAACCTGCCTGTTGCTGCAGCTTCCCTTTTGTCTAATCCACATTGAAGGAAGGTTGGGAATCACAGCTCTCCAAGGGCTGGGTTGAGGATAAGCACCTTAGGAATTGAGAGGAACTTAAAAGGATAGGGCTCTGCCATAAATTGAGATTCCTTGCCCTTCTGTTCCCTCTTTCTTTGGAGTCTTGCTGATGGCACTGAATTTCAAATGGAAGAAGAGAAATAACTTGAAAACTTCCCCCCTCCCTAAAGGAGTAAATGCCAAGTGCAGAGCCACTGATTAAAAATATATCTCTGAGGAGCCTAACAGGAGCTAATCCTTAGGATATGTTTAACTGTCTAATCCCTTTCTCTGGGAAGTGCATCAAGAGGTAAAACTTTCTTCTCTTCTCCATGGGTTACCTGGTTCTTCACAGAGCCATTCCTGCACTTAGCCCAACTTAGCCCTTTCTTTTGTCTGTCTTTGACAGCTGATGAACAGTTAGGCTTCATTAAGAACACCATTGCTGTGCTTAAAAAGTACTTATTGCCAAGAATAAGCCACAAATCTCAAAGTTTATTTACCGTGGGGGCTCTAGTTAAAGAGTTTCTCTCTCCACTTGCACCTCTGCACATAGCAAGAGCCCTCCTGGCTGGAAGGGATAATAGAGGTATTATTTTCTCCCCTTAAGCAAAATGATCAGTTCCTGAAGTAATTGGCTGCAGTGCAAATTATAACTGCTCCCTTTGTCATGACAGGACTGTAATCATTTGGTGTCACTGGTCACCCCTCTGACAGCTTTTGGTTCTCAGTGCTACCAGGTGGAAGTAAGAGGAGAGAAAAAAAAAAAGAAAAACACCTTTGTTCTTTTGTTCTTTAGCTGGTGGCAAGGCTTTTGGTGTTTACATGTTGTGTTCTCTGCTGTGTGGAGAAAATAAGTTGGTGATTATGGGAATTATTTTTACAGTGCAGAATAATTTGCTGTTGAGTGAGAACAGGAAAGCTACTTGAAATATTAAAAAGCATTTCTTGTAGCCTAGGTTTTCTAATGTGCAGCTCCTGTGAGGTGTTTTAAAGTGTCACCTCAAGTCTGCATTATGTATCTGCATAACTAATGTGGGCAAAGAAGAAAATAGAAAGCTGTTTTAAGTGAGGTGGTTAGGCAGCTAAACATTGATGGAATTCTACTCTGAGACCTTGGGGAGGGGGCTAGGGAGAAGGGCTCTGGGATAGAACAGATACAGGTAAAGAACTGTTTTGGTGCAGTTGTTGGTGTTTTTCATCAGCATCTCCCACGTGGACCGTGATTCCAGCACACACTCTTGTAATCTCCTGCAGTGGCAATGATTCAGCTTAAAAATCAATAGGGCATGAGGTGTTTCAAGTTCTCATTATTGTAATGTGTCAACATCACTTTAGTGACCCCAGAGCCCTATGCTGGCTGATTTGTTCTCTGATTTATTGTGCAATCTTGTAGGCAAACTATAATTTCGCTTGTAACCAGGAACTTTGCTTTTATGGTTTGTGTCCCAGTCTCCAGCCATTAGGAGGCTCAGGGATAATCAATACTTGTGTTTGCTGCTGAAGGCTGAATGAAGTTGTCAAGCAGCTAAATTACAAAGAATACAAACAAAAGAACATTGTTATGGCTGAGCAGGCCAGGAAATGTTTTTATTTAAATTTTCATTCCCTATCAACTCACAAATGCTTTTACTGCTTAGCATTGTCATAATTTATATTCCCCTCTATGCCTACCAGTTTCAGATCTTGAATTTAGTGGTTGTGGTGATTTCCTCTATCACTTTGTCTTTAGGTTATCTGTGTTCCTTTCTGATCCTGCTATCTCCTCTGTATCTCTCCAAATCTAATACATCTAAAAACATCATGAACAGGAAACAAATTATTTTAATTGTTCCAGCTCAGCTTATTGTGGCTTTAATACATCAGAAGCAAAGCAGCAGTGTTCATTCTGCAGTGCTTCTCTTCCAGTAATGCTAATTTTGGTGTTTATTTACATGATCAAAGTGCTGCAAGTGATACCAGCAGAGTCTGTGTCAGTTTATCCTGGGCAATATCACACCCCTTAATGTATTCAGAATATCTCACATATAACTGAGGTGGCTTTGCACAGTCCAGAACTCTTGGGACTTGTATCCCTCACATACCCAACTGCATTGGAGGAGGCAACATCTGTATTTTTGATTTTTAATGAAAAGCTGATGACTAGACAGTGTTTTTCCAGTGCACATAATAGATTTAATATTTTCCTCCTTCAGAAGTTCTTGATTCAGTAGAGCTTTCACCTTAACCATTGAGAGCTCACAGCTCACCTGATGAGAAAACTTCCAGCAACATGTCAAGGTATGGAAGCCTTAGGTGGAATAAATCAGAAGTTGTGCTGTTTTTAAAAACTATAGGAAGCAATAAGATCCATATTAATTAGCAAATCTGATACAAATAGGAGAATATTCAGAACTGGAAATGAAATGGAAAAAGCTCTCAGATTCGAGGTCAGAGATGTTCTAATTTTTGTAGTTGTTTCATAGGAATTTTGTAGTTAGATTATGGAATGTTGGTTATGCTATTAGGGGGGGTTAAAAAGTTAAAAATTATCAAGAATGTTTTGGTTTTTGTCCTCTTTTTTCTCAAGCCCTCATTTGAATTACAGTCTGTGAAACTCATTTTTTCTTCAGCTGTGTCCCTGTAATCTGGGGGCACACCACTAAAATGGGGAACAGTTTTTAACAGCTCCCATGTAAAACCATTCAAATGTAGGAAAGTAAAACCAGTAAAATGTAGGTGTCACTATTGTCCAGCAGCCTGTTAAGGTCCAAGGACAGGCTGGTGTCATTAAGGAACACAGTGCATGTACAAATTTCCCTGTGCATTTGTCAGATGCTGAAAACCAGGAGTGTTTGGCTGCTGTAGGAAATGGTGCACAGGTTCTTCCTCAAAGTGGGTATTAGCAGCCCCGGCTCACTGTGGAAAGAGGGTTTTTAATAGGAAAATGCCCCATAATCATTTATTAAGCTGATCTATTTAAAGACCTTTAAAGGAAATTGAAATAATTGTCATGGGGTTGCTGTGGCTTTGAAAAGTTAACATCTCTGGCCTTATATATCACAAAAAAGATGTGGGTCTTTTCTTCAAGACAGTTTGACCTATATAACAGAATAATCTGGCATAATGCAGAGCAGGGAGACGAGGGGGAAGATGGGCTGGAGCAAACCTTTCAAGTGTTACACAGGCCATGAAAATCTGGGGAGCTGCTGGAAGGTAGATAACCTGTGCAAATTAATTTGTCTCCTGTACATGCCATGATGTGTAATTCAATTTACATTTTGCCAGTGTCCCACATTCTGGAGGGCAGGACTGGTTTCAAGTTTCTTGTCTAAGCCTCCCCTGTATCCCTTGAAGTGCTTATTTAAAAACAAAATGCCATAAATACATGGGAAACTTGCAAGAAAGTTCTATTCATTATTTCTTGGAAAGCTTCTTCATCCTCAGTATCGTTTTTGGAGTTTGCAGAAAAACCCTTTGTAGTTTGAAAATTTTTTCCCCCTTTTGCTAAATACCCATTGCACCATCACCCAGAGATTCCTAATGTGCAAAAATGTCAGAGATTTGGGTCTTGTAGCTTGCTCTGGATGCTTTGGGGAATTAGACACATCTGTTGCATTATAACCCCTGTGTAACAAAATTAGATGATTTTTCCCATCACTATTTGCCATTTCAGCTGTATGCACAGTGCTGTTAGACTTGGCATCCTGTTAACTATTTTGGTGCAAGAAACATGAATATTTCATATTCCATCACAAAGCAGACCTCATCTTGGTTTGAGTCATACATTTAAATAAAAGGCACAGCATGGTCCAGCAAAATTCTGGCCATTTTCTTTAATCTAATCTGTTTCCTTTGATCTGGAAGGGGGATCACCTCACTGGGATGAGATTGAGTTGTAGGTATTTCCACTGGGTTTTGAAGGCAGCTCATCAGAAGATTCTGCTGGGATCTCCTCACACTCTGCTGTCATTAGGTCTGGGAAATGGAGACTCCTGCTGGGCCCAGGGGTGTTGTCATTATTGCCACTGAGCTCTCCAAGCACGGTGTTAAGGAGCATTGTAGGGGAAAAAAAACATTTTTTACTGCTTGTTTTGGTTTTTTTTTTTAAGCTTTGAGAGTCGCTGTAATTCCAGCTGGATTTATTGTTTTCTCTGTGCATTGCTGAATTCCTGCAGGGAGCTGCAGCAATACCTGCATCCTGCTCAGCTGCCTTTCGGGGGGCTGTGCAGCTCAGGGTTCTCAAAGCACTTTGCAAAAGTGCCTTCTGAAAAGGATATTGTGTGTGTGTAAAGCACTGCTGCTCCTGCTGGAGCCTGGGCCAGCCAGAAACCTCTGTGCCTGGAGACCATCACTGAGTGCTGCATCAGCTGCTGGAGTGCTGCTTTACCAAATCAAAGATCCTGTGCTCAGACCTGAGAAAAGAGAACTCCCACGGTGAGAGACAGCTTGCTACAGTGGCATTCAACTCAAGGTCACACACAGCCTCAGCCACGGCAGGGAAAAAAGCCAAATGAAGCAATTTTAGCAGTGCAAATATGTTGAGAAATATCATCAAGGGTGTGAAGATGCTGGAAAGGGAAACAGTGAAGCCCGTGTAGCAGAGCAGTTGTGTGGGCACAGTTACAGGGATGGGCATGGGGAGATGAAGTCACTTCACATTTTGGGTATCACTAAAATACTTTCCTTACGTGATCCTGCTTTGTGTGTGGCTTTGTGGCATCTCACTCTAGTGGTTGCAGCTCTTACCCAAACAGATATCTATATCTATATCTATATCTATATCTATATCTATATATCTATATCTATATCTATATCTATATCTATATCTATCTATATCTATAAATTGCTGTGAAATAAATGGGAAGGTCATTCCCTGTCACAGCACTGATTTGATGATGGTAGGTGTTTGCTTTTTTCTTGAGACGAGCAATATTTGGAATTTTGGACAAAGTTTACATGTATGAGATTTCTTAAATAAGGCTTGCCAACCTTTATACTCAAATACCTTATGTATGTACCAATTATATTGATTCTGTATTTGGTCTTTAGTGGTGCACTTAATGCAATTTCAAATTGTAAATGTTGTCTCCTTTGCCTATTACTGAGGAAATTTTTGCATCTGCAAAAAACAAATGGATTGAGATAATTTTTCATTCTCATTGAATACCAAAGCCTGAAAGAAATATTGATGGTTTTAACTTTAATATAATTTAAATTATAATTTATAATATTCTTCTGTGATATTAAGTAGTAAATATCATTGATCTGTTTTCAGCACTAAGTAATGTTGATCAGAGCATGGTAAAATTGCTACTTTTTTATTGTATACAATATTGGTAAATCAGTAATTAAACTAATTGGAACTGATGGTTCATTTTAGGGAGTTTTGAGTTAAACCATCTGTCTTGTAGGGGATGGATGGAGATGTCCAGATAATGGAGATACCCAGATAATACCCCAGGCCCAGTGTGAGCTCTGCAGAAAGGCCCCTAGAAGGGAGGGAATTAGAGGGAATTGATCCCTGAGTACTCCTTGCTGGGATGGTTTCTTCTGCCCACTCTCGAGCTCTCAAACTCTCCAGTTTAGAGCATGCTGAAGTAAATTAACAGGGTGATGTTCAGCTGGGTGCTGCTCTCCTCTCTCTGCTATTGCATTCATGCTGAAATTGTGCTTTGTGGACAGTAACTGCTCTCTGAAATGGGATCTGGAAGCATTACAAAGTTCAGCAGCGAGCCATATGTTTTGGGGTGGGAATTGAAATTTTCCTTTTTGACGGGTTTCCATGAAACTGGGATCCCACTGGCATCCAGATTTTCCTGGGAAGGGTTTTCCAGGATGCTGCAGAGAGGGCTGGTGCTCAGGTTGGGCACTCAGAAAGCTGGCAGAGGAGGAGGAGGGCAGCAGCCTGGAGAGGTGTGTCTGTGGCAGGAGAGAGGGAGAGCCAGGGAATGCTGCAGGACCACACTGAGCAGGGCTGGGGCTTCTCTTGACCATCCCACATACTCACAGCAGGTACTCATCTAAACTTGGGTTTCATATTTGGGATGTTTTGCCATAACAAAATGTCCTTCTCTTCCATCTTTGCTGCCCAGAGATCTGCAGCAGAGCCAGAGCTGTCTCTGAGATGAAACATAGACATTTTAATTTTTTTTTAGATGCTAATTCCTGTTTGCCTGTTGTTACTTCCTTTAGTCATATTGTATGCCTTCCTATTGACTGAGCTCTGAATTAACTGCTCCTACTCCTGTATTTCTTCATTTTGCCTCATGCATTTGATATCAGCTCCTTCTTTCTGTTCCCCTCAATGTTCCTGTCACCTCCTGGAGTTAATAGAATTAAATTCTAATACTAACATTCAATTTGCAATTTTGGAGGCTTGAAACACCACCTGCTCTGCATGAAGGAGTAGTTGCTGTAGTAAAGTTTGAATGTGGTATAATTTTAACAGAATTCACAGGTTTGAAACCTCCTGCACTTGAGAGGTGCTTTCCATCCCCAGGGGTGCTTCTGTTGTAAGGGTTTCACTCTGGGGTGTCCATGTGCTCTTTTTTCCACAGCGCTTACACATCTCAGGATGCAAGAAACTGGACAACACAATTTTAAAAGAAAGCCTTGGAAAACACATACAATAAGTGCCATGGTCCCACAGCTATGACATTTGTGAGAGTGCTGGACAAACACATCAGCCACTTGCAGGAAATGTCCTGGCAGACCTGAGGTGCTCACTGGAAACAAGGAGAGGATTCCGAGGCACAGTCTGGGTCAAACAAGGAGCAATGCAGCTATGGGGGAAGGAAAGGTGTTTTACATCCTTTCCTCTCTGACACCAGGTATGGGAGGAGTTGTCTCTTCTCTCAAAATTCCCAGGCAATTATATTTTGAAAGAAATTGAACATAATGTGCAGGTGCTTAAATATTTGACACGGCGCTTCCCATTCTGCCTCAGCAGGTACTTATTGTTCTTTTGGCACGGCTCTGATGAGCATGTGATGCCTCTGAAGTACTCTGAAAAGCAGGAATCCTGGCTGTAAAGCATTCCTGGTGTTGGGGTATCATTTCTGAGTCACTGGTCTGATGCACAGAAACATCTGGCTGGTTACAGGAGTGGACTGAAGAGATACAAATGGCAGTGTGACACCTTGGCCAGGACTGGCATCACAGAAAAGAGGAAGGCAAAAGCTGGTAGATATTTTAATTGCAGTATTTGCATTGATAATATTAATCACTGTTGAAAAAGGAGTTTATTTCAGGGGTTGCATGCATCTTAACAGCTCTGGTATTAGATGCAAAAACACATGGATGGATCTGGAACCAGCCAGGTCCCAGCTAAACATTTGTGCCTTCTTTCCCCAGACCTGCAAAGCTTCCCATCCCCGTTCTGTATGACAGATCAGTGGAGAAGATTAAATGCAGGAATAAATAATTGGCAACATTGTCATAAGCCTGAAGGATTTGGATGGCCACATGAAACTGAGTTGTCCTGGATTATTTTGTCACTTCAAGGCTTGATCAGGAGTTCTGAGTGTCTTTCAAAGTTGTGTGTTTAGTTTCTGATGGAAGCTTGGGGAGGGATGTAGAGGTTACTGGGTAAGAGAGCATAATCCAAGAGATCAGGGTCCTAAAGGCAGACTGAAAATTCAGAGTTCTTTCCCAACATGGATGACTTGCCCATAGAATTTCCACCATTATGACTGGTTCTATGAATATATAATCCCTTTTTATTGATTATATTAATATATAATCTCTTTTCCAGGTAATTTCTAATCTAGGTGCTCCAGCCTTTCAGGGTTGAGCAAACATTGACACTGTAAGCTGCTACTTCCACCTATTCCAAGTCCTTCCCAAGAAGTCTAGAAAGGTGCTCTGCAACTTTGAACACCTTTCTTTTATTTTGCAGACAACTAAAAGGAAAACCAGAAAAAAAAAATTTTTGAGGAAAGACGAGTGATGTGGTTTTGGTGTTGTTTTGGTTTTGGTTTTTGTTTGTTTTTTCCCTAAACAAGAATTTCACATTTCATGAAGGTGAATTATATAGGAAAGATGAATTATGCAGCACAGAGGTCTGTAATTAACTTTATCTGTTTTTGATCTAGCAGGTCTTCAGGAGGAAACATTATTTAATTTACATTCATATTATCTCTTTCTCCCCTTAAAAAAAAAAAAAAGAAAAAAAAAGAAAAAAAAAGACCTATTTTCTCAGTCTTTAGAAATGTGAAGACAATGTTATTGTGCTGCTCTGTTCTACCCTGTTTCTTTCAATTCCTATTTAATAAGACACAAGACATCTCTCATAAATTCTGTTCCATCAGTGTAATGTTGCTTTGATGATACATTGCATGTTAATTTGGGGTTGGCATGAAAAGATAGTGAGGGCTCAGGAGAGATTTTTTTATTTTTTCTATTATTCCCATAAATGCTCTGCTGTCAAAATCTATGGAGAGCTCCTGGTGTGAAGTTTGAACAAGGGGTGTTCTGCCCTCTGGGCCTTCTGCAGCTGCTGCCCCCTGCTCCTCACCTGGAATTAGCTCTCAGTGCCCTCCCTGCACCAAAGAACTCCTTATTTTGGGAGCTCTCTCTGGAGGGGCATGAGTGAAATTTGACAAAAGATCCATTTCTGGAGCAGAGCAGGCCTGGGCAGTTGTCCTGACCCTTTTCCTGTGCTCTGCACTAAGGGGGAGACTTTCCCCACGGGCTCCCACCTGGAGCTGGCAGAGGTTTGGAAGCTCATTTCCAGCCTCTGCCATTTGAAGTTGCTCTCTCTTCATTTCCCTGCAGGTATTTATAGATACGCTGGCATTCTGGTGGCTGTCTACCTGAAAAGCAATACATTTACTCTGGTATTGCTTTTCTTTCCATGGATTAATGATGATCTCGACTGCAAGAATGACTCTGGGCATGAAATGGAATTTAGATACATCAAACCTAAATTTGTTGCAATACCAAATTCCATGGATTTTAAAGTTTTTTAATATATATAAAAATTAATACTTCAATATATATGTAGCCTGTATTTGATATAGGATCCTATATTGTATAATGCATTTATTACCCCCTAAAAACTCATTCAAAGTTGTATTGTTCATCTCTAGTAAAAGTCTTGCTGTGTCTTCTTGCCCATCTTGTTATTTCTGTGTTTTCATCCCTTTTCTTCATAGTCTATACTCCTTCCACATGAGCAAATTTCATCTCTCTTTCTTCCTTTTTATATGCTAGTTCTTTCTTCAAGTTGCTATCTCCTTGCAGTGTAGTACAGCACAATCAAACCAGCAAACTTTGTCCTTTTTGAAGCAGGGGTGTTTGAACATTTGAAAACCCACAAAAGAAAGGCAGATCAGTGGTTCTGGCATTCTTCAAAATTGCTCTTTCATTTGAGAGGAACAGAGAAGCTCTGGGTGGGCAAACTGAAAGTTGTGGTGTGTGTTTAATGAGGCTGTGGAGGGAGGCAGGAGATGGATTGGCAATGATTCCATGAGGTGAATGCAGATGTGTCCACTTAAAGGAGAAAAATGTGCTTGAAGAATCATATCATATTTGATAATCAGGCCACAGTTGGAATGTATCCAGGGCTTCTCAGGAAGCCCAGAGGTCTGGGAGCTGCTCCCTGGAGATGAAGTTCCAGCAGAATTCCAGATGAAGTTCACACTTGGCCGAGTGAGTTGCATAAACCTGAGTGTGCCCACTTGTAGCTGCAGCTCTCTTCAGAGAGAGCAGGCAGGCACAATTCCCAAGGATATTTCCTGGGAATCACAGCGAGGAACCTCAGAGAAAGAGAAAACAACTCTTATCTCTATTCTCTGCTCCTGTTGTTTTTGCACCTGTGGAATGTGTTAGGAAGATTGTTTACCTGAAGGGATTTGGTAATTGGATTCTGCTGAGGATTGTTTTGATTCCTTGGCCAGTTGAGTCAAAGCTGTGTCCTGGCAGTCTGGAGACAGTCACAAGTTTTCTTTTATATGTAATTTAGAATAGTATAGTGTATATATATAGTATATGTGTGTATATATATATATACTATATAGTATAGTATCTCTTTAATATAGTATAGTACAATGTAATATAGTATAATTTAATAGAGCAATTGTTCAGCATTCTGAATCAATGGAGTCGGGTGCCAATCATTTCCTTGGTTGGGAGTGCCCTGTTCTGCTGTACCCTCTGAAGTTATTCAGACTCGTGTCCTGCAGCTCCCTGACTGCTCCGGGCACGGTGCTCTGGGGTCTGCTGCTCTTTTCCCTGCTGGGATCCAGGGATGTTATCAGAGTCACCTGGCAGCATCCCTGGTGTTAAAAACGAGAGCAGGCTCCTGGTGCTAAAGTGATTTCAGCATTGATTATAAGAAAAAGAAAGGCCCAAAGCCAGGGGGGGCCAGGCTGAGCAGGAGCGTTCCTGTCGAGGACGGCCCTGATGTTCCAGGTGGAGCAGCACAGATTCAGTGGGTCAGAAGCCCCTTTTTGTCCTGTTTTTTGTCCCTTTGGATTGGTTTCATTTTGGATCCTTCATTTGCATGAAGGTTTAAGGCACTCAATTGGCCATTACAGCTCTGTCCAGGCTAGCTCATGGTGCACTTTACTGAGGTGTGTTATGGTACATGGAGTGCTGTATTTCTTACAACCACCCTTTGACCCCTTTTACAATATAATAACCAAACTAACAGTGTAGGGGGATAGAATATAAGAAAATAGAGTGTAGAAAGTGATCTCATCCCTAAGGAGTTGCAGCTGGGCCAATTATCAAAGATCAGGAACAGGCCTGCCTTTAACAGGCCACAGCTGTAAGCAATGAGAAGAGTGCTATAAAAGAGTGGGGTGGCTGGTTGGGAAGGGAACTGGAGTCAGTTGGCTGCTGTGTGAAGAAGAAAGAGTTGGTGCTCTGAGGAGCTGCCCGTGAGAAACACCAGGAAGGCATGGAACCTTTGTGATGAGGAGACAACAGTATGGAACCCCTGCGATAGGATGACAACATAACAGTGCATGCTTAACGATCTTTCAACTATTTTACAGCAGTTTCTAACCTATTTTTGACACCTGGCACGGCTGGCAGGAGATGCTGGCCCCAAATCCCAACGCACTCGTGGCATCCCAGCTGCCCAGCGCGGTTAACTGAGCTGCGCTGGGCTTCACTAAAGATCCAAAGTGAATATATCCATCAGTTACACACTGCAGCTTTTGCTTAAGCCTGGCTCCTTCTCCAGGCTCTTTAGCGAGTGTAATGGGGTTGTTTTTCCTAGGAAAGCTCTCCGGTATCCCGGGCAATGAGCTGCATTCCTCATTCTAAGTTCCCGGGCAGAGAATTGTTCTCTGCACAAGGCATTCCTGCCTCGGGAAGTGCCCGTGCCTTTCTTCACCAAGGAATCATTACCAGGAGTGCTCTGGGGGATTTATAATGCCGAGAGTGCCTCCCAGCACAAACTTCATGGCTCTTAATAGCTGTTACCTTTCCTTACAAAGTGCATCTCTCCCCAGACACGCTCCTGCCCCGGGGCAATTAGTTAACAAAGTAGTCGTTAGCTATTGATAATGATCAATTTGTCAGGGATTATTGCACAATAATGCCATATTCTCTATTAATTAGATAGACCCATGTTAATTGTAGCTTTTCTTTAAAGCACTTTCTTGGATGATCAGGAGGGCTTGCCATAAGACAAACAGCTTTGCAAAAGTAGAGTAAATGATATGAAGAGTGAAGATATATATTTATTATAATGACACTTTTAGAAATGCTCATGATTTAACAGGTTTATAATTTTCAGACATAGCTGCTCATAAGGGAAAGAAATTAATCCAGTCACAGTTTTTCCAGAAAGCAGTGTCCTTTCTGGTCCTGTCTGATACCCTTTTCTAGAATAAGGGAAAGAAGCAGCATGCACACAGACATAAAACTGTTTATACCTCAAAACTGCCCAAAAAAATATTTGGGACAAGAAGACTTCAGTGTGCATGTTCATGAAAAATCTCTTTTTGATTCTTTTTTTTTTTTTTGGCCAGTTTATGATGCGTCACAGAATGGATGCAAAATCTTTTCAGAGAGATGTGTATAGTTGTTGACAAATAAGAACTAAAATTCTTATATCCATATAATTTTTTGTTTAATTAGAAAACTCCGTTTCTCATCTATTGCTTAGTTTCAAGTGTCCAGTACAAATTTCTGTCTTCTGAAGATGTGATTCTGCAGTAACTCAGCATGTGGCACTCTCATTACATCCTGTTGGAATATGATCATGGAAATCCTGACCTTAGAAAAATCCTAAATTAATAAAAACCCAAGGAAATGGCTGCACCTTGGTTAGGGGGGAGGGCTGGGATTCAATGTGCCTACATGAAATTCTTCTTGGGCTCCATTCAGTTTTAGCATTAAAATGTCTGAATCTGCAGAGTTTTAGGCTGTTCCCAGCACTGTTTGCCATCAAGTGAAGTGTGGGGTTGAGTGGATATTTTATTATAAGTGTGAAAAGCTATTTCAATGTACATTCAATGCAGTTGAGTTGACCACTTGGTGAATTTTAGCAAGAACTCTTGCAGGCCATTTCAGAGTAGAATTCATTCCTACAGCAGCAAACAGAAGGTGAGAAAGGTGAGAAAAAGCTGTCGCATTAACATTTTAACAAGATAAATCCCCAAGTGCCCCCTCTGGGGGATGGGATCCTGGCATGTTTTAATGCCCCTGTGGGGAATCCAGTGAGGATGACAAGTCTGAGCAGCAGGTGAGATCTCCTGGGCAGGTGGCCCTGGGACAGCAGGGCTGGGCTGGGACTCCCTCCATCCTTGGTGAGTTCTTTAAATCCTCCTGGGCAGAAGGAGGGGTGAACGTGAGCATGGCTCTGACATCTGGCTGCACCAAAATTCATCCTCATCTCAAAGCTGGAACTTCAGTCCCACAGATCCTGCCATTTATTCCTGCATTTAATGCTGCTGCTTCTGAATTTCAGGTCAGAAACTGAGAAAAAAAGGGGGGATTGTATTGAGTTGCTGTGGAGAAAACCTTAGGGTGCTGCGAGGCTTAGGTATAAAACATGGATTCTTTATAGCTCCCTGTCTTTGTCAGAATGTTTTCCATTGTGTTTGTGTCTTGTCAATGCCTGAAGTATTGATTTCCTGCCAGTGTGAACTGGATTCCCAGCGAGCCTTTTTGTCCTTGTCTTCAGCACCCTTTGCTAAAGTCACTCAGGATTGTTTGTTTAGTTTGGTTTTACAAACCATAAAATAGTGTTTTATGTCTGGCTTCCTCAGTGTAAATGCAGCAGCTTTCCCTTCTTTTTTCACTCCAATACTAAGGTTCTAAAGTGGCAATTTTAGGAAAAAAGGCTATGTAAACACAAGGTGAACTGATATACCAGAGAATTGTAAAGATTGGTTTCCTCTGGAGATTTGCTCCACAGTGTTGGCTCATGAACTTATTTCAAGGCACAAACTGAAAAAAAGTCACGCAGTGCTCACCTGCTGCACAATTAAAAGTGATTTCCCTTTATGCATGAGCAGTACCAGGTTATGTGTAGTGGTCAAGAAAAAGTAGTTAAAAAATAGAGTATAATAGTTTGATTACACATTTGTTTTAAATAATTATTGTTTTAGTGCATTTGAGAAATGCAGATGGCAATAATAATAATAATTCTCCCTTTCTTGACTTGAAATGCCTGTGTCATATTTGAGGATATGTATTAAGCAACGCTTTTGCTGGTTAAATGACTGTGGAAACTTGCTCATGTTTGCAGATCATTGTTACCTGGCTTGGTGTAATTAAGAGGAGATTTCAGGTCATGATCTAGTAGAGGTTTTTGTGTTGATTCCTTTGCTGCATTTCAACATAGATGTATTACACCATAGCCTTGTCTGTAGTGAGCTGCCTTACCCTGTCAGTGTGACACCTCTGACACCTGGCTGTGCCTTACCCTGTCAGTGTGACACCTCTGACACCTGGCTGTGCCTAACTCCACTGCTGTTACCTCTGGCATCATTTCCAGCCTGACTCTCAGTGAGCTCTGAGCTTGGATCCATCATCACTCAGCTCTGCTCTTCTGGAGACAGCAGGGCTGTGCAATCTCTGTGTGTTCCTTGCTGTGTTTTGGACTTGTGGTGGGTGATCCTCCCTCAGGTGTGCCATGGGATTTGTCACAGAACATGTGGCTGGTGCCAGAGTGGCCATGCAGCAGCCTGGCCTTTCCTTAGGAACCTTCCTGCCCCTTTTGCAGAACAGCTGATGGTAATCACTATAAACATTAATTATGAGCTGATAGACGAGGGCATAATCAAAGCAGAGATGAATTAGGACAGCAATCCAACATCCAGACCTTTAAACCAGCTGATAAATCTCTGCCTTTGATTAATATGAGGGAAATATAATAGAAAAACTTCATTGTCAAGGGCTTTAATTGTCCAGTTCTGTGTCAGTAAGTGTTAAAATGCAATAGCTGGACAAAGAAATGAGACAAAAGTCTGCACTGAATTAATGCTTCAGTAAAATGTTTGAGTAACATATGTCTCAACCTGGCTAGAGTCCTAAAGTGGGAGTAAAAGACTTTAATTAAATGATGGATGGGTGCTTCAGGAGAGAGCTGTGAATGCACAGTGACTGCAAGGTCACAAGAGCTGTCTGGAAAGGGGACAGGGAATTCAGGGAGCAGGGACAGGGAAGGCCACCTGCCCCAGAGGCAGCAGCAGCAGCACAAGCAGCCCTGGCTCACTGGGGTTGTACTACCAGGAAGGTTTAAGAGCTTTGTGCTTGGCTGTCTCACAAAAAATTATGCAAAATATCCAGCTGCTTCCTGCAGTGCTCAGGAACTATAAAACTTGGGGATTTTTGCTAGTAAACAACAGAAAATAATTTGTTCTGAAGCAGTAAAAGCCTTACACTCATGGTTGGTGACTGGTGCTGACACTAAACTCGCCAAGGCACTTTGTGATAATTAGAAGTATCTACAGTGTTAAGCATTTTTGTTGGGTGGTTCTTGGCAAAGTGGGTGCCAGTTTTCCTGTGGGAGGGGTCACTTACGTGTGTGTGCCTGAACATTTCAGTTTAGGCCTTTTCTGAGGTACTGATGTGAGATAATGAGCATGGCCAAATCTTGGTTCCCTTCTCCTTAAGTGCCTGTGAACTAGAATTTTGTCTGTGATTCTCTAAGAATTGGGTTCCATTATCATCATCATCTGTTTTTTCAGCTGTGGTGGGGTAGCTTTCTTGCTGTCACATAGGGAGAGGATGTTCTTTCAATAAACTATGGCAAGATTATTTTGAATTCTACTTTCTATTTCCATTAAGGTATTGACAGCAAAGCCTTTCTTTATGTGCTATTTAAATTTTTAAATCCCACCCTTTGTGTGCCCATCAAGCCCTTTCTAGACATGGCTGCAGTTTTCTTCTCTGGCAGCCTTGGTGGTACCACTGGCCACCAAGCAGAAAATAATATGCTTTTCAAAATATTTTCTGTCTGCATCCTGTGGCAGGTCACTGAGTATTTCCTGCTAAGGAAAAAGTGAAATGGTCTGAGGTGAACTTACAGAATCTAGGTTCAATAATGATTGTAATGTCCCACTTTCATTTGTGTCCTAGATTTGAACATTATGCTATGTAGTCAATTCAGGTAAATTAATGGTGAATCTGTTTCACAGCTGATTATTAGCATTTCTCCTGAGATGATACTGACTAATTTTTTTTTCCTTCTGTAGTTTTATGTATTTCTGACTTTGTTTTTAGCTTTTTCTCAATTTTTTTTAATGGCTCTTGGCAAGAAAAAGGTGAAAATGTCACTTTGCTTAGAGAAGATGTAGCTCTGAATAAATTTTGAGTAATGTGAAATATTTTTATGTTTATGGCAGTACAGTACCTTAGTAAGTAGAACTGGGAAATTGGAATGTTGCTTGCTGGGTCACCATTTCAAAAGCAGTGTGTTTCCCACAATGATCATCATTGCTATTCTCTAGTGGAGGCTGAGGAGCCAGGCTCCCATTCGGCAGGTTTTGTCTGGCTCTGGCTCTGCCAGGGCAGGGTGTGCCTGCTCCACAGTGCCCATTTGCAGGAGTCTCAGCAGCCTGCAGAAATAATAATGTTGTGCCAAAGAAAAGCACTCCTGCCCTGGCAAACATGACATCAATTCCAGTCACTGTCTGTGTGTCAAGTGTAACGCATTGGGTTAGCATAACCTGAACTAATACTTTTATTTTAATGAGACAGGTGGATAGAAATTTCCCAGAAAGGTATTTGAGGTCATAAATATGCTTGGAATGGCTGTGGTGTTGAATGTTTGTAGTGTACTCTATCACAGTTAGATAAAGCAGCAATAACCTGAGTAACTGGGGCTGTGCTGAAGGGGAGAGGTGAACAGAAGAGAGGAGCTCTATGAGGTTATGAAGTGTTTGTGTCCTGAACAAGAAGGGGAAATGTGGATCCTGAAAGCTGCTGAGGGCACAGGTGGCTGTAGAAGACTTTAACCCAAAGAAGTGGAAGGACAGCACTGGTCAGGGGAAATAAATCTTTCTGCTGTCCACAACAAGAGCTCAGGAAGCACAGAGCCTCCAGCTTTGTAGAAGAGTTTCGAGGTATTTGAATATTTGCCTTTCTGTTTCAATATATTAGATATACTAGTGACAGTAAAGGTGGTTCATAATCAGTGGGCTGATTCCTAATGAAATTAATTGCAGATAAATTTGTGAGCAACTGTCAAACAGTCTGTTAAAATCAGCTTTGCTTTAGAAGAGGGGCACCAATCAATGCAGTGTTTTGGAAAGAACCAATATGTTTGGAATAGTGGAACTAGAAAAGAAAAAGTAGCTTGAGTGCACTGAACAAAAGAAGTCTTTTCCCAACATCTTGGTGTTGATCTTTCTGTCTTTGCTGTAGTAAATGGCATTTACTTGGCCTTTTAGCTTATTATCTTATTAGGAAAAATACTTCATGTACAGATTAAATTTTACCCGAAACATAATTGACGTTCAAACCTGATCTAAAGATGAATCACACAAACGACAGTGTTTACTTACAAAGTAGGGATTTTTAAAATTTTAGTTCTCATGGAAAATACAAGTTCAGGTGCATTGTACTGCAGACAGCTTGGTGTGGGGGAATCTGCACTGAAAGCACGACGAGTCCTCCCACTTTAACAGTCATTAAACAACAGACAGGATGGTGGAATCAAAGGAAGGCACTGAGGTGACAGTGACCTGCTCTGCTAAATCAGAATAACTGCTTTAGGGTCTGACACTGCAGGAGCTAACCCTGAAAGTGCTGAAAACCTCAATTTTGTGACATTAGAGTAGGAATTAAAAAGCTATGAATCACTGTTAGAACAAAGCTTATGCATTATTTCATCGTGATAAATTAAAAAGTGTCTCCAGCAATCTGCATGTGAAACCCTGGGCACTAATAAACAGCAGCCACTGCCACAAATTCGAGCACTGCTTGCAAAATGCCCAGAGGAGGAAGGTAACTCAGGGTCAAAACATGTGGTGCTGAGACTTCTGGCTTTGGTATTTTTTCCCGTTGGTCTCGGGCAGGGCCTGTTCAGATGCACTCACTGATAACTGGTGTATTTGTGACAGCATCCTTTTCCCTCCTCTTGATTCTCATTGTCCAAACTGCCTGTGAAGACATGATCTTATGTGTCTCTCTTCAGAACAATATTGGGCCTAAACTCAGCTGCAGGTTGTGAGATGATGCAGTTTCACTGAGAGGAAGGAACCATGGTCTGTTAACACAAAATTGAGCTTTCATCTGGATCTCTCACCTCCACCTAAAACTATTAAAACTGTATTTTTTTGTTAGGGTTTCAGTTACCTCACTTGCTGTGTTTATCTTGGCTGAAGGTGTGGTGGAGGAAAGAGGAAAATAAAACTTTTGGCTTTATAAGTATCTTACTCTACATCCTTTTTATCTCTCCTTTGTGGTAAAGAATAGTGCAATTCTAAACATCAACAAAAAGCAAACAAGCAACACCCACCTCCCCAAATCAGAACCAGTGGCAGAGTTGAGATTTCTCTGGTGAAGCTGCCTTATTGTCTGTACCTGAAAGATGCACTTGCCTGAGAGAGTTTGGGACCAGGGGAGGAGGAAATTATATTTGCCTCATTGTTTCCTTCCTGGAAAAACAGGAATGAAGATCCCCCAGATGGGGCACCCAAAATTTTGAAGCACTGCTAGAGACAGACATGAACCATGAGCAGGATGAGCCTGGGCAGGGCTGCAGCAGTGATTGTTAATGAGAATCGTTATTAATGACATAATCATCATTAATGAACGTGCAAAGGCTGCACCCACGCTGGTTGTAGTGAGCTGACTGAAATCCATCCCACAGTTTAGGATTTCCTGCTGTTATTTTATTGGATATTATCTCCTTGGATAATAGTGTGGGGAGGATGGGGATTGACTGAATGTGGCAGAAAGTTGTCTTATTTTTTGTAACTCACAAAGGGGTGAATACCTCTAATTCTGTGATGAAAGAAGAGATTGTGTTGTTTGCAAGGAATACTTGTGGAATTCTGTCTGGCACAGCAGAGTTTTCACAGGTGACAGTAGCAATAGCTGTTGGTCTAATGGGTAGTCATTATGAGGAGGAATTAAGCTGTTCTTTGCAGTAAAATTATCCAAGGGGAAATTGCAGTACCAAAGCTGTTGCTTGGAGTTATTTGCCTTTCCACTGATTGGGTTTCATTACATTCTTTCATGATGCTGAACTTGAAATTTCTTTACTGACTTGTTTGCACTAATAGCCAGCTCTGCTGCTGATGTTATGCTACTTTCTTCTGGGGACATGACCCTCAGTTCTTTCGGAAGTTTCTTTATCTCATTTTTCCACAAACATTTTAAAATTTCTTTTAAGCCATTTTAGATATTTTTATAAAAATATTATATATTTCAAAATATTTTTATATTTTGAAATATATGAAAATTTTATTAATATTTATATATTTTTATCAAAATACTCCATGCTACTGCAGCAGTTTTGAGTCATATTTTCAGCCCTCTGCTCTCCCTGCACAGCCTACATGGTACATTCCAGTTTCATCAATTCTAATATTCTCTTTGCTTCCTTTCCCTCCTTGAATCTGTCCTCCCCTTATTTGTTTCATCTGTTATTTATGTTTCATCCTATTGTGTATTTCACTTTGCAACAAAATTATCATTTTCTCTGAAGGCTTTATGATGGTGTTTGCAATGCATTCCCTGTAGAGATCCTTCAGTATCAGATTCTTCACTTTGTTATTGTCTGCCCAAAAGGTAAAAGCAATCAAAAATCCATCTGGGAAGGTTGGGAATAAACTCATGATGGATCTGATTCCTAATGGATTCCAGTGAAGTTCATCTGTGCTTTATGCCATCCATCCTTCTTGGATGCTGAAAAGCAGAGAACACATGGATCTCTTGGTTTGAACAGCATTTCTCTGTGGAAATGAATGTTCAGGCCATTTTGGAGACTGCACAGAAGACAAATGACAATTCAAATCCTTTGAAGCTCTTTTCCAGGGTTGTATCCAGCAGTTATTGCAGGTGTTCTTAGGCCAGAGGTGCTTGCTGATGCCTTTGGAATGCAGCAGGGCTGTAAAAGGGGCTGTGTTCATTGTGGCGCCCTCAAATTAGGTTATATGATAATACTCCCTTCAGAAACACAAGCTGGTGAAGAGAACTGTTCTCCTTCAGAGGAAACAAGGTGTGGTGTGTTTTGAGCTGCAGAGGAGTCACCATCCTTGAGGGGCTCACTGCTCCTGACCTTGTGGTTTGTTGGAAAGTGATATCAGAGCACCAGGCTGGCAAATGAGTTGAGTGGTGAAATTATAGATGTGAAAAGAAACTTAGCATGGACACTGGATTGGTGATTAGTTTACCTCATCAAGGTGCTAATATTTGGTGGGATAAGTGCCAGTTGCTTTGAGCTCTGTAGTGATTCAGTGGTGTTTTAGACCAGTACGTGGAACAACTGAAAACTGAGCCCTGTTAGGTCATCCATCAAAATATGTTGGGTCATGGATTTGCTTCTATCCACACAGCATTTGCTTAAAATATTGCAACCACTACTTGGAATGAGTAGCTACCAAAAGGGGAGCTCCTTCTGCTGCAGTAAATGTACAATACTACATCAGGGTGTGGAGCAAAGCCCAGGAGTCAGAGCTGTGACCCAGGGGATCCCGGCTGGGCGGGGAGCAGGGGGAGGCCAGGGGCTACCCTGCACATCACCAGAACCTTCCAGAACAAAATGGGGAGCAACTTGCTTCAGGTTGAAGGTTGACCCTACTGTGAGTAGGGTGTGGAGCCCTCGGGATGTTTCCTCCCCCCTGTCAGGAGCATTAATTCCCCAGGGCAGCTGCATAACTGAAGGTGCTGTGGCATTCCAGGGTGCCTGACTGCACAGACAAGTGCTGTCCTTCCTTCCAGATCATCCAGTCCTGAAGGGCTGCTCTGTTCCTTTTCCTCTTTTTTTTTTTTTTTTTTTTTTTTTTTGTTTTTTTGTTTTGTTTTGTTTTTTGTTTTTTTTTTGTTTTGGTAACTTGTTTAACAGTTTTTCTATTCCTTCTCATCTGTTCCAATGTATTTAAGGAGAATCAAATCCCTTCAGTCGATTTTAATTCTGTATTGAATTTAGGATAAGTACTATAAGATTCAATTGTCTTCAATGACAATATTTGTTTTGTTAGACCTTCAAGTAATTTTGGGGTTTTTTTTTTCTTTCTCCTCTTTTTTTTTGGTAGTAGTTGGCTTTAGGAAACATGTTTCATTGTACTATTTAGAGAATGACCTTCAGTACTGATAACATTTTGTTGTAGTGCACTGTTTAAATAATGAATTGCAAATCAACACAGTTAAATGAGATATGACTGCACAGATTTCTGTATAAATTGGGAAACTTCACCACCTGCTCTGCAAGGACAACCTTTACCAATTGTGGATATTTTTCTGTTTCAGAAAACCTTTCCAGAGGAATTCCAAATCTCTCATGTCCCAGATCAGTAAGCTATGTGAGCCAATATTCCTTGTACTGCAGAGTGGTTGAGGAGCACAAGAATGGGTTTTTTTGTGCTACCTTTTTCTAAGCCACTACTTTGAAAATGTTTGAAGGAACAAAAATAAGAAGAAATTCTAGGCAGAACAATTTGTGGTTCAAAACACATAGGAAACAGTCTAAAAAAGGTACTATTTTTTTGTGTCTACAACATGTTAGTTTTATATGGAATTCAGACAGTATTAATATTAAATAACTTCAGATATTTATTAAGTTTGAAAAGCAGTTTAATTTCTTTTCTTAAGAAGTATGAGAACATTTTTTTAATTTAGATTTGGCTAAAATTATCTGTCATATGCAGATGATTATGCAATATCTGCCAGCATCCTACCCTAAGACAGTTTAACCAGATGGTCAAGCGTGTTTCATGTGGCACTTAGTTAAATGCAACTATATCTAATTTTTCCTGTAATTATTAACATCATTTTGCATCTAAGGACTTGACCTGTTTTGAATTAACCACTTCTAGACTATTTCTGCCACCTTTTGTAATGAAAAGATGGTGTTTCATCTTTTATAGTTGGCAGGACAAGTATTTTGCTTTAATATCTAAGAGATTTATATTATCATGTCGAAATTTGTAGTAGGAATAACAAATATTTTATCCAGGGCTGATTATGCTGTTTATAAAGAAAAAAAAAGGCTTGTTATTTAATTTCTGTGTCTCCAAGCAAAATGAGACTGTGGCACTGAGATTTACTGAACTGATTCTGAGTATTGAAGCAGCAATTTGAGGTACATGTGACAAACACAAACCAAGTCTTTTAAAGATGCATTTGCTTGAATAAAACCCTAACTTAGGGATGTAGGCAGGCTTGCATTCACATCAGTGATGGAAGATGGTAATCAAACAAGATCTTCACTGGGGGATGGACAATTCCATAGTTTTGTAACATGATTATTATTCCACGTGTGCAGTGGGTACTGTGCTCTTCCCCCTAGTCCTTTGCTCTTTATTTCTTGCTTGCTGTAGTTTCCCTGGGATCCTCCTTTGGAATATGCTGGGGTTTGAGCTGGTTCTTCCCTTGTGCCCTTCCATAGACATCCTGGTTAAAGGTGAAACGATGATCTCTGCAGTGAAAAACTAGTTTAGCATGTAGATTAACCCCCAGTACCATGGGTAGTTAAAAACCAGTACTGTGGGTAGGTAAAACCCAGTATCATAGGTAGATAAATTCCAGTACCATGGATAGTTAAAATCCAGTACCCCATGGGTAGTTAAACCCCAGTGGCATGGGTAGATTAGACCCTCTACCATGGGTAGTTAAACCCCAGTATCATAGGTAGATTAGACCCTGTACCATGGGTAATAAACCCCAGTACTGTGGGTAGTTAAATCCTGCTACCATGGGTAGGTAAAACCCATGGTGGTTTTACCTACCCATGGCATGGGTGGTTAACCCCCAGTACCATGGGTAGATTAGACCCTGTACTGTGGGTAGTTAA
>JANIJU010000018.1:14183742-14202069 GCA_025504685.1 Leucosticte australis | reverse complement strand
TTCTTCTCTCTTTCTTCTCCTTCTTCTCTCTTTCTTCTCCTTCTTCTTTCTTCTCCCTCTCCTCCTCTCCCCCTGGACTTGCGCATGTGACTTTTTTTGGGAAAGAAGATCAAATCCCACCCATTTCAGAGGTGGTTTAGCATTCTAAGCAGAGAATAGTTGGAGTGACTCTCAAAACAGGTGAAGTGCATCTGAGATTCCTTAGCCACCTTTGTACCCATGGAATATGGGCAGTTGTACCTTGGAGTCCTCTCTTCCAGGTTTGTAAAGGTTTGGATGACCAGAGATTCTGTGTGATGTGATTCCTCAGGGTGAGCTCCTGCAAAACCATTAAAATCATTGTGTGGGAAAGCAGGTGGGCAGAACTCACTGAAATCCCCAGACTGTAAACTCTGGAGAGACTCTGCCCCCATTGCTACCTGGTGTGAGCCAGACAAAGAAAGCCCTGAAACTGAGTGAAGCACTGCATAAAGAATTCTGGGTGAAGTGAGGGTATTAAACCAAGAAATTACACAAAACAAAAAGCATAAATTTGATAAATTTTTGACAATTTCTTAAATTTGATAACAACAAATAATGTGTTAATTGCTATTTTTTCTGGTCTGATAGCATTATAAGCAGCCAGGGGGTAGCAGTAGGTACCCTCTGGAGAAGAGTGTGAGTTAAATGTTTTCTCTCTCCTGGGCTTGTCCTAACTAGCTGGTGCCCCGCTCTGGGGCAGCTGATTGAGTTGTTATTGCCACCCAGCAGCATTGTCCCCTTACACAGTCGAGCATCTCACGTGCTGAACCAGTGTCAGGTTTGCTGTGGTGGCAAAAGTGAATTGTAATCAAATCCTCTCTCTGGTGGGACTTAGCTGAGCAGTGGTTATGCTTGGAGGCTTGAAATCTAAGTGGGGGCTTAGCCTCTGGGGGCTTCCAAGGAGTCAGAGAAGTCCTGGAAGCGTGACAATTAAATTAGGACATGAAATCTTTTACAAAACCATAAAACCTTTGTGAGCCACGTGCATGGTACAAAACCCCCAGGGAGCCAGGCAGGCTGTTGTGGCCCCAGCAGCAGCTCAGAGCAGGGAGGGTGGACAGCACCTTTCCCCTTCCAACTCCCACATTTCACCTGGGCCACTGCCTGCTCTTGCAGCTGGGTTTCACTGGTGCACTCAGCACTGGCAAAAGTCATGTTTTTAACAATTACAGGCAAATCTGTTACATCTATGGTGCAGCTGGAACTGCAGCATGGAAAATAACCTTCTTACAAGGCAATTACTGTAAAATGTTGTTCCTTCCTTGCAAGCACAACATAAACACGCTAATTGCTACAAGTTTTTTTGTCATTTGTATTAAATAGCTGTTCTTTAATTATTTAAGGGTTTCAACAAAAAATATTAGCAAAAAAAAACCCCAAATGTTACCAAAGTAGTCTTATCCCACATCTTTGTAACCAACACTTTGCATTTTACTTTTATGCCAGCTTTCACAACATCAGACTGTGGTACAATTATGAATTTTTAAAAATGCATAATGATTTTTGACACATTTCTCCCCCCACATACTTTTTTGTTGGAGGATGGCATGGGTTTAACTCTCAAAACATTTCAATTACAAGACTTGGATGAGCTAATCAATAGCCCATTCTTTTTTGCATGCTTTTTAAATTCATAGAACCACTAAGGTTGAAAAATTCCTCCAAGATCACAGAGTCCACAAATTGTGCCCACCTTTTGTTTCACAGGTATCACATTATTTTGCTGTGTGTTGGTTTGTTCCTATTCATGTGCAAGGTTCTTTTGTGTTGTTTTGTTTCTTAAAGAATCCTTGAGGCTGAAGTAGTTGTAAACTAGTTAGAACTATTCTTTTGCTCCTTTACAAAATGGCTAGAAGGTATGGGGTGGTTAGCTAAATCTTGAGTTGGATTATTCCATTTTATACAGGCTTTTATTGCAACAGCAATGAAAGCACTGCCTACACATTTTGTTCTTTAATCCCAGGAGAATTGTGTGTGTTGCACCAGATTATAAGGTTTAAATTCTGTTTAAAGGACTTAAAGTAATGTGATGAATATTAAGGCAATAAATTACAGGCAACCAGGATATTCAGAAATTGGAGGGGGGAGAAGTTAACTCAGAAAACCAGTTGAATTTTGAAAAAACATGTTTTTTGCTAGATACTCGAGGAGTGCCTGCTATGGAAACTGGTCCAGCTGTGGTTAAATCAGGGTTTCAATCAGGTCCCACTGATACTAGAAGCAAAAAAAAAAAAAAAATCTATATCTGTTTTGTTGCTGTTTATTATTTTCATTTTGAGTAATTTCAGAGAAAATATTAATTTCTTAACAAATGTTATTCCAGAGCTGCAGAAAGACTAAATTGTTTCTTCATCCATGGAGAGCAGATTTGAATTCCTGGCCTTAACAGGTACTTCAGAAGATTCCCACACCTCAAATATGTTTCTCAATATATTTTGAATATAAATCTGCCATTGCTCTCTGTAGAGAGGGTTCTGCTGCACAAGTGAAATACAGGAGAATTTTATTTCTAATAGAGGGTATTATCATAGCAGAAGTCTAAGCAAAATATGTCAGATATTTATAAGATGTCTTCAATCCACCTGTGCTTGTTTAAGGATAATTTGATGAAACAAGGTAAACCCTTCCATTCCTCATTTCCATCTCTCTTCTTTGGATAATTTATTGATCCACAAAGCTTTTAAAGATGCATATTTGCATTTATTTCTGTTTTAAAATCAAAAGAGTAGCATTAGAGAAGTTCAGGTTGTGGGTATCAGGGTTAAAAACATGCAGTGGTTTTATTTTAACACCTTCACACTTGGCCTTTCTATGCACATTCTGGCAAGAGAAAATCAAACCCCACATGTAAAAGACAAAACCTGATTTAACTCCAGCTCTGGGCTGTTTGTTTGATGTATCACATGGCTTTTAAGGCTGTACCAGCAAGTGTGGGAAAGGCATCAGTTCTAGAAGTTTCCAAAGTAATCCCATCTTGATAAGGAGTTTCTTTTTCCTGGAAATGGAGTCATTACTTCAGTGATTCCTTTTTTCTACAGTGCTGTCTGAGGGCTTTAGAATTTCTCATTTGCCTCTCAAAGACTTATTTTGCTTGGCCCTCAGTGCAGCACATTAATATTTTTGAATGACACAGATAGAATGCTGTCCAAGCCCTTCACTGTGTTAATTTGAGAGCTGGTAGATTTGCTGGGCCAGGGAACTTCTCCCATCTGGAACTTCTCCCTGGGTGTGACAGAGTTCAGGAGATCAGGAATGACTGCACAGTCAGGGACTGGATTGAAGGACATTTAATGCTGCTCACAAATGGGCCAGCAGTTCTTGGAAAACCAGTACCAGTGGGACTGACAGAAGTCAGAATATCTGAACAGAGCTTCTCCTACAGTCCAACCCAAGTGCAAGGGTTAAATTCACCATTGTGGCAGTGGCTGATGACACAGTGCACAGAGGAATGCCAAAGCAATGGAACAGCCATCTCCATCCGAGCAAATTTACTGTGTGCTCCTGGAGAGAGATGATTTGTTTGGTTAATAATAACTCAGGGACACAGCTGAGGTGCTGCATGCACAGAAGACCTTACTCACAGTGAAGTCATAAGAAAAAGGCATTTTAGAGGAGAGCTGTTTTGGATACAGGGAAGTGACAATGATTGCCTGCTTACAAATAGTGAATAAATACTTGAGAACCTCTGAGCCACTATGATTTACATGCTCCATGTGTCCTAGTGAGCTTCTGATTGCTGGTGCTTTTACTGCTTGTCAAAATGTAAATGTTGTTCTTTTAAAAGAGGGCACTTTGAAATCCTAAATCAGTTGTGAGTTAGGGTGCTGCTTTGGGTTTGGTTTATTATTTTGTTTGTTTGTTTTTTCTAAGGTATCATTTATATGATGGCAGAGTACAGAGCAAGTAGCAAACTACCAGATTTGACTTCAATTGAACACACAGAAATCAAACACAGATTAGGGGCCCTCTTTGGGTTAATCAAGAAGAGAACTTAATTTTGTAATTGTGCACGTGATGTGGGCTGGCAGCTTCACTGTGTTCCCAAATATAGAGGACAGCCATGAGAATGACATGGATATTTGGGCTCAGTTTGCCCATTGTCCCAGTGGGACCACAGTGCATTTGTTCATCTCCTTCAGCTCTTTCCAAACCAATCCCCAGGAATATTACACAGAGTGAAAGGGATGAATTCAGGTGGGTTTGCCTTTCTTTCAAGGCAAGAGGAGGAGGAGGGTGTTGCTCATACTTTGAGATTAGCTGATAGCGTGCCTAGAAGAGAATACACAGCATTCCCTTGGTCAGCAGTGCCATGCTGAGCATTTAATACTCTGTATGATCTCTAATCCATATTTCAGTAGTTTCTTGACCATTCAGACCTGTAGAGTAATTCCTAAAGGATCCTTGGGCGTTTCATGGCAGAGAGCTGTGCCAGTGCTGACAGAAAGGTTTTTCTTTCTCTTTTGTGCTTGTGATGCCAGCTTTCCAGCTTCATCCTCTGTAGGGGAGCATGCTGTTATATCTCCAAAGCATTTTTTTAAAATGACATTTATGGGGTTCTAGAATAATTCCTGTGATGCAGCAGTGCTGGTTGAAGAAATCTCCTCCTGGGAAGATGCTTTGTTGAAACTGGGGTGCTGTGTTCTCATTATTAACCCAAGATGCATCAGTGCAAATTAAATTAAACCTTCACAAGATTAAAAAAGCATTTATAGGGGGCAGAGCAGAAAAAAAAGAAGTAAAAAAGGGAAATAAATAGAGAAACCTTCCTAATTTGCTCATTCTCAGGCTGGAATGTTGTTAAATCACTGAGCCAATTTAACTGCAGCTGGGATAAAGAACCTCAAGAGTTCCCTGAACTTTCCCTCAGTGCTTGGAACCAAGAGGTTTGAGATTAATGGCCCAAACCTGTTTCCAGTACAAAGGGTCCAACTGTTTCTTTCTTGGTGATTGATTCAAACAAACAAATGTAAAATGCCTCATAACTGAAGTATTTCAGTTTCAAAATTGGGGTTTTGAAACAACAGTGGAATTTGTGGCCCTCGGTGGCCTAAAGGAGTGTTCTCTGCACTTTGCTTTTTAAAAAGCATAATCTGGTTTTGGAAATCAGTTGAGAAATACAGTCTCTGTATTTAAGTATTCTCCTAAATTCACTTCTGGACTTAGCAATTAGAATTTAATGTGACAAGAATGCATTTACATGCATGCTTTCACACACAGAATGAAAACATCTCCATAAATTAAGAGTCTTGGTAAATCCCATGGTAACCTGACAGAACGGAGGGGGGAAAGACATTTTTAAAACAATTCTCTAAAAACTGAGATTTTCAAACTGCTTTTTTTGTGCAGGATACATGTTGGTGTTTACAGAGCCTGATTTTTTGTTGTTGGGTGTTGAAGAAATGATGGGGAAAAAAAAATTATTTACAGTGTTGCCCTCATAAGCCCAGCCTTTTATGAGCTTGATATCATCCTGTGATAAATTCTGAGCACAAAAAAATCCTACAGCTGCAGTTCCTTATTGCCCCTCCTAATTGTGCATGGTTTGTGATAGGTAAGATTAGATTTATTGCAGGCTGTGTTCACAAGGCTTCCACACCAGCTTTCCCACCCCTCTCCTGAGGTGTCCTGTGTCTGTGCACGATGTTCTTGGCTGTCAGGTTTGTGAAAAGCACTGAGTACCAAGGAGAAAAAACACGTGTACTGAGGTGGTGTTTTTGGGACAGCTGAGAAGGGGCTCATCTTGGAGGGCTGGCACGTGCTTGGTGGCTGTACTGGGCAGGTCAGGCAAGGCAACAACCTTTTCTGATGCTTTGACAGGTCTTTCTTGGGTCTCTGTTTGTTTTTTTGGGCACGTGTTGGCTGTGTGTTCAAGGCAGCCTGGGCTGCTGTCGTTGCCAGCACGTCTCATGGGTGCAGCTGGAGGCAGGTGCTTGGGCTTTGTCAGCTGCTCTGGGCACACCTCGTGTCCCAGAAGGGATGGAATGCTGCCCAGCTGTGAGGACACAGCAGCCCTGGCAGGGCAGGAGGGGCTGCACTGCCGGGGCAGGGTCCCTGCAGCTCCTCTGAAATTCCCTGCAGGACTCCAGCCTGGAGCTGTGCCCTCCTGGGAAGGGCTCAGGATCAACCAGGGCAGCTCCAGTGCCAGTGTGCAGATACCCTGAGCTCCTGAAGCTACTCTGAGCCCTGAATCTGCACGGGGGGATGAGCTGGGGTTCTTGCCCACAGTTTCACCGCTGTTCATCCCAACAAGTGCATGTCTTGTCTAGAAATGGAGAAGGAAAGTCACTGTGTAATTCATGAGGTGTAAGTTTTAATTATTTCAGTGACCTTTCCAGCTGTCCTTGTCTTTCTGCTTATCCATTGAACTGTGCACTAGGCTCCCTGACTGGAAAGTCAATGATTCTCAGCCTTGTGGGAGAGCAGGGATGCTGGAGAAGGTTCCAGCACTGCTGCCCTGGCCAGGGCTGAGGGTGTTCCTCAGTCAGAGCAGAACTTGGGGTAGGATGAACATTACCCTACAGGGTTAATGTTCTAAATGGGGTTTTAGTGTCCTCAGAGGGGCTTTTTAAGTTTATCCTTTCAGCTCCCCAAAAAAATTCTTCCTGCTGCCTCAAGTGAGTGTGGAATCTTGCTGGCATTATTGTACTGGTCATTTGAATGCCTCTGTACCCCTTCCCTGCTCATCCAGCCACAAACCTGTCCAACACAGGGGGATCCTCCTGTGTTCCTGCACGGGAACAAGAGCTCTGGCAGGTATTTTATCATGTAATGTGTGAGCTGACAGGCAGGGCTCAGGAGCAGCCACACAGCTGAGGGTGGATCACAAAGGCTGAGTTTGTTTTCCTTCTGTGGCAGACTGGAGGATTCCCAGGGCAGCACCTGGCCAGACACAGCCTGGTGGGAAGGCAGGTCCCACAGGGCAGGTCCTTGCTGGAGGATCACTGAGCTGCTGGTGTCACCTGTGTCCCAGGGACACACACAGGGGTCCTTTACTCTGGGCTTTGATCTTTCCCACCGCAGGGCAGGAATCCCAAAGGTGTTGGCACGGTCTCTCCAGGCCTGTGTTATCTAGGCACAGATGTTCTACTTGTCAAGTACTCCAGACTAAGCAACAATTAGGATGATAGATGTGTTCTACACCCCAGCTGCAAGACACTTGGATATGCTTAAAATCCTCCTCACCTTTCCTCTGTTTATTTTCCTATACCTATTAAAAGTGATGATGCAAAACACCCTTTTTCCTGCTCCTTTAGCAAATTCCTGTCTTGCATTTTCACCTCCACTTTATCAGAAATATGCCATGAGCAAAATGTCCCTTTATTAGATGTGTGAGGAGAAGAGCTGCCAGTGATTAGATTGGCTGTTCATCCTCTCTCTGCTGGTCCAGCATAACCAACATTTGCTTCCTGAACGTTAGCCAAAAATTATCTTCCCTCCAGCTGGATGGGGATGTTTCATCATCTTTAAAAACTGAGGTGACCATTATGTTGTTATTGTTAGGCAATTATTTCCTGTTCTCATACAAATTTACCCTCTGACCAGTTCTGGCCATGATGTATCTGGCAGAGAAGCCAGTGCAGACTAATCAAGCCTTGTGAGAGCTGCTGTTACCATAATGCAATTTGTCACCTTCTACCCCTGCTGCCTTTGCCACTGCTCCTGCTCAGGAAATGCATCTGTCATCTTTGTCAAGGCTTCCTACCCCTAACTGCTTACCCTGCCTGCAAAAGGAAAAAATTCTGGGGTTCCAGTGGCTGTCCCAGGGTGGGAGAGGAGCAGGGGCTGGTTTTGTGCTCCCCTTGCACAGTGCTCCAGCTCTGGAGTTGCTCTGGGTCTCTGTGCCCTTGCTGCTGCTGCCTGAGGCACAGAGAGGTGCAGGGAGAGCTGAGGTGTTTGGAGGATCAGGCTGGTGCTTTATTGACAGATAAATGCACACAAAAGATGGAGCCAGAGTCCCTGCAAGTGCAGTG
Source organism: Leucosticte australis (assembly GCA_025504685.1). Classification (NCBI taxonomy): domain Eukaryota; kingdom Metazoa; phylum Chordata; class Aves; order Passeriformes; family Fringillidae; genus Leucosticte; species Leucosticte australis. The sequence goes on along the minus strand of JANIJU010000018.1, from coordinate 14,194,078 downwards.
GAAGGGTAGCGGGCACGGGCTGCCACACAGGAAATTCTTTCCAGACATTAGGAAAATATTGTTGGCAAAGAGGTTACACAAACCCCAGAGCAAGGGTCTGGAGAGGCTGTGGAATCACTGGGTTTGGATGCACTTGTTGTGAATTTTTCAAAAAAGACACTTTGCTTCTGCTCAGAAATATATTATGATTGATTTTTCCCGTAAACATCTGTATAGATGTTAAGTAGCTGTAAATAAGCATTTTATCTCAGCAGTAGGTTAGTCATAAGTGATTTTAGAAATGAAATAGGTGTGGGGAACAGAGACCATTTGTTTCTGTCTTTTCCTGAAGCCCCTGGAATGAGCATGGGGAGAGGTGAGATGCTGAGCTGGATGGGCCCTGCTCTGAGCCAGCCCCTCAGAGCACAGAGCTCTGCTCTGACACCTGACTGCTGAGTGTGAAACTCTTCTGGCTCATTTCAGTGCCCTGCATTAGAATGCTATTTCTCACACAAGTTTCTGAGTTTTGCTTTTATCTTGAAGTAGATTAGAAAGCTTTTCTCCCTCCTTCCACCCCTGTCCTCCTCCCAGCTGTGCTCCCTTATGTCACAAATGGCATGACCAATGCCTGAGACTCTGCAGGAAATCACCCTTGGAGAATTCAGGTTTGTCTGCCCTCTTACATGATGTGCAAAATTTATTTTTAACCCTAAAAACCTGATATTATTCTCACACAGAGTTGTGAGTTTTAAAATGCCTGTTTGTTCTGGTAACTTAGAGGGAAAGAAAAGGAAGCAGCTGGTTTTCCTTTTTGAATATTTCAGCTACTTTTGGTTTTAGATTTTTTTTTAACTTTTTCCATACTCTCCTCCTTTTCCATTTTGTAACACTGTTATGCAGATAAAGATTTATAACATGTAAGCTTAATAGCACTAAACACTTGTTTAATTGGTAGAGATTTGGGAGGAGGCCCAGACTAATTAACACCAATTTCTACTCTATTGTCAGTGTTTAATGGATTTTAGGACCAGATCTTTTTGGAACTAAAGTTATACTGAAGGCATGTTGAAATTAGAAAATAAAATCATGTATGGCCACCTTGACAAACCATCTGTTCCTGGAATAATGTTGGTTTTTATAGGTAACCAGACATATATGCAGTATAAACATTGAGTTTCCCTTTTGAAGCATTGTTTGTAATGACATAAATCCTCCTGGAATTTTCCCCACGTGTATCCATACACCTCTAATTTCACTATATCTCTTCCTTAAGAACTGAATATTAGTGAATAATCAGCAACTTTACTACAAGGAGTCCTGAGAGTGATCTTTATTAAAGCTCATAACTTAACTGGCTGTTTATAGAAACACAGAGGCTCGAAAAAAATATGATAGAACTCTATATAAATACTTAGTAAAATATCTTTAAAGGTCCCAAATGAGGAAGGGATAATTAGAGTAAAAACAGGATGAGGCTAAAGTTCAAGTGTATAAAGTGTGTGGTCTCTCTGGCTATTTCAAGCTCTGTGTGGTACCCCCAGAGAGGGATCCTGTCCTGGTGAGCAGCAGAGCAGAGGATGCCCAGGCTGGCAGAGCTGCCTCCAGACATGGAAAGCCAGGTCAGATGAATCCAGTCTGGAAGAAAAATGATTCAGCCTCTCTCAGGTAATTTTCTACCAAGGCCTTTCAAAGAACACGAACACGAAGGAAGTTTTGTGTCATCAGAATTTTCTGCCTTTTGAGCCTTTTCATTGCCTGGCTTCCATTTCATCAACTGAGCTGATATTAGTGGAATTCTCACCTTCTTCCAAGTGTCTGCTTGACCTTTTGTTGGGTCAGGACTCGAGTGCCCTGGCATTAAAGCAGGATGCCCTGTGATTTCATTCACCATTTCTCAACCTTTCTCTCCTTTCTTTGCTCTCCAGCTCAGGAGTGTCTTGGCCAGCTGTGATTTTGTATTCCTCCTGTCACTGCAGCGTGTTGCTGCTCCGAAATCCACCTGGGGAGTTGCCACTGTCTGCTTCTCTCTGTTAAAACAAGAAGCTCTGGTTCCAGCCCTCTGTTTGCCCTCTGGAGTGTGTCAGGGGACTGGGAGCTTAAGTGCCCTGTCACTGGCTGCTAATGCAGATCCTTTCTTGTTAATCTCGCTGTAAGGAAATACAAATTTGGAATTACTTGACAGGATTCCACTGAAATCCTTGGCATTGGATGCCTTGTGGCTCCCACTAGGGTTTGAAATTTTGGTCTACTGGCACGTGCCAGAAAAGGATCCCTTTCAAATAAGCTAAAATTTCGAGTGAGAGGATTTTCTTGTTTCTTAAATTAAGGCATCAAACGCAGTCGAGTACTTGCCCAGTAGAGAGATGGTGGAATTCCTGTTCAGGGTTCTTTTTAAGAAGAAAAAAAAACCCCACAATAAAAATGGATGGTTGCTCTATATGTTTGATGGTGCTTCAGAGATGCTGCATTGTCCAGAACACCTCCAGGCACAACTGAGAGCTCCTTATTTTGCCTTCAGAATGAATGCTTTATTCCTGTTTGTGGAAATTTAAATGGTGGTTTCTTAGGGAAGAAAACATAATTTTTCACCCAAGCCTGCTGTAAGGTATAAATACATTTAGCATGTCTTCATCTCAAATCCTGTAGTGTGAATCACATGGAAATGATTGGAGCAGAAGTAATTTTGGTTGTTGGCCAGATTTTAATTTTTCACTGCCCAAGTGTTTTTCACATGTTTATTTACCTGAAGATGAGAGAGCACCAACCAATTAGCATATGGTTCTAGGAAACACAAGGGATATTCCAGTTAGGAAAACAATCATTTAAATGTGTTATTTGTCATCAAGGTGCATGATATGTGACTGGCCTTTTAATGGCTTTTAGAAATGTGCTTCACATAATTTGAGGCAAGCTTTCTTATCAGTATGTCGTGCAATTAATTTAATCTTGTTTCTGTTATTTCCACAGTATTTTTCAATTCGGTGAACCTCATTACATTTGCAAGTGCATTAAATTAGAGTCTGGATAGAAGAAGAGAGATGATTATCAGTTAATTTAATTATATTTCTAGGTTTGCCCATTTAATGATACGTCTGCCATTGTTGCTGCAGCCTTTACAGCAGTAGCACTGTGCAGGAATTAGTTCTGATTCCATGTAAAGTTTGTGTTATCTGATAACTCCTGACAACTGCTGCAGCCACGTGCTCAGTAATTTATGAGTCTAATCAAAAGTCATTTACTTTAAGCCTGGAGGCTGCAGTGTGCAATACTTTCACTGTATTCACCACATCATTTTTGGCTCTGCATATGTGGGAATGTTTCTGCAGAGCTTGACACCATGAATTAAGAAATCCAACTTACAGTGATTGCAGGAGCAAGGAAATGTTCCCCTGGCAGGGCTCTTCCAGCCAGCTGGACCCTGCAGCTGGGAGTGTTCTTGTTTTAAGGAGGAGACAAAAAACAACCCCCAGAATTCACCATTATTCAATCCTTCATATGAAATGCTCTCTACTTTTTCTAATAAAATTATGTGCTCCTTTAGGGAGATGCTACAACCTTAAATTTTGTGCTCAGCTTCTAACATGGTGCCTGTCAATGTTACTGCTTTTTTGCAGTAAATAATATTTTTTATTACTCCTTTTGCAACTCTGCGGGTTTTTTTTTTTTCCCCTGAAGTTTTGTGCCACATGTTTGAAATTTCAAGGGGCCTGGTGTTTGCCCTGGCATCTGGGAATCCTAAGGATGAGGCTGCTGGGACTCTGCAAAGCAGGGCTGTGTTATCAATTATCTGGATCAATTGTGTAGCTCATTAAAGGCAGATCTATTAAAGCAACAGTTTTAGTTGGTAGACATTTATAGATACCCAGTATGAATGTGAGAGAAAGAGAAATTCAGCTCTGAAGTACAAAATGTTCCAAGTTCCAATATTTTAAGATGGCTGTTTCTGAGATTTTTAGCAATTTAAGATTTGGAAGTAAATCTTAAATTTCTTAGCAGAAATAACCCATAAATGAGGAAGAAAAAAGTTGAAATCCAAATTTTACTGCACTCTGAGAACTGTTCTTCTATTCCTATATTTTGGAAGGTGAAACAATTAGGTTTATATTTATATTTATTAACATTACAATTTTATAACATTTATATTGACTATTTGTCTGTGGTGAACCATCCTGTGGCTGCAATGCAGATGATGCACAGAGGTTGTGTACATGAAATTGGTTCTTTTTCTGGAAGTATTTGCCACCAGAACAAGACTCTGATGCCACAAGGTCCCATGGCCTGTTCTGCTAGCCTGGCAATCTGGAGAGTTGATGGAATGTTTTGTAGAGGAATAGATGGATTGAGCTTTTCAGGATAAAGATATTTGAATATTTCTGATGCACTTCATGGGAGAAGAAAAAAAAAACAACAAAAAAAGCAAATTTAGTATATTTTTGAAAGTGAGACCTGTGTGTGGGTGCAGAGTGGGAGAATCAGACTGAAGAAACTCGGAAGGGCTGGATTTGAGAAGCTGAAGGAAAGTCTCATTTTTCATTGCAGAAAATTCCCATTCTCCCAGCTGCTCCCTTCAGTGCTGGGGTGACCTGCTGCCAGGGGATTATTCCTTACTCTGGCTGAGTAAAGTTGTTGTAGGGCTGGTGGAACACCAGTCTGGGTGTTCAGATTAGTAGGAGATATCCTGCTTCTCCTGGGGTTTTTAAACACTTTTACTGGCTTCTGCCTTGCCTGATTTGCTGAATCCCATCTCCCATGACACACCTTCACTTCTGTTTACACCTCTCTATTTTTTTTTTTCTCACTTTGGCTTACTTTTACTGTCAAGTTTCTCTTGGCAAGGATGACTGATAGACAGGCACTAATTTATTCAGGATAGTACTGGCTGGAAAAAATGGATTTGGTGAAAATTAAAAATAGAACAATTACTACATAGCTTGTTTTTTTGTGAGGAGTTAGTCAGGGACAAACCTCCTTCTCAGTTTATCTTGCAGGTTTCCAGTTGGGCTTTGAGAACCACATGTTTGTTTTGAGTTGCAGCTCACAGTTCTGTAACAATGACAGTTTTTAAACCTTATTATTTTTCTGAATAAGTACAGTCTCTCTGTTCAGCTCCATTGGAAATAAGTGCTTTGAATTCCTGCCAGTACCCAGGGCCTCTGGCAGAGTCCCCTGGAAACCTGCATGGGCCAAAATGTAATGTTATGCTCCTTTATACTGGCAAAATCATCCCTTGGAGACTGCAGAGCAGGGATAAATCCAGCTGCTTGTCCAAACACAGAAATAAAGCAAGGATTTATTAGCTAGTTTTGACTGCAATTTTGTCTGATTACAAGAGCCCTCAGCTAATGCTAAGGGCAGAAAAACAGACTTGCTCTGGCTCTGGATCGCAACAGGGAGCATGAAATAGATTTAATTAATAGAGCAGTGAAATTTTTGTTTAGCTATTTAATATATGGGAAAAGAAAGCCTCTTCTTAAATGAGGATAAAGTTCCTTGCTTGATCATCATCCTACATTACAACCCTTCTGTATTCTCTACTTAATTTTTCTAGAAAATGTTTTTGGGGGTATTTTTGTTTGTTGTGTTGTTGTTTTGGATTTTTTTGTTTGGTTTTTTTTTTTGCTTTGTTAATTGCCTGTGACTTATTTAATGATGCTTGCTGTAATGGGAGTGATTTCTGCTCTCCTTGCTTTTGTCAGTTCACTTTGGTATTTTCCCCCCAGCTGGTATTTTTGGAGAGACTGGAATGGAAAGAGGACATCCCTTAGTATTCCGTGTTGGAAAAGTGCTGTGTTTCCTTTTCTGGCAGGAAGAATTCTTCCAAATCCCTCCTTGGTTTGAGCTGCTGCTCTTGACATCTCATTATTTGACTCAGCTGTTTCTGTTTCACCTTCACCCAGCTAATTAAGGAACTCATTGAATGTATTATTCAGTGTTTGATTCTGCTATCTGAGTCGGTGAGAGATGGGATTGAAAAAAACCCAAACAAAACCCAACAAAAGAATCCCCTTGATGGGATTAGTGGAAGGATTGTTGCTGGTGGATGGAAATGGGCTTGGCTGTACATGAATCACACTCTGGGCTGCTGGAAGGGACTGGGATTAGTGCTGATCATTCCTTAACTATCCCAGAGTGACCTGCCAGTTGTTGCAGGACATTTGTGGAGTTGGAGGTGTCCTTTGCCTTTTTATTTCCCTGGTCCTGCAGGGCACCCCGTCGCTCTGGCAGGTCTGATGGGGGCTTTAGCTGCTGCTGGAACTGGGCTCTGCTCATCATCCTGGCTCCACTGCCCACACAGATTACCTTCCAGGGCTTTTTGGCAATTTGTAAATTATTTATTTCTTTTTCTTGGATTAGAAATTTAAACAGGAGTGCTCTGCAAATGAGCAAAATCCAGTGTTCAGCTGTAAATTATCCATTCGCATTCTGTCCCTCTGACTTTGACTCCTTTGTGAGTAATCTTTTGTACAAAACAGAAGTGTTATTACAATTAAATGAATTCCCTTTTTTGCTTTAGACTATTTTTCCTTAATATTTACATTAAGCTACTGAATTTAACATGACTATAAGTAATATTCTCATTTGTGTAAAACCTACATATTTTTATATCAGTTCAAGCAAAACTTTTAAAATATTTTTCTTTTAATAATCCAAAATAAACAAAAAATTACTATCACCAGAGAAATCCAGCCTTGATTTTGGATGCAGCAGATTCAAGTGTATGAGTTCACAGACTGAATCATGCAGTGTATGAATCAGGTTCAGCAAGGATTTGAATATATTCCTTATATTAGAACATATGTGTTCCTTATATTAGAATTCCAGAAAAGTTTTGTGTTTTCAGCTTGCAGTTCATGGTTCTGATGGAAGTGTCTCCCTCTCCTCCTTCCAGGGCTGGCTTGTCCTTTCAGCTTTGATCAGAAGCAGATTTTGGGCTCTGGGGTGCCTTAACTGGCAGGAGTCCAGTGAGAGCTCCCAGTGAGGTGTTTTCAAAGTGGCTCTGGTGCCAGCCACCAAAAAGCCCCTGGAAAAGTCCTCATCAAGCCTTCCACAAAACATCTGGTACTGATCTGAGTTTCTAGAATAGTTCTTACAATACTTGCAATAGTTTGGGTGCATCAGCACAAAAACAATCACTAGAAAATTCTTCTTGCTGGTTTCAAATGAGTAATGCTTCTTCTCCTGATGCAGCTCTGTTGTATTTAAGGAGTGGGAGCTCCATTCTGGAAGGTTCCATGGCAAAACAAAAAGCAGACTGTAGCAGATGCTGCTTTTGTGTAATTCATGTTGCTTTTGCATTATGTTTTGAAGATTGGGGTAGTTCCTGAAGCAGAATCCTAGAGCTTTTTCAATGTACAATTTAGGGTAAAATACATTGAGTCAGTCATTGTCTTAGTTGAGCATATACTTAATATTTTTCATTTTCAAATAAGAGTACATTTTGCCTTGAGCTTAATCTGCTTTTGGTCTGAGCAGTCACATGCTTTTGGATCTTGATATTCCCAGGGAAAAGGATAACTTTTGGTGGGAGTGATGGCTTTGGAATAGACTCTGACCTCTTTGCCTTGCTTTTGCAGTTGCAGTTTTGTTAGCCCAGAAAGGTTATTCTCTGCAAGGAAAAATAAGTATTTGGCTGGGATATCTCCAGATTAGTATTCTGGCAGGTACCTTTTTATACTCATCTTCTTGCTAACGAGAAGATACCTAAATATTTTATTAAGCTACTAAAAGACTGAGAACATTTTATGAGACATGAACTTTAATGAGACATGAAGTAGAAAAAATTAGACTCAGTCTTTGAATAATTTGGAGCAGTGAAAAATGTTAACTGTGTTATCATACTAACAAGGACTCGGAATATACACAATTGTATCAGCAAACTGAATTTTTATTTAGTGATTTTCTTGGTTTAAACTTATTTTGAATCCCTACTTTTTATGTTCTTTTCTAGAGAAAGGCTCTAGCAATATTTCTTACTGTTTCATTCCAGTGAGAAGAAGTTAAAACATATAAAACTAAGTTTGGGGGTTAATTTAATGTAAAAAACTTAACTAGAGTTGTAACAAGCAGTTAGATTCCTATTTTCAACACGATTGGCTTAGAGCTTATGACTTCTTTATATTTGCAGGTTTGCATTGTATAATAACATGTTCAGTGGCACTGTACTTGTATGTGCTGAATTTATTTATATTTGAATCAAAAACTAATTCAAGAAATGTGACTTTCTCTTTGCTGTTTAAATAAGGCCATATATTAATTATGTTGTATAGGGTAATAAACAAGCTTCTCAAATTATCTAAGCTGTGAAAGTTGAGCAGTGACTTCAAAAATGATGTGTACACTTGATGAATACATGTGGATTTAATTTGTTTTCACTGGTGCAATGAGTTCTTTTATAATTGAAATATTCTTCACCTGAACTTAAATATCAAGTGAATGATTTCTTTTAAATTCTCTAAAAATTCTCAGTTGTATTTCAAACCCTATTTGTTCCCCAGACAGTAAGAGAAATGTTTGTCTTATTTCTCATCATGTGCCCCACCCAGCCTCTTTGCTAGGGACAGCTTCTTTCCATGTCTCTAAATATCCAAATACCTCTCAAGACAGTTTTTCCTCACACAGTTGTGTCTATAGCTAGAAAATATTCCTGAGAGCAACCTGCTGCTCTGGATTTCCAGGAGCACCAGCAGCAAGGTGCCCTGGTGCCAGCCCCAGCTCATTTATGGCTGAGCCAGGTACAATGAACCCTTCTCCCTGCCTCTTTGGGGCTGGGGTGAGTCACAGCAGTTATGAACACAAGAGCAGATAAACATCCACTTTTTCATAGTGTTTCTGCTGTATTTTCATTGCTCTACAAATCCAACATTATTATTTTTTGGAGTGTGTGACACATCCATTTCCAGCTCAGTCCTGTGTTCTTATCTCACCATTCTGTGCTGGCACTTGAAATATTAATGACTTTAGCACAAGTTATAGTCAGGGAACAGTTATGTCTTTTGGGTTTAAGTAGAATTAATTTTAGGAAACTGCTTCTCACGAGAGTAATCAGGAGCAGCTGTTGGTTTTGCTGCAAAATATGAATGCACAATTAAAGAAAAACAGCAGTGACTTAGGAAAGAGGGCTGTTTGCTGGAAGCACCTTTGCTCTGCCTTGCTGTGGCCATATATTCCCAAATTCAAACACTTCAGTGTGTGCTGAGGTTTTAGCTTTCCCTGTGCCTTTTTAATGTACCACACTGAGGTCTGTTGAAAATGTACTCACTAAAATTTTCTGAAATGTTTCTCCTTGAAGTAAAAGACCTTAGAGGTATCATTCACATCATATTTCAAATTACAGCTAACTTAGTTCTCCACTGTTTGACTATTTTCCACGTGTAGAGGGTGGTTGTAGCCTCAAAGCTGCTGTAAGTTATTTTCTGGCTGACTTGTTTGTCCTCTGGAAGATTTATCCCGAGTGCCTCTGGCTTGGAGCAAGCCCAGCTGCAGCAAGCACCGTGTGCTGGGCTGTGTCAGCTGCTGGATTGTTCTCACCTTTTCCTGGCTGGGGAGCCCTTCTCACCTGGGGAATGCATTCTAGCAAAATCACTGCCCCCAGAGAGGCTGTTGGAGGGGGAGCTTTGCCCCTTGCAGGCAGAGCAGAGCAGCAGGGCTGATGCAGAGAAGGACTTGGTGCATATCTGCAGTGTCCAGGAGCATTTCTGAGAGAGCTCTGAAACAGCTGGAGAGTTCCCAGTTGCACTGAATTCCTTCCAGTGTTCTCTTCTACTTCTTCTGTAATACCAGAGAGGTGTTCTTGTGCTTCTGTGCTGCTGTGGACAGCTGTGTGCCTCTCACCCTGGGAGTTACAGATGTCCTTGTCACCTTTTTTCACCTCCTTGGAACCACTCTGTCTGGTTATAAGTCTTCCTTCCCAGCAGTTATACGGAAATCTTTGCAATATGTGGGAATTTCTGTAGAATTTCTCATGAGAGTTGGTCAAATCTCTTTCCTTGCTGTGCCATCAGTTGCCCAAAGCTGTGTTATTGAACACCCAGACCTCTGGGTGCACTTTTGGTAGCTGAGGCACCTCCAGGACTCCTGGAGCCTCACAGCTGCTCAGATATTTAAACATCTGAGGTTTTCCTTTGCTCCAGCTGGGAGCTGCACCCCTGGGAATGTGTGCTGCTGAGGTTTGTGCTCATTTTACTCTCCCCCAGGAAATGCAGGTCAGAGCTGTCAGCTCTGCCTGTCACCAAGTGACCAGGCAGGGTTAAAAAAGAACTCACAGGATAAGCAAGGACTGTGGAGAAGTTCACTACCCCAAGAAAGGGACCATAATAATAATAATAATAATAATAATAATAATAATAATAATAATAAT
>JANIJU010000018.1:14173299-14183732 GCA_025504685.1 Leucosticte australis | reverse complement strand
ATAATAATAATAATAATAATAATAATAATAATAATAATAATAATAATAATTTGGTGAAATAATTTCCTTCCTTTTCTTTGTCTCTGTGGCTGTTCATGGTGATATTTGCAATGTGAGCCTCTGGAGCATGGCCTTGGAGTGACTCTTGTTCCATGGGTAGTGCACCATGACAGCAGGGGGAGATGAAAGGAAAGCATTGCTGGGATTTCTTTCTTATTAAAAGTGCTTCTTTTGAAGAATATGGGAGCAGCTCTGGTTTTAGGTTATCACTCTCAGCCAGCAGACCTGTTTTCCCATCTCCCCCAGCCTATCTTAAGCTTGTAGGGATCCCAGTTTATACAATTCTCTACAGGGCTTTCTCTTATCTCCTTCTCTCCACTGACAATTTCCCTGTCCAAACATAAACCAGGCTATCTTGCTTTTCCCTCCTTTTTCTCTATTGCATTAAAAAGCAGCTTTGAAACTCCACTGGGATGACTCTAATATTGGCTGCACATCCACTTGTTTTCCTGCCCTGAGCCCAGACCAAGGCCTGTGTGCACACTGGGACCTCTCTGCTCGTGGCTGAGCACACCCAGTCCTGCATCTCAGCTCAGGGGTTTTGGCTGTTATCACCAGTACCTTGCCATTTGCAAATGCCAGTTTTCTCAACCTGCCAAAATACCATTTTCTGAGCAAGTAAACTTTTATTTAAGTTTACTTGCTCTCTCTAGGCTTGAACCTACCTGGGATTGCTGGATGTGGAGTTGGAAATAGTTTTCCTAGCTTCAAAGAAATAATTTCCCTTTTGAAGTGTGTATTTGTAAAAGTTTAACAGCAGTTAACTAAGGTAGCATCATCATGTCATGGTTGCCAAAATTTCAGTGGAGGATGTAAACATATGACCTATTAAAAAAAAAAAAAAAAATTTAGTGTTGTTTCTAATTTTCCAAGTTTATTTTTCCTTGAAACATTTATATTTATGTCATATCCATGGCTTTTTATTCAGTCTGTTTTCTGGGGTCATTAGTAAGCCTGCAACTGACTTGTGGGTAAAATAAAAGAACCTACAAAAACTGAGCTCAGTGATTTACTAACACACAAATTAAATCATTTTTCATCATTGTAATGTTCAATGCCTACAAACATGGATGGCAATCTCTTTTCTCAGGCATCTAAATCAGAAATGAGAGTAAAAGAAAGAAAATAGACATAAGCTCTTATATTTTCTAGAGGTTTGAAGCATCCACACAGAGGCAGCATTATCTGGGTGCTGTGGCAAAGGGAGATGACTTCAGTAGTCATTGGGATTATTATTTTTGGAATTATTTCATCTTGTTGAAAAACCTTATAATCCTTTTTTTGGTCAGAAAATCATGGCAAAGAAACAAGGTGGTTAGAACAGGAGCTGCTGCTTTGTAGAGTATGGAGCTGAGACCCTGGCTGGAATTCCTGTGGGGAGGTGGGCATGGAAACCTCTCCCCAAAGCCCTGTGGCAGTTTCAGGGTTAAGGTTGTCTGGTGTCTCTCTGAGCTTTTGCACTGCTGCCTTTTGGTTGTTTGGGGGTTTCACAAACACAAATGCAGTTTTTCAGTGGGTTTTTTTTTCAGCTGTCAGAACTCCTGGCTCAGATTTTTGATTGCAGTTTCTCCAAGTTCAGTTCTGTGGAATGTACTGGATGAACTTGGAGCAGTCAGAAGTTAGACTGGGAAAGGTGTTGGGCTGCAGAAACCTCCTCTGTCACTGCCCACAGCCACAAACCCTGAGTGCTCTGTATTCAGGATATCAGAATTGCTGCCTCTGTTGAAATACAGACAGATATTACCACTCTGAGTGCTCTAGTGGTCTCCTTCTACCCTGCATTGTTTAAACATTTGGTTTGCATCTTCTAAATGTTAAAGTAAGTTCTTCTGCCTTTACAGAATTGAGGATGAATTACCCATTATAATTTCCTAGTCAGATTTAGAGTCTAAAATATGACTCATGTTCTTAACTAGTTTCCCATATGAAGAAATCAACCTGCTGGTCAGAAGCTGCTGGAGTTCCCTTTGCACTTTGAAATTCCTGACGAGCAGCAGACAGTGGCTGATAAAGTATTTGCCACGAATGGCATCTGAGAATTCTGTTATTTTGGCTTTGGAGGGTGCCAGATGGGAATTATGTAAAGTGCAGTTAGCTGGAGAGGACATGCACATTTGGGGAGATAATTCTGCAGCTCTGCTCTCCTGTTGTTGTTTTGTTCCCTCAGCCCTGCGGGAGGTCTGAGGGCAGGAGAGATCACTGTCCTTCCTCTGCTGCTTGCTCCTCCAGAGCCTGGGCTCACTCTGATGTGGGCTGAAAGGGTTTTTTGAACCTTTATCCATGAATTACACGTGAGATGTTTGCACCATGGAGAGGCCAGCAGAGGCAATATTGAGTGGAGCAGCTCTGCTGCAGAACCTCAGTGCTCATCTGGTGCCAAACCCTGTCCTGGGGCTGCTCTTCTGCAGCTTCTCCTGATCTCCTCAACATCAGCTTCACTTTGCCTTTACTGCATCATTATCCCCCGTCAAGAAATGGAGATTTCCAGCCTGATGAGTGGAAAAAAAAACAAACAAGTGTTGTTGGTGATATCTGATGGGATTTACTCAATATCATCCTTTGATTATTGTCACATCGTTTTACAGAATGTATTTCTCTGACTGCATCATTGATATTGTTAGGCTCAGTAAAAGTGATTCCAGTGTAAAAGGATGATGTTCCTTTTCCTTTACAACGTTTTTGTGGTAAAGCTAGCCACAGTTTTAGATGTCCTTTTCAACCTGTTGTAAGGAATGTTGAAATTGCATGATTAATCAGTTTTAGCAGTGAAAAATTAACTAGGAATACTTTCTATTTGGTGGGAATTTAAAGCTGCAGAAACAAGGAAACAAAACTGGTAGCAGATTTCAGATTAATTTACCTCAAAGTTCTTTATTATTGATGAGTTTGGAGGCAGTTTTCACCAGTTATGACTGCAACTGCACATCATTCCAGGGATTCCAAAGGGAAATAACTGTCTTTGTCAGGATTCCTTCAGTGAACATTGCTCACCCTAACGACTTGCTGATGCTATTTTTACTTTTGCATTTATGACATTTCTTTTATGAGATAATGGGTTGTGGAAGAGAGAGCTTGTGTGACTCAGATGTTTTAAGGACAGATACCAAACTGTCATATGTTGAAACACAAAATGGAAAGGAAGTCTTTTAAAACCAGTGACTAAAAAAAGCCTCTTTTCCTATTTTGTTCTAATGCACCTGTAATCCTTCTAAAAATCAGAATTTCTAACAAATTAACTTATAAATTCATTTAATGTTTTCCATTTTGATGAAAATATGCATCATTCTATCCGTTTAGAGGGATTTTAGGATCCTTTCAGGCTTCAGTGAGTGCTGAAAAGCAGTTAATTATGTTTGTGTTTAAGGGTACATGTTTTACAGAACAGCAGCTCTGTTCTAGTAGAAGATATCACTGTAATTCTTTAGTTTCTGTTCAGCTAGGATAAAACATAAGAGTAATTCTCTTTTTGCTTCAGAAGAGTGAATATAATGGTTGTCTTCCAGAGGACATATCAGTTGTGTTTTCACTTGGTGGATGCATGGCCCTGCCTGAGTGCCTTAGTGCTGTTCTGAATGAATTTATAAAAATATCACTGAGTTAAAATATGTTTTGAAAAATATGTCACCGACATGTTTTATGAAAAATCCTTTCCTTAGGATTTTTCCCTCCTGAGAAGCTGAGAGGCCTCAGGAACAAACTGCAAACAAAGATTCTCTGCTGCTGTGGGATGCACCAGGTGGATCTGGGATTGGTCTCACCTGGTTGTTTCTAATTAATGGCCAATCCCAGTCCAGCTGTCCAGACTGTCTCAGTCAGAGACAAACCTTTGTTATTCATTCCTTTTCTATTCTTAGCCAGCCTTCTGATGAAATCCTTTCTTCTATTCTTTTAGTATAGTTTTAATATAATATATATCATAAAAGAATAAATCAGCCTTCTGAACCTGGAGTCAACTTTCTCTTCTCTTCCCTCATCCTGGGACCCCTGTGAACAATACCACAAAAAATACTCTTCCAATTTCAACATTTGGCCTTACTGTAGCAAGGAATCTGGACCTTAACCTGCCACATGTGTGACACATTTTCACGCTCATTCCTTGAGTTTTGGGGCAGCACTGAGTTCAGCACTGGCAGTGACCCCTGTGGTAAAATAACCCAGCACTGTGGGGCATCTCCAGTTCCTCTTGGAGTGCAGTGGTGGCACCCTGTGAGATGGAGCTCTTGGTGGCATTGCAGTTTTACTGATAATGACACCCCTGGAATTTGCCTCAGCAGCAAGAAGAAATGCAAAGTTTAGGAGTTTAGCTGTTTGGAGAGTTTGTAATTTGATGCACTTGTGTAAATGGAATCTGAGGTTGGTTAAATTGCAGGAATCCATCTAAGAAAAATTCAGGTTGTAATTTGTTTTGGATTTTTTTTTTTGTTTTTTTTTTTTTCTCTTTTTTTTGGTTTTGTTTTGGGTTTTTTGCAGGGGAGTTTTTTTGGGGGTTTTGTTTTGTTTTATTTTTTGGGTTTTTTTGTTTGTTTGTTACTTTTTTACAGAGCATGGTGTTCTAGATAAAAAAGTTTCAGCCTGTTTACATTATACCAGCAATTCCTCTCACTCATTCTAATAAATTATTATTTTATTATTGGTATTATTATTGCTACTACTGCTACCACCACCCCCCCAATAAAATCCTCACAACTGAAAAGGAATAAGAAACCACTTTACAGGCACATTGTTTACTGAGCTGATGTACTACATATTAGTTGAGGCACAATTATTTTAATAGATCCACTCCTACCCCCCTTCACCTTGGCAAAGAATATTGGATTTTGCAGTTCAGTGAGTGTCTGGTCATTATCATTCATGTGCTCTATTGCAGTTATTGTTAATGGTTATATGAACAGCAAAATAGGAAGCATATATCACCTGTCAGCCTGTGTTCTCTAGGCCCTTCTTGGGGTAAATTATAGCAGGATTAAGAGCAGAAGCTGCTAAAATTCAGGTTTCATGAAGAAGTTGTGGGGTTTTTTGGTTTTTTTTTTCCCCCTCTAAGGTTTAGGATTTGTGTTCAGTCTTTAAGGAAGAAGTATCAGTATATTAGGATCATAAATTCTGGATTGGTCTTGCCAAAAAGTAATTTAGAAAATTTACCAGATCGAATAAAAAGTGTGTTAACCTGGTTTATAGAGAAAGAGGGAGAAATACATTTTTCTGCTCTAATGTGATTCTAACAACTTTCTAGTTTAAGGGAAATGTGTGCAGTTATACTCACCATGGGATGAAAATAATTCACCAAAGCAATGTTCTGAGTTCAGGAACAGTGCCATTTGTGCTCCATCAAAAATGGGCTTTATGTAATCAGTTTTTTAGCTTTGAAATTGATCTCCTGTCACTATTTTACTTTGTTTTAAATTGTGCAGCTTAGATACTATCCCCTATTCATGCTTGGGTAACTTGATTGAACTGGAAGAAAAACTTTATCAAAAGCACACACTTGTGTATTTTAGCCTATAATATAGAAAGAGCAGAGAAAATGTAATGTGGGGGTGATCACATCTCTGATGTAAATTTATCCCTCAGGTTCTTTTGGCCATGCTGAATTGGCATTTCTTAATATGAAATTCTTCATTTTGGACAGATTTTTGTTTCTGAAGCAATGCCATCAGATTTGGTGAGATATTTTAAATGGAATTTTGAAATAAGCATGGCAGTCTTTTTCCTGGGTCAACACATGGCCTACTTCATTAATTAAACTGGAACATTCACATTTCATCAAGTGTCAAATAGCTGAAGGTTATAGGATTGAGGATGAAGGATTCTCCTTAGGATTGAGAGAAATGTGTTGGTGTGAATTCTAACATTTGGGAGAGACCTCTGATGCATTTTAAATACTGCTCTAGTTATTCAGTTTTCACTGGTGAAATGAACTGCTGACATCCCATCAACTGCTGATGAACAACCTCAAACCAAACCACAGGGTGTGTTTTTCAATATTAGATGTAATGTACAGCACTTGGCATTGCCATGAGATGTTTCAGAGGCCAACAAGAGGAGGAGTTTCTGAAACAGAGTGGATGAGTTAAGTGAGATGAAATCTCCTGGTTATGAAATGGCAAAGGAGTCCTTGCCCTGCTCAGGTAAATCAGTTCTTGCCCTGTTGAGGTAAAAAAGCCCTTACCCTGCTCAGGTAAAAGAACCGTTACCCTGCTCAGGTAAATCAGTCGTTGCCCTGTTCAGGTAAATCATTCCTTGTCCTTCTCAGGTAAATCAGCCCTTTCCCTGCTCAGGTAAATCAGTAATTAAAAAAATCAGCCTGCTCAGGTAAATCAGCCCTTGCCTTGCTCAGGTGATCAGTCCTTACCCCCTTTGGGATGATCCAGAGCTGCAGCCTGAGCCCTGAGGCTCAGCTGATGGCTGGTGAATTTAAGTGGAAATGCTTTGTGTTTAGACAGGAGGGACAGTGAGGGTTTTAGAGCTACTCTGGGGGTTATAGTCCTGCACAGCTCCTAAAAGTCAGCAGTGATGCTTTATTCCTACTGGATTTTTCTGCTGGGAATAGATGATTTAAGATGTCTGGTGAATGAGAAATTGCAGATTATGAGACTAATAAAGAATAAAAAATGCATTTTGATGGCTACTTTTTTCCTTTCATTTCTCTACCAGTTTAAGAAAAGGAGGAGGAAACTGATTTTATTAATTTTTTTTTGATTGATCCAAATCTGTTTATTAACTTCTTGTTATGCTGCTTTAAGATGACCTGGCACCTCTCTCTCCCAAATGCCATAGCTCATTTTTGCATTCATCTTTCATACACACCTGTGTGGGAAAAACATTTGTCAGTCTGAATACACAGTGAAATCATTTATAAAGAAAATGCAGGAACTGTTCCATTTCAGTATGTGCTGAAATGTCCTCCCCTACTGCACAGTGCTTCACAGAGATATTTATTATCTGCACTCCAATTAAAAATACTGCATTGGTTTATTAGACATTTAAAAGTATTTACTACTAAGTAAAAGTATTTACAGCTAAGGAATCAATATTCATTATTTAAAAAGAAGGCTAATTCCTCAGTGCATGTGGATCTATACACAAAACCACAAAATCTATGTGCACAATTGGAGAAAGGGGTTTAGGGGTGTGAAGGGGCTGTGTGTTTTTATGGTTTGCTGGGGGGAGGTTGGTTTGGTTTGGTTTGGTTTGGTTTGGTTTGGTTTGGTTTTTTTCTACATCTCTTGACCATCTCTATGTGGTATTTGCAGGGTCCCCAGGGCGAGGTGAGAGATGAGTCTGACTCCGTGTTCTTAGAAGGCTAATTTATTATTTTATGATATTATATTATATTGAAGAATGCTCTACTAAAACTGTACTAAAGAACAGAGAAAGGATACAGACAGAAGGCTTAACAAGAATGATCATGAGAAACTCGTGATTGACCCCTCAAAGTCTGACACAGCTGGGTGTGATTGGTCACTGAAACCAATCAAACATTCACCTGTTGGCAAACAATCTCCAGCCACATTCCAAAGCAGCCAAACAGGGAGAAACAAATGAGATAATATTGGTTTTTCCCTGAGGCTTCTCATCTTCCCAGGAGAAGAAATCCTGGCGAAGGGATTTTTCAGAAAATAAGACAGTGACAATCTCTACATCTCTTGAGACAGAGCTGTCCTTTTGCAAGAAGCTGACAGGGCTGTTTGTGTTCAGTGATGCTTTGCTCATCACTTTAGTGCTGCTATAGAGGGCAAAGCATCTGTCTGGGGGCAGCAGCCAGGCAAAGGTGCAGGAGGAGCAGTGCAGCGTGTGTTTGCTGACTGCAGAGGTGCATGGATGTGCTGCTGAGTGGAAACCAAGTTGTGAGCTGCAGAGCACGTGCTAGGGATGCTGAGAGCTGAGCCTTTGGGAGCAGACCCACGGCTGTGCCTCTGACATTTGGCTGTTTTCCTTGGCAGGGCTGGCTGAGCTGCTCCCTGTGCCAGGGGAATGGCTGTGGGACACCGGCTCTGCTGTCACCAGTGTCTTTTTAGCTGTGTGCTTCTCCAAGTGTTTGGGAAACCAAAGGGCTCTGCTGTCTTCATGGCAGATGTTTCAAAGCAAACTGGGCTTGTTTACCCTACACTGGGCATGGAAGAAGAAACAGCATCTCAGTCACTCTCTCCTTGCCAACAAGAACACAAAACTGACTCTTGGTCGATAAGGAAACTTCTCAAAGCTCAATTATATCAACTTGCTGCCCGAGGCTGCAGTCCAATTCTTTATTTCCCCTGGATGTTGAAGCAAGAGCTGTCATCATCAGAGCTCCTTTTGAGTTTGCTGTGGTAGGAGCAGTCCTTTGGATGCAGGGCTCACTCCTGCCTCTGTTTCTGCATTCTTATTAGTGGGCTGACACAGCTCTGGGCCAGGAGGCTGAAATCATTTCCAGTGTTTGAAGCACTGATAATTTGTGGCCTGACTACTTGTGATTTTTGAGAATAGGTAGGAACTGGAACATTTTAAGTTTCTGATGGCTGTGGGTTAACCCCAGTAGGCAGCAAAACCCCACTCACTCCCCCTCAGCGAGGCAGAAGTGAGAAAGTTTGTGGGTTGTTTATTAAGGGAAGTCTTGAGAGCAATATGAAATTCTGCTTCACTTTGTTACTCGAGAAAGCATAGTAAATATATAGCCAGCTTTTTGGGAATGCAACTGTTCTGCTGCACAGAAACAGCCATATTTTGTGAAAACATAATAAAAGCATGAAACTCGACTTGTTGTGATAATCAAAAGTGTAGTGTAATATCAAAGAGAAAACAGATCTTTACAGAGCCCTAATTTTCCAAGGCACTTCTACAGTCATCACACATCTTCTGTCATTAAACAATTCCTGTCCTGTCACTCTGTAAGCTTGAAAAATTTGATTTAAAAATTATGCTTTTTATTACTACATAGCCCAAAATGACTGAACTCCATTTAAAAGTTCAACAAAAATCCTCTTCAGTCTTGAAGGAACTTATCCTGTGAAAATTGGACTTAAGTGAAGAAGTTTTGTTATTGATTTATACCCTGTGCCCACACATTTGCCTCTCAGTAAACACAGGCAGCCACTTCAGCATCTTCACTTCACAGAGTGAATCCTGCTCCTCTCAGCATCCTCTCCTCTCCTTGGGGTCTTTGATCAGCTGGAGTAGGGCATGGCTTTGCAAGTGATGTTCTGTCTTTTCCTCAGGCACTCATTTGTGAAAAACACAGGACTATCTTGGAGCTTCTGTTTATTTCTCTTTCAAATATGGCAAAACTTAGTAAGGATATTCTAGAGGTTTTGAGGTGTCTGAGGTATGAAGCAATTTTATGTGCTTGTTTCATTTAGGAAACCTGACTGAAAAAATATAGATTCCTTCAGGAATTGTGCTGTGCCCTTGTGCTGTTGTTAATTTGAAAACATAAACTGTTAAATTAGGTTTCTTTCTCTAAAAGTTGCATCTGTACTCTGGGTATTTATTGCCAGCTGTCACCTTACCCAGCTCTCACAGCCTGTGGCTGTGCTGAAATCACACCAGCAGCTTTCTCAGCTCCTTGGATTTATCAGGAATATCTATTGAGCACCTGGATTTCAGTGATTTCAAACACAGGACTATTTATGTGGCTGTTGGTCTACCTGAGACCTAAGGCAACTTTATTAGATAAACAAAGTTCAGTTTAAAAATCCAGTGTTAACAGTTTAAAACCGTTAAAATTTACAGTTCTGGAAATTCCTGTGTCTTTTCAGCCATGAAAGTAGAGGGACATATAGAAAAGGCATTTCAGATTTGACCTGTAGGTCAAAATGTTGTTGCATGAAGGAATCTTAAGTGTTTTTGTACTGTCCAATCTAACAACTTTACCAAATGGCAGTTTCTGTTGCTGGCTTTGAAAATGAAATATTTACTAGCCCAAAATTAAGTCTTAACCTGATCTGGGCTTCAGAAGCCAGTATTTACAGCTTGATATTGCTACATGACTGATTCACATCTTAAAATTACATTGGTGTCTCCCAAAAATAAATGCTGCCTGTTTTAGGTGTGGTTTTGGGATCTCTGAGGAGAAAGGTGGAGGTTTTGCATCCCTGGGCTAATGAAACATCTGTTTGGAGAGAGGAGGGGAGTGTGAGGCACGAGGAATCTGTGCTGGGCAGACGTGTCTGTGCATCTCTGAGTGTTTGGAGAGCATTAAGGAAAGGACAAGGAACTCCTGAAGGTGAGAGAAGGAAAAGAAAGAGGAGTGTGAATGTTTTATATACTCCAGTCCATAAACCCCCAGCAGCAGCAGCAGCAGTACCTGTTCCCTCAAACAAGTTTTATTTAGGAAAAAAATAAAATAAATTTTTTTTTCCTTGGGGCGGGGGGGGGGGGAATAAAATAAAAATTTTTAA
>JANIJU010000018.1:14158194-14173199 GCA_025504685.1 Leucosticte australis | reverse complement strand
ATTTTTAATAATAATAATAATAATAATAATAATAATAATAATAATAATAATAATAATAATAATAATAATAATAATATTTAATAATAATAATAATAAATAAAATAATAATTTTTTCCCTTGGGGGGGGAAAAATTATTAACTCTTGATAGCCTTGAAAATGAGCATAAGCAATGGGCTGGAAGCAGAAGAAAGCAGCAGAAAGCAGCAGGAAGCAGAGCTGGGTGCTCACTGGCACAGCCGGGTAGTGGGTGGCTGTGTGGGAGGGCACACACACACCAGTACTTTCAAATCTGCATTAAAAATACAGCAGTATTTTTGTAAGCAGTCATTTTTGTATTATGAAATGTGTCAGTTCAGTTTCTAAGTCTCGCAAACCTTCTTCTTACAGCCTGCTTTTATCTAGAAACAAGAGGAGGAGGCTCCCTAAAACCTGGAGAATTTGATTTTAAGTCTGTGCTCCGATGGGTTGTTTCCTTTTTGACCCCACTCAGAGTGCCCCAAGGCTGCCCTGAGGCATCAGAAATAGGTGCAGATGGCCCAATTTTCTCCTGGTTTGAGCTTGCACACACAAACCTCTTGGTCCACAAATGTTAGTAAATAGAGATGAAGCTATTTCTCTCAAAATAAAACTCCTCTCCTACATCTTTGACATTGCAAGTGTTGAAGCCATTCAGATCCTTGAATTGGTTTGTTGATTTGATGAGGCTTCTGCCTGAGTTGCTGGGGACAAACTTAGTGAAGACTTGAATGTCACATTCTAAGGTTTCATTTTTCATTTATTTTCTTCTTCAGTAAGTATTACTGTCTGGTTAATTTGTTCTCTGGGATGGATGAAATAGAACTAATATGAAATTCAAATGAATTCTTCTGCTGGCAGCCTGTTTGTTAGCAGCAATAATGAAACATAATGGCCAATGGATAGAGAACCACACGGAATATTTTTCTCAATAATTCAGGGGTTTGAGATATTTAACAGTCAATTAAAAAAACCCAGAAGAATCAATAACCTAGAATTTGACTGTGTACTTTTTAATATTATATATGTGCGTGTGTGTATATATTTTTATTTTGTGTAAGGTCATGTTACTTTTTTAAATGCTTTGGTCATTAAAAGGAGTCCATTTCAGCTGTACCAATTTCAAATAAAAAAAACAAAAAACCCAAAACAACAACAACAACAACAAAACAAGCCATGCAAACCACCTTTTATCTCTAAACTACTGCTGTTTCATCAAACTGGAAGCCAGGACTGTGAAGAAAAAACCGATTATTTGTTGGGGTGCCAAGGACACGTGGAAAACACCTGAGCAGCAATCGCTGTATCTTTCACGGGAGGCTGAACAGGATTTTACAAGGTTATTTGCTTCCACCTACTGCTCATCCTTGATATTACAGAAGGACCCAGCCGGGGGAGCGCTGGGATGGTTGGAGCTCCAGAGGCTCATCCTTCCTCCCCTGGGCTCTGGGAGGGCACTGTGTGCACAGGAATTGGGTTTGCCTTTCCCAGTGCTTTGTGTTCGCATGAAAAAAGGAAATATGTTAGAAATTCAGACCACTTTTCTAAAGTTTCTGCTTTCTTGGGGTTGTTTGGGAGGTTTGTGGCAGCCTGTGCAGGGATGGCAGGGCAGCAGGGGAAGGGATTGGGGTTGGGATGGCCAGGAGAGAGCAAACCAGTGTGTGATAAAGCTCAGGGGCTGTTAGCAGCACTGATGGATGCTCCAGGATAGTGATTTCACTGTTCCTGCTTGCAATTCCAGGAGTGAAATTAAACACAGAATTACAGAATCTCTGTTAAGTAAAGTGTGTGCAGGTTTCTACTGCATCCTAAAGCCAAAATTTCATTCAGGGACCAGTGATTACTTCTGCTTTCTAGAGCTCTTGCACTTCCCTCTGTTCAGTAACATTTTTATAGTGCTACTGCTGATGGAGGTGGTAGATTTGTTCTACTGGTAGTAGGTTTGTTCAGTAACATTTTTCTTTGACTGTTGATGAAGGTGGTAGGTTTGTTCAGTAACATTTTTCTATGACTGTTGATGAAGGTGGTAGGTTTGTCCCCCAATGTGTTAAACTTTAAAAATCCCAGCCCTTAAGCTTGTGCTTGTCCTGCATTGCCCCCAATGCCCTGCAGAAATCCTTGCTTTGTTTCTCCTGTTGCTGCCACCAAACAAAAAAGGCAATTTATATAAAACATAGAGCTTTTAATATGTTTGTAATAATGTTATTTAATTGGCTGTTAGGCAGTGACACCGAGAGAAAAAAGGAATTGTGTTGGTTTTAAACTGAAATGGATGAGAGGGTTTTCTATTTAATTCCATATTTTCCATGAAACTTCCAAAGAATACTTCCATTCTGTAAAGTTTTCTATCATTATATAAAATACCTAAAATAATTCTTCAAAAGGAACATATTTTCTGAGTTTTTCCTTTTTATTTTGTGATGTAACAGCACTAAAGAAGGTGCCTGGTACATTGTTCAGATCTCAAGGATTTAAGGATTGCTTTTCAGCAATGGTGCTTCTCCATCTCAAATAATTCATAGAGCTAGGAAATTTGCAATACACATAGGAAGTGACAGCACTTTGTCATTTTGCACTTAGAGACAGTAGCACAGATGTCTCCCAGAGAGGAACATTCTCATTTCTTCCCTTCCTGCTCTGAGATTGACAGATGATTCATTTTGATGGTTTTTAAAGCTTAGGGTCTGTGTATATATTTTTCTTCAGAAGAGATATATCTGGGATGTAGACATACACTCAAATATTTATATTTAAACATAGATTTGATTAAGTCAGTAGCTGCACTGGTTTAAAGAATTACAGCACAAATTGCTTCAGAAAATTAACTGGTTTTTTTCTTGCCCTTGTGCAGAAATCTGAATCCAGGTGTTTAGTTTTGAAGTCATACAGCAATTCTTTTGAATCCAACTCTACATCATTTCAAAGATTCTTGCAGTGAGACTGAAGCCATGCAGATGTGGTTTCTCATTGCTAAAGATGCAGTGGTTCATTTGTAAAGATTCACTTGCCATATCTTTAGACAGACAGCCAAACACTAAGGGATGAAAGGCTTGTCTAATAAAACACAGAGCAGAAATGCTGAAATTTGCCACTCAGCCTGAATCTTTTCCTGGGACTGGTCTGGGTTCCAGGTGAGGTCTCAGTTCCAGGTGGGTCTGGGCTCCAGGTGAGGTCTGGGCTCCAGGTGTGGCTTGTTATCTCCTTAACTCCTGATTGAGCAGAGCAGGCTCAGCTGGGCTGGCCCCCCCTTTGTGAGGCTGAGGCTGCTCTGCTGCCTCTCCTTGCTGCTCCAGACACCCACACCAGGTAAGCTGAGCTGGGAGGAGGATGGGTTTTGCTTCATCCAGGTAAAACTGGATTTAATTGAGTAATGAATGCTTGTGAACTTGGGCCTCTTAGAAATTGCTTTTAATGGGAAAGGACAGTGGTAAAATAGCAAAACACACTGTTCCATGGGCAGCAGAAGGGAGCAGAGTGCTCTTGGGTCTTCAGGTATATCCATCATGCTGAAAGCCTGTGATAGCCATGACTACAGTCTGAGAGCAGCTACTTTATTCTGCTTTCAGTTAATTTAGGTCAGTGTGTGAGACAGAGCCACTCTTGTCCTTGGTGGGATGGAAAGAGATGATTCATTTCTGATTAACCAATAAATATGTTAAAGAACATTACCCTCTTTCCAAAAGGTGACTCAGGGCACAGCTAGGACATGAAGACCACTGGTGCTAATGGAATTAGAATTCATTCCCACCAGGGAGAAGGCTTTTGAAAAACTCAGCTTCTTTCCCCTCCCCAAAAAGAAGCAAGTGTAAAGATCCAGACAGGCTCAGGAAGTGAGCTTTTGAAAAGCTGAGATTTTTTTCCCCTCCCCAAAAAGAAGCAAGTGTAAAGATCCAGACAGGCTCAGGAAGTGAGCCTGTAGGCAGAGAGAGTATTTCCTTCTCCTCCACGTGGGAGACGTGGGGAGAGACTGTCTGGCTGCCAGTAAGGCACACTTGAAAGAAAATTTTTGAGTGTTATATTCCCCAGACTACAACCTGGCTCCCCATGAAAAGTGATGGAATATAAAGAGTATCAGAGGGGCTGATTCATGTATTAGCCTGGCTAGAATAACAAATGGTTTTTTGCTGCTTAAGAAGTGACACAACTTGGTATGCCTTATGAAACCATCTTTAATATAATTTGCTGTGAATTAAAGTATTTTTTTCTAGGAAACCCTGCTTCATCTTGGTTGAACAATTTAATTTTTTAAAATCTCTTCTAGGTGTAGGTAGGAAGTCTTTGGCTTTGAAGTAAAACCAGTCCTTCATTTAAGATGAATAGACATGCTGTTGAAGCAACATAAATTCCTCACTTTACATTTGTTTTCATTTTAATTTGGAGCTGCTATTTGCAATCAGCATTTGAGTTCATGTGCAAATAACTAACCAGTAATCTGAAATCTGATTAGGGTAGTTCAGGCTTGGGTGAGAAGTTGGGGAAGAGCTTTTCACTAAAAATTATTCCTCAGCCATGTGTTATTCTTTCCCTAATAGAAATATCTAAAGCTGCAATGGTTAAAATAGTTAAAATTTGCTTCCAAAAATATCCTCAGTTAAAAAGTAAGTTGGAAAGAAAATTAGTAGGGCACCTGTTTAGAGTTTAGTGACTTGACTTGTACTTGGCTTACTCAGTTTGCAGTAGTAACTTGCTGTAAAAAGGGTGACTGGAGCAATAAATGCCTTTTGGAGTGTCATTTTTGGGATGACCATTATCAGCACAAAAACCCATCGGTTCAATGAGTCCAAATGCTTCAGGAATAAAAGGACCACGTGTTGGGTGCCATTAGGTTTGAGATCATTTGTTTCACTCCTGAAGAAAACATGTCCAAGATATCCACACGTGTGCAGCTCTGTGCACACACATTTGCACATTTATCATCAACAGAGGCTTTGCTGTTCTTGCACATTGCAATGAGAGTCAGACACAAATCTCTAGCAGGTCCTGGCTAGCACCTGATAACAGACAGAAGATTGAGCAGTTTCTCCTCTTTAGCTTACCTTTATATTCCTTCCATAATTTGTTTATTAAAAAACGTGAGCTAGAAATATATTTTCCTCAAGATAGAAGCAAAAAAAGAAAATGTGTACTAACAAATCTTTTTTTTTTTTTTCCTGAGAGCTGGCTGCACTGTACTGAAATAGGTTTGGGTTTGTTTTTTTGGATTTTTTTGTGTGTGTTTTCAATCCTGTCTTTAAATTTATGCCCGTACTAAAGTTTAATGAATTTCACCTAAAGGCAAAATACTGGATATTGTATATTCAAATAACTCTGTGTGAAAAAAGTTACTCCCCAGTGCTGGTCAGTGTGCTTTGTGACACGGGCTTCTCTCTCTGTGCTTTCAGGACACTAAAGCAGAGTGCAGTTCTGGTGTAGAAACTGAGGACAGAAAAGTAAGTGGCTTGTTTTAATGTGATTTTTCAGGCAGCTCTGGTAGCTGGGATTTTCTCTGGTTGTTGTTTGGGTTTGGTTTTTTTTAATTAAACCATGTGAAATTATTTTATGGTTCTTTACATGTGTAAGTGTTCATGTTGTACTTTAATTTAAAATTGGGACAAAGCAGTCTTACTCTATTGAATATCCTTGTTAGAAATTTGAATAACTGCTTTTTCTAAGAGAAGAAGGGAATTATAGACTTAATCTCTTTATGCTACAAAAAAAGTTTACAATGTAGTTGCATTTCCTATTCTTAATTAACATTATTAACAACATTATTGTGTGTCTGTCATGACCAAGTTGGAATGCCATGTTAAATATTTGTAAGACAGCAAGATGACTGCTTTCTCTTTAGAAGCAGTACCTTTGAAACCTTATTTTTTTCTTTTAAAGGGTTGATTAAAACAAATGTTTCCAGTTTTATTTTCTGTGGACAAATATAAACCAGATACAAAATACGTTTTCAGTTGTGTTCTTCACCTTACTGGTGGTAAATACTAACCAAGAAACAAAAGCTTCACAAAGAAACCTTCAGCTTAAAAAAAAAAAATAAGTTGTCAGAAATAAATATCAATGCAGTTTTCAAGAGAGTAATGTGCTTTGTTTGAAAATCTGTTGCTGCTGAAATTTGAAAATCTGGATGGCTAGGTCTGTGCAGGGTAATTCTGTGTGGAATAGTAACTGAGTTTGTGGAAGTGTTGAGCGCATGACTTGTGGTTTTAATGTCTCTGACTCCGGCTGGGACTTGCTCTGTCCCACTGAGGCTGCAGGTTCTGAGCATCAGCTTTCACCCAGCTCTCCAGGTGCTTCCATTTAGGTTCATGGTGCTTTAAATTCTGCTAAAATCCAGGCTGGGACATTACTTCTAAACCCCAAGTTTTGACTTTTTGTAGTGTTGGTAGCAACTATTAAAACTGCCCAAGCCAGGAGTTCTTTCTGCAGTGTGAATGATGGGAAAAGGTGTGAGGAGCCTGACAAGCTTTGAACAACAATTTAAACAAGTGTTGTATTTCTTCCTGGTATTGCAGCTTTACTGGCATCAGGCTGGTGCTCTGCTAGATTAAACTGTGGAGTTTTTTCCTGGTTTATGATGCTGTGGTTTGTACCTCAGGAGGAATTTCAGGAGATGTGTGCCTGAGACCTTCTCTTGTGACTCAAAGGGACTGCTCTGAGCTGGGGGGTTTCCACCTTCAGTGATTCAGGATATCCAACTTTTGCAATTAGCAGAAAGGGTTGTCTAGAAAACCCCTGGGTTTTTCCTTGTCCTTTTGTTATTGTGTGGGAGCACTTTGAAAGAGCAGGGATGTGATGAACACCTCTTGTTGCAGGATCTGTTTCATCTTTTCCCTGTGTTTGGTCCCAAAATTGAAGCTTCCACCGAGTTTAAGTGGCAGTTGTTCTTTCCAGTCCAGGGACTTACCAGTGATCATCAAACCCAGATCCATCAGTCTTGGCTAACACTAATGAATTGTTTCATGTTTGTTGAAAGCATCAATTAAGAATGTAACGTAATTCATAAACCCGAAACATTGTAAATAAATATTTTTATTTCATTGAACTTGAAATCAAGACAAACTACTGCAATTAGGGCATGCATCATTAGTATCTAATAATTTGCACTTCCATAATGAAATATACTGCTAATGAACTATATCGTTAGTAATTAACGGGAAATTTTCCCATTTAACCACAAAATACAAACCTGCAAGGTGCCTTTTCTTGTCTTCTTTTTATTCTGAAGTTTTCTAATCTATAACTTCTGAAGTAGAAAGTTATGTAACCATGACTAAAGCATTGCCTGCAGGCAAACTCAAATTTAATAACTGTACTTATTATTTTGAGATCTATTATTCTGTAAATTCCAAAATAGCAGTTAATTATCGTAACCACTTTGTCACTGTGATCTGCCTCTCCTTTCATTGTCTTCAACTGACCTTTCCATGTAAGATTTTTATTTATTTCCTGCAAGGCTAAAAGCTCCCAGGTTTGAGAATACCAGGTGACAAGCAATGCACATTCTGCTCTCTCTGGCCTGGATAATTATGAATGACTTAATTGCCTTTACCTTTCCCAGCAGAGGACCCATGAGTGCAGGTACAACTCATGTCCTACTTAATGAATACTTTTTTTCTGCATTTGACACTCCCAAGCTTTCTTGTTTTGCTCTCCCACCACCATTCTGAACATCACAATATTGGATGTTTAATGACTCATGTGATCACAGAAATGGCTCAGCTTTGCTTCTCAAAGAAACCCATGTACAAAGTGACCCCTAAATTGTCACAGGAAAAAACCTGTCAAAAACATTCCATGTGTGGTTTTTGTAAAAAATCTGCAGCTAGCCATGTGATGTTTGGGAATTTGAGCCATGTTTCCAAAGCCTGTGTGATGTTCTGCTATTGCAAGGCTGATGGCAGATGGTGAGGTTGGTTTTCCTTTTACCTGTGTTTTCTGATATAACTCTGTGTGTGGGGCACAAACAAAATGGTTCTGGTGGAAGGCAATTAATAAGGATATTGGCCATTTTGCCAAGAGGGAGAGCACATGCATTCCTTTCAAATCCTTCCATTTGTTATGGCCAAACCACTCTCTGTCTCTAAGAAGGCTTCTAATGTCTGCAGCCTTTTTTGCTGGTGCTGCCCTTACACAGCTCCATCATCTCCCATTACCTGAAAAACCTGCCTTGTTTTTTATAAAATTGTATTTTATAAATCTTCCTTGTTTTTTTATTTAATCTCAGTTCATATCTTGGTCTGAGCAGTTTTTTTTTTTTTAAATGTGTTTATATGGGACTTGCTTCAGACAGTAATCTCCAAAAATATAAGTAGAAAAAGAAACTGTAAATAAGATTTCATCCAGTCCTGCTCTTTCAGATCTGAATAGAGCACAAAGGACATACTTTGTTTTACTCTGCAATTGTCATATCATCAAATTAATTCATGGCAATGCTGTGAAACCCAAACTCTGATAAGAAGTTACATCCCCTGACATCCTTTGTGTGACATTTCCACCTGACACTGCAAACTGGAAGTTAACTTACAGTGACCTTTCTGTGCTGGATAATTTTGTCTCAGCTTGTTTTCACCATGCTGGGAATGTTTTATTCTTCAGCTCTGGCTGCTTCATCTGTGTTTTATTTCAGTTTATTCTGCTGTGCTGGCTGTAATGTGCAGTGTCATTCTCCTGTTGCCCCCGTCCAGCAGCAGCTCAGCACCATTAGCAGGGGGCTCAAGGTCACCCAGGGTGTCCTGCTGCATTTTCCCTTCTGGAGAATGAAGTGGCTCATGGAGAGAATATTTTTGAGATGCATCTTGACTTGAAAATGTCCCACTTGAGAGCTGGGAGTGCAGAGGCTTTATGAGAGCTGCAGAGTTGATGGCAGAGCATCAGGGCAATAACCTGATGGGGCAGGAAGGCAGGAAGGTTCCCTGCAGTGCCATAATGTTCCTAACTCCCCATTACCTGCTGGGGGATATGGGGGAGGCAGTAAGGCCTTTCCCTTTCTCTGCCTGCTTCACAAAATATTTCATTTTTTTTTTCCCTTTAGTACCTTCTGTCAGTGGTTCTCAAATTACTTTACAAACAAATTAAAAACACCTATGAGGAAAGTACTTACAGTTATATAGCTTGAGTTACATATGGAGAAATAGATCTTTGAAGGGCAGATGTAGGCAAGGTTATAAAGTGTGTATGAGATGAAATTAGGTGAAAAAGAGAAGCATTACAAATATATTTTGCTTTTTCTATTCAATGGCTTCTTGCAGGTTGTTTTTAGGGTTCCTTTAGTTTATTCATAGTGATCATATAAAGATGTTTTTCCTGGAAGTTTAAGGGAATGGGGTTTTTTAGGAGAAAAAAATGATCCAATTTCTCTGATCTTCAGATGACTTTAGAAGGGAATTGATAAGGATATCAAATAGTGAGGAGCACCATGGAGGGACTAAGTCAACTCCTGGCATCATAGATGTGGATTTGTTATCATGCTGTTTCCTTTCATGGCAGTCCCTTTTCTGCTGTTTAGGGGCTCTTTAGCAGTGAATAGGAATGAGTGTCATTTTTATTCCCTTGTGCAATCTGCATCATTGTGTAGATTACTGAGATGCATTTCACTCCCATTGAAAGAATTTTTTATTTTTTTTTTTGTTGTGAGGGGAGATCATAGACTCCAATGGATTGGTAGGGAAGTGTCTCAATTGTATTTGGGTGTGGATTTGGAGGAATCTCAGGAAGTTTTGAATGCTAATGGCCCTTCTAACAGAGTGAGCAAATGATTCCTGTTTCTCCTGCCTCTTTCCCTGGTGTACAAACAGTGCCAGGTGTTGGTGAACCATTGCAGGACAGGAGCACACAAAGTGGAGAGGGCTGACCACAGAACTGAGGAAGCAGGGGGAGTAGCCCAGAGGGGGAATAATGAGCTGCTCCAGGAATAGCATCCTCCTGTCACAGCACAGCAGATGTTTCCCCTGACACCTCAGCTCATGTAAGTCAGATTAATGTGATGCCTTCCTCAGTGCAGAGTTTCCACAACTTCCACAGAAGGGTGAAGTCATCTAAGGGATGTGTGTGTCATGTGTGTTGTTTGTTTGTTTGTTACCAGAAAAGTTACTTGAAATCCATGGCTGATTTCTTCACAATTATTTGAATCAAGATCTGTTGCTCTCCAGGGATCCTAAAACTCAGAAAGTTTTATCAAGCCCATAATCTACATTATTCAGGCAGTATTTATTGTTATTCATATTGCTTTTAGTGATATTTTTAAATCAAAGGATTTTTTTTCCTCCTTTGTCTTGCTTTTATTTGAAAAGAATATAAAACTAACACTTCTGGGAAAACAGGGAAATGAAAGTTGCCCTGCAACTTAAGACACTGCATTATTTATTAGCCAGCCTAATAAATATTGGCAATTCTAACGTGAGGAATTGCTCAGAAATCCAGTCCATTTCCTGGCATGTGGCTTGACAGAGTGCAAAGTCTTGCTGCAAAGTTTCCTGGTGTTTGAATGCTCATAATGTCAGCCCCATTACTGCTCTCTTGTTCTGGCTGTCACTGACATGCAATTATGGGATTTCACAACTGAAGTGGTGACAGTTGCTCCTCTGTGTGTGTGTGTCTGTCTTTCCCCTTAATCCAACTCTATCTAGCAATCTGTAATTTGATAAAGTGGAATTGAAGTGACAGGCGTGACAGAAGTGCCAAAACAATAATTTGACCTCCCACTGAAGTGTCAACGTGTTCTGCTGCATGACTTTTACATATGCTGAATACACAGGAGGGACATGGATAGTGCATTTTATAGTGTATTTTCTGGGCTGCAGCACCTGCTGAGGCACAGGGATAAAAAAAGCTTGTACTACAGTGTGTCTTTTGGCCAACGTGTTCCACCTTGAGCCATCACCTATCCCTGTATCAGTGTGGATAAACATGATTGCTGCTGCAAATAAATTATGTTTTCGCTGGGAGATTTTTTTCAAATCTTCATTTTGAAGATATTTGGATAAATCTCGAAATTATAATTCTGTGATTGTCTACAGAATTAGTTCTCAGGCTTTATTTGACTTTTCTTTTTGGATCTCTTCTACCTTGAAATAAATTTCATTAGGTATATGACACATTCCTGATAATAAGTCCTAAAAAGCTCACCGAGCTAGAAAGAACATTCTTTTATGTGCATGAATAAAATATTTTATTAACACTGAAGTAAATGTAGGCACAAGATACTTTGGCATATATTCATATGTACTGGGCCTGCATTGCATACAAGTAATTATGTTTCACTTGGGGACAAGGGGGAGGGCAGGAGACAGAAACTGTTGGCTTTAATACTTGGCTAAATGTGAAGTTAAAATATTGAGATTCAGGGGAGAAGAACCAGAGGGGAAGAGGAAAACTCAAGTCTGATTTGATGCTAATTACCTATCAAAATTAACTGAAAAAATAATTTGTGGGAGACTCGAGCCTTGCTGAAATTTTGTTGACACCTGGCCATTAAATTTTCAGCAGGTATAAAAGCAGAGGAGAATTGGCTTTTGAAGTTCTATAAAGAAGGGAGAACCCCACAGATCTGTAAATATCAGTATGCTGTGAATGGGAATGTGTCTTGGATCTCATCTGTGTTTGTGAACCAATAAAACTTCCCAGCAATGGGAGGCTGCAGCTTCTGCTGCTGTGGGGGAACATTTCCTTTTGAAAGGTTTTGGGTGGTGCCAGCTTTTCCTAACCCAGGCCCCTCAGTGTGGGGTTTTATAGTGCTTACATGTGCCTGAGAGTGTCATGGTCATTGATGCTTCAGAGAAAAATAAGTTTCCAGTTGACATTTCCTTCTCTGTCTTTTTTTCTCACTTTTTAAAATAAAGATTTTAATCTTTATTTATGGGAGATTTGATAAAGAAGGACTAAGCTGACAACATGTACCTATGACCCACCTGATTGGAAGGTACTTTTGTGGTCACAGGGTTTTTGGACCTGGTCTAAAGAGTACTGAAAGAGAAGGGAGGCCTTACACTGCTGTGAGCAGAATTATCTCTGTACAGACAGAAGAGTCTCAGGTTGGGGCCTTTTTTTCATTTAACTTAGTGCCAACCGTGCTTAGGCATAGAAATGTTTTGTTCCTACATTTTCATTTTCCTCCCAGTAAGGAAAATAGCCACTGACAGGTTTGTATTCCCAAACTATCCTTAAAGAGCCCTGTTGGGGGGTTAGAAATCCAGAGATGATGTATTTCTCCAGAAAAAAGGAATGGAAATGTGAGCTCTTTTATGATTTATTCAGAGTCCTTGTAGGAGAGCTCCTGCTGAGACAAGCCCACCCATGTGCTGCTATGGAGGAGGCTGCAGTTGCTCTGTCTTTATTTAACACCAGACAAATGCTCTGACCTCAGGCTGCTTCTCTGGGGTGTAAAAGTTGTGTGGTCCTGTGTACTCTTCCCTGGAACTATTGTACAGGAAACTTGGAAATGGCACTTGAGATTTGTGAGAAGAACTCGATGCAGGCCACTGCTCCAAATCCTAAAATGGGGAGAGATAAATAACATTCTTTCTGTATCAAATGCAATTTTTATATTGAAAATATGAGTCAATGCTTATATTTTTGCACTTGTTCTCCTTATAACCAGAATTTTTAAAAAATGCGAATAAGAATAAATTCTTATGGAAATATTTAGGAATATTAGATATTTAAAATTCTCATTTTTTTCTTCTGCTCCATGTCTTCAGCAGGGGTTGTGCACTGACCTTCTGTGCATGTGGGCTCAGTTCTGTGTCTGCAGCAGCATCTGAGTCTGTTGGACAGGCTTGGAATGCTGCACATCCCACAGGAATGGTTGGCTCCAGAGGCTGGAGCTCTGTGATTGCTCCTCTCTGTTAACCCCTTGCTGGTACCCAGTTGCTGCCCAGGAGTTGGCTCATGTTGGGGATTCTTTTTGGGCATTGAGGCTCTCTGCAAGCAGTGATTCAAAGAGAAGTATTGCTTCTGCTTAACAGCCTTGTGCCAGTGCAGGAGGAGGGACAGAATGTCACCCACAGGGCTGGACACACTGATGGGCTGGCTGAGGCAGCAGCTGGTGCCCCAGCCCCCTGACACTGGGGTTGGAGGGACACAGGGAAGGTAAAAGTGAGGAAATTCATCAGTTGAGATGGTTTATTAGGTGAAGAGACAAAGAACCCTGACCAAAGCCAAACCCCAGGAGGTGCAGAGGAAGTCTGAAGGGATCCCAGCAGCAGCACAGGGCTCCTCTGCTCAGTGAGGCAGTGATGAGCCAGCAGCCTTTTGTTCACACACAGCATGAGCTCATCTGCAGGATTTATTCAGTTTTACTCCAAAGGAGTCCAGAACCCCTTGAGCTGCCTCCCTTCACTGTGCAGACTCCTGGGGCAGTACAGGACCCATTTCCAGGCTGTGAGTGGATGGGGAAAGCCTTCTGGCATTTGCATGTGAGTGCAGAGAGCTCATCTCAGCACAAACCCATCAGATGCCTCTCCAGGAGCACATGCATGGCAAGATCATCAGTGGCAGATTGTTTTCAGCATATCTGAAGGGGACAGACTGAATCAGATGATTGTTTTGTTTGCCAAATTAATATCTGGGATGTGATCCAGCCTGATTAACAGCATGGCTGTGATTGGATCAGGAAAGGGTAAGCAGACATTTGGAAGGGTTTTTTGTACCTGCTGGCTCTGTTACTTTCCCAGTAGCTTGAACATGGGCAAGAATATGCTTCTGTCCAGTAATCCAATTCATTTCTCATTGATTCCAGTTTGTCTTTTTTAGTTGCATTGGATCTCTCGCCAGGTAAATCTTTTTTCTGTAGCAATAGATGGCTCTTTATGGTGGTGGTTGGGCAGTTTGATCAAAACTTCCTAATTCCATTATTTCAGAACTGATTTCTTCAGCAGTGATGCAGGGTGTCTTTTTGTCTAATGAAGCCTGGTTTTATAAAAGCCCTTACATTTAAATTTATATATATCCATATTTAGAAACCTGAATTTGTCTGCATCTTCCTGTAGTCTTTGAAACATGGCTGAGGATTCTTATACAAGGAGTAAAATAAGGGTTAATGGATTTTTTTTTTCAGATTGTTTGAACAGAAGTATGTTTTATTGTCTTTCAGTGTGATGGATGAGACAGAGAGCATGGTTTATATATAAACCATGTGCTTTCCAGATTAGATTGATGTAATCATAGCAGTGTTGCACACTTCAGCTAAAAATTTGTTCTTCTTGAACAAGGTCAGGAAAATCCAGGGCTTCTGCCATTTACCTCATCCCTTCAGTGCTAAACCAGGACAATATTGAAAGGATTGGTGTACAGGCATCTCCCACTATGTCATACTTGCTGTTTTTTAAAAGATCAGGGATGATTTCTGAAAAAAGTAGAGTATAAATGTTGTTAAAAGAATGCTGATATTCCAAGTATTCATTTTATCCCTCCCTATCAGCAGGCTAATGTAGAAAAGAAAGTTATTTAGCTTTTTTTCCCTAGGTGATGGCAATATGCATACCATGCAAGGAGCAAACATTTTGACTTCCTAACAAAGCCATTTTCAAAAAAATCTGATCTCTCTTACCCTCTTCCACTCTCAATGCTTGATAAAGGTTGAAGTCTAAGGAACAGAGCAGGTTTGTTCCATGTGTGAATTGTCTGAAATCCAGCAGGGAACATCTGTTTCAGCAGATTTGTTTGTGCTTCTGAAAACTTTGGCTTGCTGTGGCCTTTTGCTGGTAATTGGTTAATGGGTAATGTAAGACAAAATTTGCAGGGAGGTGTAAAATCTCATTATGCCATCTGAGGTGCTGTCATACCAGCTGGATGGAAAACATTCTTTGTGCCTTAGTTAGGACACTTTTATTGGTACCTCCTGAAACTTTTTGCCTTGGCACCCAAAGTTTGATGTTTGGTTGTGTTGCTGGCTCGCATTTCCTTTGTCCTTCTCTGCCTGTACTATTGTATTTCTCCTGAACAGATTCCAGTATTTCTCCTGAACAGATTCCAGTATTTCTCCTGAACAGATTCCAGTATTTCT
>JANIJU010000018.1:14129090-14143731 GCA_025504685.1 Leucosticte australis | reverse complement strand
TATTCCAGCTGTGCATACACAGGTTTGAGAACTAAATTTGGAGATTTGCAGTCAGCTTTCAGGGAGAGATCCAAGTTAAAGAATGTGCATGGTTTTAAAGCTAAAGATATCATACTTCAGTTGAAAGCTAGAAATCACACTTCATTCCTTCCTTCTAGCAAATGGCAATCTCTCTTTATTGCAGTGTTAGATTTTTCAAAATTATTTTAAATACTAAATAACCAGTATGGTTTTGTTGCTCAATTTATACCGAACTCTTACTTCTATACTACTGAGCAACCCAAAAATTTTATTAAATACTGAACTAACTGATGTTCTCTTATTTTCTAAGATGACCTGTTATCTGTTCCTTCTTTTAGCTGCTTGATGCAATTTTTTCATGTTTCAGAATGCTTTTATCAAAGGTGAACCTCTTTTGATCCCACATTAAAAACAGTTTGTGGTGTGCAAATTACTATGTGCAAGGTGATTTCAGTGCTAACACCTATTCACATCTGTGTCATTGTCCAAAGAGAAGTGGAATTATTCATACAAGTTTATGAAGAAAGATTTGAACCTTCTTATTTCCTCTGCAGCTTTCCAAATATAATATACTACATCTGGGAAATCACCTGAGTTATTAGTATTTATTTCCTTAAATCTTGTCAGATCACATTTTCGGTGTCTTACAAATGGTCCATCAAGTATTTTTCTTTCTTGTTGGGACAGAAAGATCTTATCCTATTATTGGTGAAGGAAAGTTTTAGATGGAGAGTTTCTCTGGCAAGGCTTTCTCCCAGCTGCTAGATGAGTAAAGTGGTTTTTGAGTCAGTCAAATTCATTTTCTCAAGCTTTGCTGTCTCAGTAGCAGTAAGATAAAATCTTTCTTGTTTGTCTGCCAGGAGGGAAATCCAGTCCTGCCAGATACAACAGCACAAGACCTGAGTTGGTAATTGTTGGAAATAATCTACAATATTTGGTGTTTCTACCTTGGGGAGCTTTCCCTGTGAATGGATTGCAGGGAATGTGAGCTCTTCCTTATGTTTTGGCATGTTAGCATCAATTCTGCACATGGTTTGATGGTTTTAGGGTTATGTAAAACCTTGAGCAATATTTCAACTGCTTGATGGACAGTGTGGAGCTCAGCAGTGATCTGGATATTGGCATCTCTCATGTGGAGGTAAGGGTGGTGGTTCTTTTCCTTGAACTGGCAAGGAGCCAGACTGACTGGAGAACAAATTATGATCAATGGAAATTCAAAGAAGGCATTTTAAAATAAGTCAATTTAGTAATTACAAGTCAGTGTACCAGTAGATTTTCACAGCAGGGAGGGCAGCAGGGAAAGCCAAGAGTGCTAATTTTATTTTAATTAAGCTTTTCTGTTAATTGGGATCAGAGGGTTCTGTCACAAAGTGGGAGAGGAGGAGCTGTGTGATGATAGACTTGCTCCACACTTGACTCAGTCAAGTGGCTTCCATTGCTGTGGTTATAGCATGGAGTGTTCTCAAGTGCTGCTGAAGGAGCTCTTCAGGTTGGGAATGAGCATTCAAAGAGCAGCATACAGCTCTCCTGATCTCTCTTCAGTTCTATGGCTTTTACAGCTTTCAGCAAGCCCACAGGGCTACTCCCCTTTCCCTGCCAGAAGGAGACAAAAGTGAGTAGCTAGAAGAGTCCTGTTTAGAGGGCAGGTGGAGAAAACATAGATTATTTCTTTTTTCAGTTTTGATCATTAGAACTCTGCTTAAACTAGAGAGTCTATATGGTTTGCATCAGCCTTGTGGGAAAACAGTCACTGTGATTAGACACGAAATTCTTCAAATCTTCTGTAGCTGCCAGGTCCTCTTAACTCCTGGCTGTGGCTAGAAATTAGGCAGAGCTGCTTGCTTTGTATGAATAAAGAATTTTTTCTCTATATACACCAGTTAGTAAACAAAATCCAGTTTCATATGGGAAAGAGATTGTTTTAGGTAGCTGTGGCTGAGGAGTTAGATGTGAATGTGCCTGAACCTCAGCAGAAGCACTCCAAGAGAAGAGCTCCCTGGTCGTGTGCCAAGCTGACAGCACTCTCCCACCCACACAAACACACAAGTGCAAAACAAATGACTGGCCCAGGTTTCAGCTGGGGTTTGCAGAGTGGCTCTGGTCTCCTGATCCATGCCCCAACAGGCTCCCTTAAACTGATCAAGAGTCATAGTAAAGGCAATGTTTATTTTTTATAGAACTCCTAAAGAAATCTTCTGTTCCAAGAACTGGCTGTGGGCTCGCTGTTCTGTTCTGAATTTTCTGAGCTGCCTTACCAAATACTTGAAAGGATAAGAATAGTAAACCTATTATCTGATAATTACCTGCTGCAGGCTGACTGCTCATTTGCATGTTCTGATTCTGGCTTTGCATTATATAATTTTCATCTCTTGATAATATTCCACTTATGAAGGGACTTGGCTGTTTTTCCTGTTAACTGCACTATCAAAAAGCTATTGCAAGGTATTCTGGATCCAAATGATAATGTTTGATCCAAATATGTCAGGGAGCAACTGGGTTTCAGTATCCCAAGCTAAGCCTGTAGTTGCAGCACTGAAGGAATTTTGAATTGGATTGGACTTGTAATCAAAGGAAAAAGAAACATCAGGACTCTATTTTGGCAGACTCTTTAACCAATGCTGGAAAGATTTTTATAAGGCAGTAGTAGGGGTTCTTTGTTAGCTTACTCTAAAGCAAGTCATTGAAAACATAAACCAAAGATTTATCTGGGATATGGATTTCCTAATAATGAATTGGTTAATCCTGTGCAATGTGAGGCTCTTCCCGAGGTTTCAAGGCTTTCTGGGCTCTACATATCTTCTTTTCCCACATTGCATCTCAGGAAGTCAGGAGGGCCCTCGCTTTAATGAGCAGTGTAAGGTATTTGTATTTTAAGTTCATGAATTCACTTGCTAGGGTAGTGTGTTCATAGGTTTTAGTTTGTGTGCAGTATCATTCCATCAGATAATTCTGCACAGATAATTCATTTCCGTGATTTAGGATGTTCTTAATTGCTTTACTGAAGGGAGATTGAGCACCTTTTAACCAAACAGCTGAACGATTTGCTATGACAATTCTGCCACTGTGCATTCACTTAATTTCCAATTAATCAAACATTCAATAAATCATTAGTATAATTACACCTGCTCAAATATTCCTACCCCAGCACATTAGCTATGCTCAGGCAGACTCTTTTACCAGCTGTGTGAATGGATTCATTTGTCTGACCCAGTTGGTTGCACGTCCCTGCTTCTTATGAGCCTTGAGAAATGATAGGGCAGAAATTTTAATTATTTATAATACCAGGCATTCTTTGGATTCGTTGTTCATGCTTTTCGCTTGGATGCTTCTGTAGCAACTTAAAACAAACAGCAGTGTAACAGTGGCTGGGTAATTTCTGAAGGTTTTGAAATCATTTCCATTCCCCTGCTGTGCCACTTTCCTAATTACACCAAGTCCCCAAGTGCATGATAATTCCCTCATCACCATGCATTGGAAGCACAGATGATGAAAACAGCATAGCCTGTGTCACAGAAATGTAGCAAAAAGTACTTTACTGAAAGCCAGTCAACTAGCCCCAGAAATTAATTTTAGGATCTGTTTCTAAAAAAATTGCACGAGTAGAAATCCAATGGCACATCTTCAAAATATCTGTGTGGTTGCACTTGGTGTCTGAGGGAGGCTGAAATCTGAGGCAGCTCTCCCAGTATTGAAGCAGGTAGCTTTGAAACACCTGTGCTGTGTAGGTGTGTGTTGCTGTTTGTTCCCTCCACACAGATGAGAAATCTGAATTTCCTCAGGTAGCAGTGGTATTACTCAGTATTTGTGTCTGCTGATTGTTGTAAGCTTTAAATCATACTTAATGTGTGTCTTTGTTGTGAGACTTAAGGTAAACAAACCCGGACATGCAATTTCAGTCTGTAATATTTTAAATAGGAAGCTCTTTATGTGGGTGTAGACACATTTTAAATTGTGCAGCGTAGGTTCTGTTGCTTCCAAAATAGATTTACTGCTTACAACTTGCCTGTATTTTATCTTTGAGTCAGGAATTGGAGGAGATTGGTAATGCTTTGATCCCTTAGTACAAATAGGTAAGATTTTCTAAAATTTACTGTAGGTGTCATGATCCATCTAGATAGTGTTATACAAAGCATATTCAGTAAAAAGAAAATAAAGTATAAACAGAATAGGGAATGGGTTGCTGGAGGAAAGTTAACCTATTTTACTGAGGGGAAGTTCTTTATCCTGAAGGGAAAAAGCATCAAAGAATCTGTTAAAATAAAAAAAAAAAAGGAGATGAGAGAAAGATAGATACAGTAATTGGACATTATTTTAATTACTTAAACATTTGTCAAGTTTCTTTCTCATCTGTTAAAAAAATTATCGGTGGAGTGCATCAGCACATGGGCTCTCTGACCCTTTCAGTCTCTTAGAGCACAGAATGGAAGAAAACTCTGCTCTGGATAAATGTTTCTTGGCCCCCTGTGGCATGGGGCCTTGCTGCTGTGGCTGGCAGAAATGTCTTGCTGCACAGAAAACAGGAAGATTTATTTATCCATTAAGCTGCATTTGGGTTTGGGTGCTCTGCCCAGTGTTACTGAGTAGGAGCTTCCCTAATGGTTTGTTTGCATTTCTAATAGTGGCTCAGCACATCATCAGCCTAATGCATCTGCATGGCTGGGCTCCAGTGGAGCCCAGGAATCTTGCTGGAAGCTGGAGCATTCTGTGGAATGCATGAAATGCTGATTGGAAGTTTTAATGCCCTGGTTTTAGTTCCTCTTGCATTGTTGTAGTAGTGGAGCACTGTAACATCACCAGACACACTTCTCTACCTTCACAACCTTGAGATTGCCTCTTGCTTTAGTTCTGAACATTTTTTTGGATCAAATCTATAGTCTCAAAATTTCCCTTCACCCATCCATATTTTATAGCCCATTATTGCATTTTCTTTCACAATTTTCACCCTTTAAAGCTGACAGGATTCTTTGTCTTAGGCATTTTATTTTAGTTCCCCTCATCCCAATCCTTTTCACACCCTCAAAATGTCTCCCCAAGTCTGAGCTCATTTAGCTTTACTGAAGTTTGTAAATAATTTATTACCTTGAAACATAACAGTCTAGGAAATTAATCATCATAAACAACAGCACAGCTTTTAGTTGCCTAGGGACAGGGTCATAGTCTGCACAGAATCCTCCTCACCAGTTAAAACAAGGATATAAAACTCCACTTTACTCGCCATCACAGGCTCCTCTTCAGGAGTTTCCTTTTGAGATTTACCTTTATTTCTTTTCTGGTTTATCAAGTACACTGTAATGTGTGGGGTATTTTTCTGAAGCTCTTTGGCAATTTAGTCCAAGTATTACAATATTTGATTTATTTTTTTAATTGCTCAGGGTTTTTTGACCAATATTGTGTAACAGACCTTCTCTTCCCCAACATCTCTCATCCCTCTGGGTCTGGAAGGGGACAGTTTAATTCCAGGTTGATATTTTCAGAAATCAGAAATACCCTGCCAGCTGGTGAGTGTTTTTAGCACTAAAAGATAACAACTTGCAATTTGTTTGAAGCAAAAAAAACAACCTCTAGTACACACAGACTTGAATTGGGCAGCCAAAAGAGTTTTGGCACCCTTGCTGGGGTACCACAGCACAGGAAGTTGGCTTGGTGGGCAGTGCCTGTGCTTGGGCAGTGACCTTCCCCTGGCACCTTGTATCACTGTCAGTGAGCCCAGAGGGCAAGGCAGCCTCCAGACAGTCAGCATGGGGAAGTGGAAGGTGAAATGTCTGCTCCAAAGCCTCACTGCAAACCTCTGGCACATCCTCTAACTCCCCTCTGGATTGTCCTGAGCTTTGACCAAAATCTGTTTGCAGTCACAGAACAAACAATACATTACTTTGCTGTCATCATTACCTATGCAAATTTAATTTTCAATTCTTACTCCATTCATTCACCTCCCTTCTGTCTGCCAACATGAGCTAACTTGGTAGGAAAGTGAATAATACTTTTTATTTATATATTATTGAAAACAAAGTGCCCCCCAGTGTCTGGGAGTGATTGGCACCTGACTCCAAGGCTTTGGAATGCTGAACACTCACTTTATTAAAACTATCCTGTATTACATTCCAACCATATTAAAGAGAGATATTATCCTATACCATACTATATCATACTTACTACTTACTGAAAAACTGGTGACTGTCTGCAGAGTGGCAGTCCACACAGCTTGGACCTGGTAGTCTAATCAACATAAACAATCCAATCACCAAATTCCTTCAGATAAACAAACTTCCCAACACCTTCCACATGTGCAAAACACCAGGAGCAGCAAGCAGAGATAAGAATTGTTTTCCCTCTGTGCTCCTCCAGGAAAAACCTGAGAGAGAGAATTATGCCTCTCTCTGTTCAGAGAATGTGAAGGCCACAATATATATTTTACTTTTTACTAAAAAAGTTATTTTTTACTTTGTAGTAAAAAAGAAATGATATCACAGGATAAAAGGTGGAAATAGTCAATACCTGAAGATAAAACAAGCAGAAGGGAAAGTGAAAATGCTCCCAAAACATGCTTGGAAAAGGCAGACACAAGACTAAATTAAAAGAGTTTAAATATGGACATTAACATTTAGGAAAAAAACCTCATCACTTGAACTCCAGAGCAGCATGTAACTCTATCATCTTGATGAGGGTAAATCAGTGTCAGACTGGATTGGAAACAGCAGATCACATTTCCACTCTTCATTATGCAGAAAAATGGCATTAATGTTGTGAGGGCTCTCTAGCAGCAGTTAGCCTCGTGCAGCAGTTCCTCAGCTAAAGCATGCCCCTGCACAGACAAATCCATTTAATGCTATCTGCAGTGTCAGATTTATTTCAAATGAAGGGGAATTAGCTTCCCAGATTGTCAGATGTACTTTTTATGGATGATTTCAGTGAGCAGGAGACCACACTGGAAGCAGGAATCAAGAGAGGTTTCAAGTTACTCTCTGTGCTTGTGTCTGTCCCCCAAATTCCTCCTTCCCTCTAACCCCTGAAACCTGCACAGACACCTCACACCTGTCAGGTCTTTGCACAAGCATTTGGAGAAGGGCAATGCTTAAAAGCAAAATATGAGCTTAGGAGGCTGCTGTTGGCATGGGCTGAGCAAGAGCTCCCAAGGCTGCTGATTTGGATGACAAATTCCCCCAGCTCTTTATTTTGAAATCTACAGCTGTTATGATTTTTTTTTATTTGATGTCAGATTCTGATATCAGCCAGATTTTTGTTTAAGTCCCCTTTTTAATATTGGATTGCTTTCAGGTTTGTATTATTTTCAATATTCTTTCTAAATATTATTTTTAGAGCTGAAACAG
Organism: Leucosticte australis; assembly: GCA_025504685.1. NCBI lineage: Eukaryota > Metazoa > Chordata > Aves > Passeriformes > Fringillidae > Leucosticte > Leucosticte australis. Next base: position 14,136,382 of record JANIJU010000018.1, on the reverse strand, counting down.
ATCTGTGTAGCACCTCTGAAATCATAATTTATATTACATGGATGATAGTCTGAGGAATGAGGAGGATTATTTTTGAGGACTGCCTACACCTCCCAATATATTATCAGTAAAGACTGTTCTATGAGGCCTCTTAATTTCATATTAACAGTTGATTAAACTTAATAATACATTGAGTATTATATCAAAGCATATAATTGTAAAATGCTTTGCCTTTTGGAGCCCAGAGGAGTTTCTATGGTGATAACTTTAGAGGCTTATAAATGTTTTTATGTCTTTTTCTCAGATTAATAAAATTTTTATTATTTTAGAACTCTGTTTGGATAGTCTACAATTAAATGAATTCCATGAGCAAACTAAATTAAAAGCCACAGCCATCAATACAGAGAGAATGATTTGGCCAGGGTTCCATTTGTGCAGGTTTTGTGTGTCCAGATGGGTGTTTTGCTTTGCCCTATTCATCAGCAAGGAATCTCAGGGCACCCTAACATCTGTGGGGGGCCTGAGCACACACATTAGATTCTTTCCAAACTGCAGTCAACAGCCTGGGTTTTTTCTCTCAGAAAAAGATGATTTTTTTCTCAGGAAGAAGTGATGATTTCTCTCAGAAGAGGTGATGGTTTCTCTCAGGAAGAGGTGATGATTTCTCTCAGGAAGAGATGATGGTTTCTCTCAGGAACAGAAGATGATTTCTCTCAGGAAGAGGTGATGGTTTCTCTTGAAAGAGATGATGGTTTCTCTCGGAAGAGGTGATGATTTCTCTCAGGAAGAGATGATGATTTCTCTCAGGAAGAGGTGATGGTTTCTCTCAGGAAGAGGTGATGGTTTCTCTCAGGAAGAGGTGATGATTTCTCTCAGGAAGAGGTGATGGTTTTTGTACTCCACTGGTGAAGGGAGAGGGGCTTCACTGAGCCCAGAAGGAGCAGGAGGGATCTGCTGGTGGTGCTGCAGAGTGGCAGGAGCTGCTCAGTGAGCTGGTGCTGCACATTCTCATGCCTCCAACTGGTCTCTCATTTCAGAGGGAGTTGGGAAAGGCACAGACACAGGGCAAACACTTCAGAGCTTCCTCTGCCAGCATAAAGTAGCAGAAAGTGAATTTCCATAGCAAAAGGCAAAACTCAGCACAGTGATCAGTAGCTACTGCTCCTGCAGCTGTAGTACTGTTCCTAAAGGATGTGATGAACAAAATCCAGCAGCATTTTGGACAAGATCATCAACTCTGTCACTTCCTGGTGCCCCAGGAAGGGCAGAAAGGGTCCCAAAGTGAAGAAGAAAGCAGAATTCCTTTGTGTTGCCTATACATCTTTGGCAGTAAATGTGGTGTTTTCAGGGTCCCCCGTTTTAGGGAGGAAATGATGAATCTGACTCCATGTCCTTAGAAAGCTCATTTATTATTTTATGTTACTGTATTATATTAAAGAATGCTATACTAAACTATACTAAAGAATAGAGAAAGATATAGACAGAAGGCTAAAAGATAATAATGAAAACTCGTGACTCTTTCTTCAGAGTCTGGCACAGCTTGGCCCCTGACTGGCCAATAAGTGAAAACAATTCACATGTTGGATAAACAATCTCCAACCACATTCCAAAGCAGCAAAACACAGGAGAAGCAAATGAGATCATATTGTTTTCCCTTTTCTCTGAGGCTTCGCAGCTTCCCAGGGGAGAAATCCTGGGCAAGGGATTTTTCCAGAAACTATGATGGTGACAAGTGAGTATCAAGCAGATTGCAGAAAACAGGCAGATTTGATGTTGACAGAGAGGATGTCCATGCCAAGTTTGGGAGTTTAGTGAGGCGTGTTTCACTCTGGGAGAAATGCCCTGACAAGGTCAGGTACCAGCTTGGCAAGGCCCAGCTTTGTGCCAATCCTGCCCTGGGGCTGAACATCTCCTGTTTGAGAAGAGCCCTCGCTGTGTTTGGCTTTCTGGGCCCTTCACCTCACTCACCTGAGCTGGAATTCATCCACACTCTCCTTCTGAACTGCTTCTCCTTCCTGGCTATCATTTCATGGAGACTTCTCAATCCTTACTCTCGTTTATCCCAAGAAATGTTGATTTTTTTTGAAGTTACTGTCTAAAAGTAGTTTGTAAATATAGTCATATTAATTGTTTTTAAGTAAAAAAATCTTTTTATGATTGTTTTTAAAAGCTCATGGAACTCATTTCTTTCCAATTTATGTGTTGGTTTTCATTGCAAGTTAAATTTAGCACGGGCTACTTTTTCATTGAAGTTTTAAGGTGAAGTAATACACACTTTCTGTTGGCAGAATCAGCTGGAATTTTATGTTTCTGTCTTTAAGAAAACCAGTGTTTTCTTACAATCTTAAACAGTAAAGGATCATACACCCCATACCACTAGCACCCTGCAATGCAAAAATCAAAACCACAACCCAAACTGGAAAAAAACCAAGCTCAAAACCCAAACAAAACAAACCAAACAAAACCCCAAACAAACAAAAATACCCAAAACACAAAAAACACACCAAGAACAAAATTAAGGCAACATCAGCTTAACTTAGATAGATAAATAAAGAAATATTTATGATTTTTAGGCCAAAAATCTTTTTCCTTTGAGCATCAGGTTGTATTTTCCTTGTGTTTCTGGGAGTAAATGGTTCCTGCTGTGCCAGGGTGCCAAAGGACAGATAGAGTTAAGGATCATTCTGAGAAAATGATCCTGAAATTCTTTGACTCCTGTCTTGAACGTGCTGCTTTTAACTTCCAGGAGTCACCCAAAGGCACCACCTGTTGTCCCAGCTTGCTGTACGGGTGGAGTCTGTGGTATTTACTGGTGAGAGAACATCATCCATGTGGTTTGGTGACTTGGGAAAAAAATGTAACTTTGGTTTACCAGTCCAGGAGGGGGCAGTAAATTTCTTTTTATTGTCCTTGGAATCAAGCCCAACCTTCTCTCACCATGAAAGGCTCTTCTCTTAAAAATAGCACTTTTTTAAATTAGAAACCAGTATTGTTACTCCACTGTCATTGGTTTTAACTCCTTTTTCCTGACAGTCATCTTTATAAAATAGCAAATTACCACAACTTTCAGAGTCAGTCATTTGTAGCTTTGATCATCAATGTATTCAAAATAATCTGTAATATGATAGACATTTTAAATATCAAAATTTCATATGAAATGTATTCCAGTTTTTTTTTCAATTTTGTTGAAAATACTCTTTTTTTCAATGAGTACTAATGAAATGGAGCAGACTTTGCCTCTGTGCTAAAATAACCTTGTTTTCTTTTCTAACCTAATATTCATGTACCTATGTATACAGAGGAACCAAGCTGATTTAAACCCTCCCAAATTGCATGTTTGCATTTCTCAGTATATTACAATGAAACAGAAATGAATAAGAGGTAAAAAAAGTCTGGTTGGTATGAGTGCACATCATTTTTCTGGGCAGAAAAAGTTATTTTTCTTACTTGGAGGTAACTGGAAATGATTATTGGCTCTGAGAGGGAGAAAGCACAAGTACAGATCTAGTGCAGGTGACATTGGCTGGGGGAGGACAAGAAGCTCTTGCAGTCAGTGGATTCTTTGGAGTTTTGTTTTTGCTGTTGGGCAAAGTTATTAGCATGAAATTTCCGGGGGAATTCAAGTGGTGTTGTGAGTCCAAATACTCTCCTTGAATGTTTTCACTGTTTGTAATTGCTGTTTCTTCTTGGGAGAAACTTCTCAAGAAGTTTCTGGGGAAAAAAAAAATCCCACAAAACTTAAGTGATGATGCACTCATAGCTGGTCCAGAAGTTCATCCCAGAGGGAGCAGAAATAGCACTTTCCACCTTGATCCTCCTCGAATGGGATATTTTATAGGGTTTGTGGAGGTGTTGTTTTGGTGGTGTTGTCAATTATTACAATTATTTATGATTATTAATAACTATTATTTAGGCACATATCTTCAGAAGCTGGATGGGAGCTCATAAAGCCCTGGCTGGGGTGTTCTGAGCAGTAGAAATGTTGTGTTCAGTGCCCTCAGTGCAGCTTTGGAAGGTGTCCAATATTTGGAAGGTGCACAGGAGGTGTCCCATGGAAATATTTGCTGTTTATTTGGTGGATGAATCTACCAAAATATTTCCCAAACCAACTCTTTTTTTTTTTCTTACCCTGTAATTTCTGTGGTTAGTGTGTGTTCAGCTGATGGTTCATCACCCTGGTCCACCACAAACAGCAACAGTTTATTTCTTCTGAAGGACAAAGTGCTGTCACAAAATTGCTTTGCTTTTCACTGATTTTATTTATTGCTTGTACTACTACTATCATTTTTATGCACTATAAGGATTATTAAGTGAAAAAATATCCCAACTGCATCTTCTTATTGCCATTTGTGGAGTTAGGGGGTGCTGATGGGAAAAGAAATTATTTCATGTGGAAATGTGTCTGAAATAAATTCTAGCCTACAGTTTTAGAACAGGAGTGGGCTGGAAGAATGTGGGAGAAACTTTGTGAGTGACTTGAATTAATAAATGAAGTATAGATTTTGAGTGAGTGCCAGCTCTGTTGAGTACAATAGCTCTGTGTAGAGCTAAAACTCTCAGACCAAAGTTAGCAAAATCAGGTGCCTAAAGTTGCAAATGTAAATGTGATTTGATTCCCAGAGTGTGAGTCAGCCACCACTGGGGATGGGAGTTGATGGGAACTGCCTATGGTTCCCAGCTATTAAAAATAGATTGTTGGTAGAGATTTTATTGTTTCCCAACAGGTTATGGCCAATACATGATGGGTGCCAGTGTAACAGCATTCACTGATGATATGTAACTTCAGCTACATATTTGTGACATTTATCCTCCTCCTCTGCTTTAGTTCTTTAAGGTTGAGGACCCAAACACTCGATGACTTTATTTGCCTTAACTTAAAAGTAAAATGTCACATAATATAATTATTTAGGATTTTTTAATATATATAATGGCTAATAAATAGGATTTTGCTTTCCAGTGTTTCCTCAAAAGAGATGGAAACCTCTGGAGACTTACAGAAGTGTTTTAGCTGAGTGTATACTGTAGTTATGTAGCTGAGATCATTCTGGGAGGTGCTCCAGTGGAGTCCTAAACACATTCCTTTGAACAACCCCCTTTCTTTGTCTGTGGAGGAGCTCTTGATTACTCTGTGCTTGTGTTTTTTAACTTGAAGCTTCCCTGTGCTTGTTGGTACCTGGAATTTGGAGGGATCTCATGAGCTGCCCATGCCACGCTGTATTTCAACTCTGCTGCACTGGCAAGAAGAATCAGGGAGGTTGGGTTATACATTTCATGAATTTTATGGCTTTATCGTTCCTTACCCATATTCTTTACTCTTTAGGAATGATGTATCCTTAAGCAGCAACACTACTGGAGCTATTTTTAAATCACTGTTGAGAATTGCTACACACCAATATCATGCATTTTTCATTAATCTAGTCTTTTCAAGATTTCTTTAATTCTTGCTTGACCTGAAATGTTTCCTGCTACATTTGGTGTGTGGAATTGCTACTACTGTTTTACCACCTCGGACTGGAGGCACACGATGGTAGTAGAATACAAATTACATCCATCAGGACTTAGAAAACTCAATAGTCAAAGTGGGGAAATGAGCTTAAACACAAAGTCATCAAAGATGAACTTCAGTCCATTTTTCTTTTCATAGTGTAGTGTTAGAAGAGATAAAGATACTGGGTTCTGAAACAGTGATACATAGCAAATAACCTGTTACTTTCAAAACAATATGTCATTATTCTGTATTAAAAAGGGTCACTTTTAGCTCCTTCTGTCTTCATAACTTCCTAACTATAGCTAATGTCTGGTATTGATTCTGAATAATTTAAATCGCAATAAAATTGGGTTTTCATGACAGTCAGTCAGAGACATTTTATATTTAATGTTCATTTAAAGAAACATAGTCCCTTCTTACCTTCTGCATTTCAAAGCCATTAAAGTAATTGCAGGTCGTTAAGCTAAATTTCTTTGAATAATCAGGACAGTTAATCTAATTCATACACCATTCAAACCAATGGGCAGGAAAGACTGGAATGCCAGGCGTGGATTTTTGAGAGATTCACCTGGTGGATCTTCAGATGTGCTCACCAGCATTTCCTCAGGAATCACCCTCAGGCTTCAGACTTTTGGAACTTGAAATTGTGTTCTGCTTTAGTCTTTTTAAAATGTGCAGACTTCAAAAGAGAGGAGGCTTAAGTGGATTGTTTTCTTTCCCTTGGAGTAACCAAATCACTGCGTAGTGGCAGAGATCTTGATTGTATGCTTGCAATGTGTTATGGACTTGTAAACTATCACAAAAACATTCCCAGATGATGTCCCATATTTAGCAAGTGTTGTGATTTAGGGTGAAGGAAGTTGGAATGCAAATGCACAAACAAACAGCATCTAAAAATAAAAGTGTCCAGGTCTTCTTGGGAGAATGGATACATTTCATCTCTTAAGGTTACTGCTCACATGTGTGGAGGTAGGGTAAGGCGATGGGCTGGTGATGGAGCAGACTTGAAGCCCCTGAGTTTTCAGACAGAAGCAGTGTGTGCAGGTGTGTGTGTGTGTGCCAGGCTCTGCCCATCTCTGCAGGGCTTTCTCAAACATCCCCACCCTCAACAGGGGGCAAGGGCAGAGTGAAAACACTGGCTGTCTCATTGCCTGCTTCGTTAATGAGCAGGAAACTCAGAGACAAGGAACTGAGAGTTTGGAGTCTTGGGTGTTTGGTGTGTTGGAAGGAGGGCAATGGGTGGGATCCCTGTAGTGGGGAAGGAGAGAGGATGGGATCCCTGTGCTGGGGAAGGGCAGTGGGTGGGATCCCTGTACTGGGAGAGGGCAATGGGTGGGATCCCTGTGCTGGGGAAGGGCAGTGGGTGGGATCCCTGTGCTGGGGAAGGGCAATGGTTTGGATCCATGTACTGGGAGAGGGCAATGGGTGGGATCCCTGTGCTGGGGAAGGAGAGAGGTTGGGATCCCTGTGCTGGGGAAAGGCAATGGTTTGGATTGCTGTACTTGATGGAGAAGGACAATGGTTTGGCTCCCTGTACTGGAGAAGGGCAATGGTTTGGATCCCTGTACTGGAGAAGGACAATGGTTTGGATTGCTGTACTGGATGGAGAAGGGCAATGGTTTGGATTGCTGTACTGGATGGAGAAGGGCAATGGTTTGGATCATTACACTGGATGGAGAAGGGCAATGGTTTGGATTGCTGTACTGAATGGAGAAGGACAATGGTTTGGATTGCTGTACTGGATTGAGAAGGGCAATGGTTTGGATCGCTGTACTGGAGAAGGACAATGGTTTGGCTCCCTGTACTGGAGAAGGGCAATGGTTTG
>JANIJU010000018.1:14107023-14129080 GCA_025504685.1 Leucosticte australis | reverse complement strand
AATGGTTTGGATTGCTGTACTGGATGGAGAAGGGCAATGGTTTGGATCGCTGTACTGGAGAAGGACAATGGTTTGGCTCCCTGTACTGGATGGAGAAGGACAATGGTTTGGCTCCCTGTACTGGAGAAGGGCAATGGTTTGGATCGCTGTACTGGGGAAGGACAATGGTTTGGATCGCTGTACTGGGGAAGGACAATGGTTTGGATCCCTGTACTGGAGAAGGACAATGGTTTGGCTCCCTGTACTGGATGGAGAAGGGCAATAGTTGGGACCCCCATACTTTGAGTTGAGCTAAATGAATGCAGTTCATGAAGTGACCCAAGAGCAAAGCAAATGCTCCTGGGGGCCAAAAAGGGGAGAGTGGGCCTTGCCCAGGCATTGGTGTCCAACAGGCCTGCTCTGGAATGAGGGGAATTTGATCTGAATGATGGATTCCATCAGTTTGAGTCTTAGCAAGCAAACGAAGGATGTTTTGCACATCCCCGTGCTGCTGCCATGCCATAAAGGAACCTGGGACTTCAGTCCTGGGCTTTAGGATCCCTGCACTTGGGGGTGGCAGCTCCTCTCCCTGTCTCTGCTCCCTCTCAGTACCCTCCCTAAGGTGCTTTCTTTGTGACCAGTAGATCTCTTGCCTCTGCCTACACTTTGCAGCTGTGTTTCATAATGGGGGATTTATACTCACACACGCTGCTTTAAATAAGTTTAAATTTTCATGACAATAGACTATGAAAAAATTAAGGGTTTTTTTTTTTTGTTCTCTAAGGAGAGCCATAAAGCAGCTGTATTATTTTTATTCTTCGTAGGACTTACAATGCACTTTATAAAAAATAAAAAACCCCTCCCACGGAGATTTAAAATAAAATAATGGCAACCCCCCCATCTTTTCTTACCCAAGACACATGACCAGGAAAGATTTTAAACTCATTGTTGATCAGCTCATTGTCTGTCAAGATCATGGAGATCATTCTTGGTGAGAGATTTTCAGTCAAGATAACACTGGTGGTTTTGACTTTGCTTTTGGCTTGATGTTATTTATAATTAATTAGTTTACCATTCTTTTTGTAAAAGGTATTGAATGAACCCTAAATACCTTATTACTGTTCTACAGAATCTAAATGTGTCTTGGAGGCTGAGATATTTTCCACAAGTGTCACGTGTGCTCTGTCAAGAACGGATTTGTAGTCTTGCAGTACAAACAAGTTCAAGATATATGTTCCAAAAAATGGAAATATTGAATTTCAGTACCAGCTAGTACTATTTTGAGATATGATGACAGAATTTTCCTGTAGGACTCCCCTTGTTTCTTAAGCAGACTCTCTAGATCTGCATTTGATTTTGCTTACTTAGTAAGTGCATTTGTTAGGTAACTTCAGTGAATTCAGTGGGACTCAGCTGCCAGCTTAGGCAAGATTTTCAGCACTGATTTGAATGGAATTGGCTATTTTTGTATAATGTTATATGAGATTTGAATTAAAAATTTATACGAGTTAATTATAAGAATTCCTGTTGTGAATTGAATATATTTTTGATAAATATTCAAAATTATTATTGAATAGTGTTTGGAAGCTGCTGTTATGCTTTAGAATGTAAGAGATGCACTTAGAATGGAGTGTTGGTTTTTTAATTTTACTTATTGCTTTTTCAATTGTTTTTATTTTTGGTCCATATTCTCACTTTTACTGACATAATGTCTGAAATATAGTCAAATGCATGCTGCAGCACTCAGCTTAGTTATCTTTATTTGACCACTTAAATAAGGCAGAATATTTTCTTCCTATTCTGTGTCTTGTCAGTCAGGTAGATTTTACTGTTAAAATCTTGAAGACAAAAAACTAAACCAAAAACAAAGGCACCAATCAATAACTTGGAGCTAAATGCATGTAGGCATGTGGGGAAAATATATAAATTATTCCCTGGAGTTAAATAATGGATGTATTTATTACCATGCTGTGTAAGTGCCACAGTTCACGTGTGATGTTCTCTGGAATTAAAGCAATGATGTGCTGTACTTAAGCACATATATTTCAGTTATGCCTTTTGAATTCTTAGGAGTTCATTTCCCTTCCCTTGCTCAAAGTTAATGAACATTTTTTTTCAACTGAGTTGACTTGCTGACCTGTTAGTTTTTGGTTTAACTTCAAAATTATGTTAATTTTTCAAATTCCTCTTGAATTTTCCTTGATTTCAGTGACCAGTTGCTTCCAAGTTTCCTTTGACCAAAATTAATAATTACATTTCATTATGCTCAAAGTCTGACCTTTTTAATCTGCATATTTCTTGTAGGCTGTGCTGGCTTACTTCCACCACAATACATTAGAATGGAAAACTATTAGAAATATTGATTTATCATTTATAATGCCCAAGTGATATATTGAAATGAAATTTGGATGCCATCCAGCCCTCAGATAACATTGGCATTGCTGGATGGAGCTGCATGATCTCATCCTAATTAATGTGCTGGTTCCATGTGAAAAGCACAGGGAAAAGAGCCCTGGGAGCTGGTCTAAAGCAGGAGCTCAGCAGTGAGGGCTGCTGAGGGTTGTGATTGTTCCACTGTGCCACCTTTAATATTTAATATTCCATATACAGAGGAATCAGCACTTGGCTTTCTCTCCCTCCTTTTTGATTTTCCCCCTGCCTCAGCATCACCTTGTTCTGTTGGAGCTGTTCTGTGCAGGGTGTGGCCCATGTGCACAGTGGGGCTGGATCCAGCTCTGGGCTGGTCATCCTGCAATGCACTTGGTGCAGCAAAAGCTTCTTTAATCAGGTGAAGCTCAAATCAAATTAATTCAAAAGCTTTTATCTCAATTTCTACATGTTTTTCTCATGCTGAGCCTGTGATCCCCAGCACCTCCTGCACTGCAGCACATATTCATCCCAGTACCTCCTGGAATCTGGAAACTCCAGGAAATAAAGGTGTTTGCAGTCAGCATGTGCAATGTCAATACTCAGTGGTTTTCATTGCCTCAGTGAAACTGAGAGTTCTCAGTACATATTTGTGTGTCATTGTTCACATGGAGGAGCCTTGGGTTGTGGTTGTGTCATACATTGACTATTTCAATAGCACAAATGCTTTTCAAAATCCTGGCTGCTTATTTCTCCAGTCCTTCTTTGGGTTCACTCCACTAGTTCAGTGCCCTAAATAAAGTGTGGTGTCTATATTCATTGATTTAGTCTTTATTCATTTATTTGAGCTTTTTATTTTTTTTTTTTCCTGCTTCCAATCAATCCAACAGCCATTGGACTTGCAGGCTTGGTTTCCACATTGGCTTTTTTTTTTTTTTTTTTTTTTTCCCAAATGCTCTGTCCTTTTTTCTGTGAGGCTTCCCAAAGCTCCTTGCTGCTCTTTGTTCCCTGTGTGTGGAGGGAGCAGGGGAGCTGTCCCCAGGCTGATGGGAGCGAGTGGGATCTCCCCTCTGATTTCCCAGGGATTGAGCTGCCTGGGCCTCAGGGAGTTGGCAAGGGCTGGGTTTTTATGGTTGATATGTTTTTGGTCATTTGTCATAAAATCATTCTAACCAAGCTGTTTACTGGTCTGAATCCTTAATTACTGCAGGAGCAGGGAATGGCACAAGCTGTAGTTTGTGCTGAATATTCATGTGCAAAGAGAAAATAGGTGGTGCTTATTTTTTTTTTTTTAATGAGGATTTTACCTAAAAAAATACCCATTTTATTTTTGAAATGACAGTCAGGACTTGTTTTTTTTTAATCCTAATGTGTGACAGAATAATAATAGTTTTATACCCCTAATGCATATTTCAAAGCTGGATTGATTTAATTCTAGTGGTCATCTGTTCATCTCATGTTTTAGAGATTGTTGGACTGTTCATGATTTTATAATGATATAACAATTTCTTTTTAATATTTGAAAAATTTCTTTTCAATACTTGAAAAAGCAAGATGGAAAAAGTCAGTTTAATTTGTTCACGGGCAAAAGAAAGGAAGCACTCAGAATTGTAAATATAATAACTTTGTCTTTTTAAAAACACTTTAGATCTTCTAGGAGCTCATTTTATTTTTAGGCCATTATTTAACGAAAACTAACACAAACCCAAAGATTTTCATTTCCTATTCCTCACGCTGTCCCTTCCTACTCAGGTGCTTCTTAAGGGAGGAGAAGTGTTGGATGAAAAAGCATAATTTTGGGTTTGCTTTGCTATTAGAATTTTTATATATTATATAATATTTTAATCTTGCACTCTGCTTCTCAGGTATAAGTCTGTTTTGAGTGTTATGCCCACACTTACCATAGAGATGGATAAAACCAGAAAATTAATATTTTAATGCTATTCCACGTGGTTCCTGTTGTAAAGGAAACCAGCCATTTATCATGCTTGTTAGAGAAGAGCTCCAATTAGTTTGATTTCATGAAAAGCAACAGACTTGGATCATGACAACAACAACAACAACAAAAAAATCCACAAGGGAAAAAATTGCAATTTAGAAAAGTAAAAGATTTTATTTTTAGCTTGGGAAAACAAAAATAAAAGGCTTTGCAAACTCTAGTGTAATTGTGAGTTATCAAATAGTATGACAGTAGAGTGTTTAAAAAATGAAAATGCATTTTTACACGCTGTGCTAGCAGAAGCTACACTCAGCAAATGTCTCCCCAGCAGAGTGTGTGCAGTGGTGTCAGCACTCTGGCGTGGGGGAACTGCCATGGAAACACTCTGCAGTCTGACATGATTGCATACAGTTTTATGTGAGTCAATATAATGTAAAATCTATTCATACAAGGACAGAGTTTTGGACAGATTTGTGACTCAGGTCCTCTTACTGCATTACATGCTTTAAACCTAAGAACAGAAATATCAAAATCCCACAGTTACACTAAAACCAATTAATTTTGATCATTCCTGGGTGAGCAATTGAATTCTAATGTGCTAAAAGAATTATTTTATATGTTCATAATAAAATGGTGACCTGGCTACACTTTTGACCAGTTGTCATGAAGGATAATTTGTCACTCCAAACCTTCTGCTCAGAGTGTTCACTGGTTTTATTCAGAATGGAGAGTGTTTCTTAGCTGGGTGTGCTCACACTGCTCCCATGAGCCCAGGTTAGCCTGCAGGGCTTGGAGACAGGGCTACCACTCCCAGAGTAACTCAGCTGTCCAAATTTAATTACAAAATTACTCCTGTGGTGAAGATTTGTGAGTAGTTTGTATGCTTTGCAAGTATCTCATAAATGTTATGACTGTACCTTGATAAAATCAGTTGTCTTTGAGAGATCCCCTCTGCTCTGCAGCACATGTTGGAACTGGGAGCTGAGGGACTGAATTCAGGAGAGAGCTGCTGTGGTTTTATTTCACAGGAGGAACTCATGAACTGCTTTATCTAGTCTTTCCCTACAGCCCCAAACATGCTAAACTCAGTGGTTTTCATTGCCACAGAGAAACTGAGAGTTCTCAGTACATATTTGTGTGTCATTGTTCAAATGGAAGAGCCTTGGGTTGAGGTTGTGTGATATATTGACTATTTCAATAGCACAAATGCTTTACAAAATCCTGGCTGCTTGTTCTCATTTCTTCCCATTTATTTTGCTGTTCTGCCTTTTTCTGCTTCCATCTCACCAGATGGGGTTTCTGCATAGAGCTGGGCAGTGTTCCCTCTGAGCAATGTTACTCCTAAGCCATCCTTAGTTATCCTTAAAAGCCAAATAATGTTCTTATTAGTTATCCCTAAAAGTTATTACTAGTTACCCCTAAAAGTTAAATAATGTTATTCCAAGGCCAAGCAGGTGATGCCTGCTCATAAGGCAGCTACTGTGAACAAGGGACAAATGACAGGTCCTGTGAATTTGGAGTTACTGAAGTCCCTGAATTCTGCAGTCCACCTGAACTCACAATACACCTTGCTAAATCTGGGAAGTTAGGATGAGTAAACAACAACAACCAAAAAGAGGAGGGTTTTCTTCTAAATGAAAAACACTCTGTGTTTCATAAATGGATCATAAATGGAATCTATACCAGCACTTAAGCACTGTCTGTTTGCTTCAGTGTATAGGAAATAAATAACTTTCAATTATATTTACTTTTGCTTTCAGACCCTGGTGCTCTGAATAAAAGACAGTGGTATTTTTGTTGTTCAGACAAAGTATTCCATATATAAAGTATAATTTAGAAGCTTGTCTGAATATTTGCTGAGCAAATTAAGGTCAGTATTCACCCTATTGCATGGGGAGTTAGCATGCAACTTGTTAATCTAGAATAATAGATATGATTTCTTAGCCCTGATCTAAAAATCCATCATTTGCTATCTCAGAGGTCAAGCTAGGCAATCCTGAAGCCAATTAGCTTTTGGAAGAAAAAATTAATTTATGAGAAATGTATAGTTTGGGCTGGGCAGACTATGTTGCACTGAGGACTGGGAGAGCAAACCTTGTCTCCTGGTGCTGTAGTGCTAAAAGCTTTTCACAGAAGCACAGGGTGGTGTGGGTTGGAAGGGACATCAGGGATCATCCAATTCCACACCTCCCACTAGACCAGGGTGCACCAACCATTACCCTTCCCTAGAAAATACATTCTGCCTCAAATAGGGATTTGCAGACAGTGCTTGTGCTTTGATCTTTGCAATGACAGAGAATAATTCCAGTTGAGCAGGTTGGAAGGGGCTTTTAGCTCAGTCTCTTGCTCTGCCAGCATGTGAAATGGCATCTTGTCTTGCAGCCTTCCTGCTAATGTGCCTCAGTCTACTTTCCACTGGTTTCAGTGAAACTCTGAAGTGCAAATAAAACACGTTATTTGGAAATATTTCATGTGCAGCTCTGTGCGGTTCGAAATAAGATATTTAGAGAGAGACAAATTCTAAGAGGGCTGCAGGATTACAAATCACAATGCAATTTTAAAGTTGTAATGAGACTAAGTTGCACAGGAAGGTCTCTTAACAATTATTGTCGTGAAAATGAAGTAGCACAGCGTTAATGTTTCATGTATTCTGTGAAAGATGATAATAAACTGTACTGCTTTGACCTTATTAATGCTCTGTAATTTGACTTGCTGGCAATTCGCATTTTTCTTTGGTTACAGCCTTAGTAACCTCTGAAGAAGAGGTAGAACTGACAGTCAATCTAAACATAACTGAATAGTGAAAAGGTCAGAAATATCAAGAATGATAATTCTGATACCTCCTTCTCATGACAAAGGTAGTAGCAAAAAGGCACAATGTGTGTGTTGAAATAACAAAGCTTATTACAGGAGTTTTTCTGTTATTTATTGAGAAGTATAAGCAAAACCACACTTTTCCCTTGTAGCTCATTTAATACTCAGCAATGTGTTTTGTTTTTTTTCCTTTTTGTAGAATCATTGGCTAGTTTAGGTTGGAAAAAAACCTTTGAGATCAAGTCCAAGTACTGCCAGGGCCACCACTGAGGCATGTCCCCACGTGCCACGTCTACACCTTTTTTAAATCCCTCCAGGGAGGGTGACTCCAGCAGTGCCCTGGGCAGCCTGACCACCAAAAGGGTGAAGAATGTTTTCCTACTGGCCAGGTTCAAGTTCTCTTGTCCTCTCCTTCGTTCCCTGGGAGCAGAGCCCCCCTGGCTGCGCCCTCCTGGCACGGAGGTGCCGACAGTGAGAAGGCGTCCCTGTCCCCCCCTCCCCTTCTCCAGGCTCCTTCAGCCCCTCTGCTCAGGACATGAGCTCCACACCCTTCCCCAGCTCTGTTCCCTCCCCTGCACCCCCTCCAGCCCCTCAATGTCCCCCCACAACTGAGGGGCTGACACTGGCACCACTTCAGCCCCCTGTCCACCAGCAGCCCTGGACCTTTCCTGCTGGGAGCCTTTCCACACCCTCTGCCCCAGCTGGGAGCTGCAGGGACTTCTTGTGGCCAAAGGGCAGCACCTGGCAGGTCCTCTGGAACCTCATTTTGCCCTAAAGGAGCAAACTTTTATTATGGAGGGCCCCCTGCTCTACAACTCCCTGGAGGGTGGCTGCAGCCAGGTGAGGTTGGGCTCTTCTCCCAGGGAGCCCCTGACAGAATGAGAGCACACAGCCTTAAGCTACCAGGGGAAGCTGAGGTTGGACAGCAGGAAAAAATTCCTCTCTGAAAGAGTGACTGGGCACTGGGATTGCCTGCCCAGGGAGGTGGTGGGGTCACTGTCCCTGGATGTGTTTAAGCACAGCCTGGACGTGGCACTCAGTGCCGTGGTTTAGGTGATGAGGAGGTGTTAGGTCAGAGGGTGAACTTGATGATCTCAAAGGTCTTTCCCAACCCTGTGATTCTGTGGACCAAACTACAGATGAAGGAAAATGAATTTTACACTCTGATGAAGTTTTTTCAGTTCCAGAGGACAGATATTTCTTACTACATGTTTTGGCTAAGTAATTGAATACAATTTTTACAATAGTATAATCTGGAATCAGCCTGAAAGTTTCAGGCTTTTTTCCTTAAAACAAAAACTTCAGATTTTCCAGGGATTTACAGAACAAAGTTGTGGTATTGAACGTGAAGGGCAAAGGTCTGATTAACATCTTAACAACTTTCTTTGATTTCTACTTACTTGACTGAACACTGAATCAGGCAAGTACAACCCAGTACTTTGTGATACTGAGCAATGCCATTGATCAATTTATTCCTGCACCACTGCAGAGTGAAATGAGTAATCAAACCTCCCAAATAACTATGCTTTGTTCTTGGGTTGTTTTTTTTTTTTGAGGTATGTTAATGGAGATAAAGAGCATTTAACATGTATCTTAATTTCCATGTGGAAATACACACATCAATAAAATCCACCTCTTTAAAAAAATAAATAAAATCCAATTATTTTTCTTTTAAGGCTTTAGCTTGTTATAGTTGTGGGAAAAGAAAGTAAAATATTTTGTGGTTTCCTGTTTGTAAATCCAAATCTTTTGTAATCCCTCTCTCATTCCAGTGTGCTTCTAAATGTAAAGAATGTAGGAAGCTGGTGAGGATGGTATAATGTGGTATTTTTCACGGCTGGTTTTATACAGATTGGCACAGTGCACGGATTAATGGTGACAGTGGAGATACTGTGTGGAATGCTTTTGGATCCAAGTTTTGCTTAAAATTTTAAATTCTATTTAGGCTATTTCTCTGACACCTTCTCAATTGTAGTTAAAGTTTTTTTTTCCTGGAAGTGTGTGTGAAGGAGGGTCTTAGCGATCTGAAAGTGTAATTTCATATCCAGTTCTTCTCATGTAAAACTGAATCCATGAAAGAAAGCCAAGACAAATATCCCTGGGAGCTGAGAAGTTCACATTGTTTTGCCAAGTGAGCTGAGCAGTACCTGCATAGTTCCTTCTGCAGTAGCTGGATCCTTGGTAGGACAGACATAGCTTTGGGAAACAATTTTGAGATGTTGAAATTTTCAGTTTCAGCAATATTTAATAACTTTACCATATAATATGCACGGGATAAAAGTCTTTAGGCCAGTTCATGATGTGTTGAAGTTAAGGAGATATGTAAACAGCAGTGACATGAATTCCTGGCCAGGGGCTTTGGGGATGGTTCCATTTTTGTTTCCTTCTCAGTCACTATAACACATCTGAGACGATATTGCAATTCTTTCCAGTGTCATATACTTATTAGGACTTCAGAGTAGCTATGTAGCATCATAGGGAATAATATCAGAGCACTTTAAGATTCACAAAACAAAGACTAATGACTCAAAATAGTATTCTTTAATAAAGACTGACCATTTAGTAAAAGTGTATTCATTCTTAGAAGAGATTAGCTAAAAGTCCTGGAAAATTCAGATATTCTGAGCTTAGGAGATGGTGTCAGAAGCTGTGTTATGGACAGTGCTTTTGGTACTGCTGAGCCACAGCTGCACAAGCAGTTCCAGCTTCCAGCTGTAGAATGCAAAACTTTCCTGTATTTGCCAAAATTAATTTTTAACACAACTTTGTGGATTCATGAAAAGCCTTTCTCAGACTCTTGCTTTGCACGTTGAAGTGCTGCTTTTCGTGCTTTTACCTTCTCAACTCTGCACACATCTCATCTCAGTCCCATTTTATGCCCAAACACCTCCAGCCCACACAAACCAGCAGTTACACAATTTTTATTGTTGCACATCATTTACAATTTAATGCTGACTCAAAAAATGTGAGGCTGCAGAAGATGTTCTGTGTGCTGAAGAAATGAGCCCTGCACCAGTTGAAGATGTGGGTGGTTCTTTAGGTGGATGGCTCTTTATCAGTGAGGGGCCTCTCAGTGCTGGCAGTTTTGCCTCTAACTCCAGGTATCTCACAACCTGGAATGTAGAGCCTGAGAGTGATTTGAAATATGTGAGGAAGATACTTGTTGAAATAGTAGAGGAAAGTTATATGACTTGGAATATATTTACCAAAATTGTCTGGAATTGACTTCCAGAGAGTTGTGTTTACTGTGCTGCTGTTATTTGCTCTGCATTCCTTAGAAATCCTTAATTTGGAGCAGTATGGTGAGGTTTCACTTACCCAAATGTGTGTTGCAACAATTTTCTGGGATGTCTTGTTTGGCAGCTACTGTTATTTTCTAGTGTTCAAATGACAAATTAGATTACCACATCAATTATACCATTAGTTTGTTATTAGTTTGTAATTAAAAATGACTTAATCTGTACTTTATGGATTTTACAGATGGAAAAAAAAATAGTCTCAGTGAGAAGCCCACTGTAGTCATATGGAAATGGGTTTTGAATAAAGCAGAAGAGCAGCGTGGCTGATAAATTAATTAAATACAAATGTACATAGCTGTGATGGCTTGGAATTTGTAAGCAGCCAAGCTCATAGTGCCCAGGAACACATGGATGCTAATTCCAGCACTGCAGAAAGCTCTGTTGCAAGGTTGTGTGCTTTCATTTGTGCTTCTCAGAGAACACGACTGCAAATCAAAAAGAAACGTTAGGTTTGTGTCAAATATTGCACAATGCATATTCCATGGGGAGTTCTCCCCCGACTCTGAAAGGGAAGATTTGAGCTGCTGCTGCATTTCAGTGTTAGTCTGGGTGAGCAGGAGCTCATCTCACATGTTTATTCATAAATCCTCTTTATGTGAGTGCAGTATGGGTCCTAAAAAGTGTCAAGAATGTGTTTAATGAAGGAGAGGGAAGGAACTGAAGGGTATGTGCTAGATCTTTAAAGCCCACTGGCATTCATAAAATAGATACAGGTGGGACATAAACTGCAGAACTAGATAGGTAAGGAACTTGCTTATAAAATCAAAATGAGTTTTATACTGCTGGGTGTGAAAAGTTTGAACAGCAGCTTTTAAAGGTATAGGTACATTCTAAGAATATTCTTTGGTTCAGTGTGCATTATAAACACATTTATGTAATCCAAGAAATATTGTCTCTATTTTTGCTTGAGATGTAGCAGCAGAAAAGTAAAATGGTAAATTCCATGATCACTGCTTCTTTCTTTTCAAACTTCACTTGGAAAAGGCATTTTAATAGTGGGGACCAGAACTGGCTTCTCTCAGTGACACTGCACAAAGACAGGAGAGTTTCTTTATGAGGGGTGATGACTGGAATTGGTCAGTGTGAATTTGCACTTCCCTTGTGTTCTCAGCTCTGTGAGCACTCCACAGCTGCTGCAGGCACTGCTGCATCCCCATGGACTGAGCTTTGTTACTCAGCTGAGCGAGGTCTGAGCATCCTCCTGCCTTCACTGGAGGCCTTGCAGCAGCTACAAACCCCTTTGCAGCTTTAAGGCACATGGTGGTTGAGTTGGAGTGGGCTTTGGGTGGGTTTCCCACAACAGATCTGGGCAATGAATGTGGCCTGGGCAGTGTTCAAACAGAAATATGTCTGTGCCCAGAGCTCCTCAGTAAAACCCCCAAGAACACCCCAGGAAAATGGTGAGATTCCACATGGCTTCAGTGGCATCCCATCATCCTGGGGCAAGGCTTCATATCCCTGCTTCAAAGTTTTAGTGACTCTATTCACTGCCCTAGAGCAGAAACAGGCTGGGTGGAAACTTTATTTCATGGTTTATTTTAATATTCAAAAGAGGGGAGACCAGGCCTGAAGGAGTAAATAGCTGCCCTTTGTAGGGAAGGTCTGGTTTGTTCCAGCAGCCTGAATCACTGATTATTTGTGTGTGCATTTCTAGTCCTTTACAGATGTTTAAGGACCATTAAATTTCAGTAATTATTTCATTTTTGGAGAGTAGTAGCCTTTGTTCATTGGGTGGGTGGCTGATGTGCTCTGCAGCTTATTTGGCAAAGGAAAACACTCATAAATTTTCTGTTGAAAATACTGGGATAAAATATTTTTTTGGTGTCATTTAGTTAATTTCATGCTCCTGACATTACCAGACATGATTATGGAATGATGGCAGACCAGAATGAAGCCAGTAGCAGACATGCTTGTGAAATTAGGGAAATGCAAACCTGCTGCCTTGCAATATCCCATGAAGTGGCTCTGCAAAGTTGCACAGGTGCTTGGAAATATCCAAAATAAAAATATCAGAGAGAGCTGATAGTAATTGTGTAACACTAGAAGCCTTCAGCAACGTAATTTACCACCCTTCAGAAAGAAATTTCATCAAAGGTCCTCGTCTGTGCACCTCACAGAAATAGCAGGAGCCTAAATGTGGCTGGTGTTTGTCACAGAAATCTTAGATTGAGTGTGAATTTTAGACTGGACACATCTCAAGACTCATCTAGCTTAAGGAGGTGTCCTAAAGATTTTTTTTTAATATGGTTTGCTGCTTTGCTTATTATTAGTATCTCAGAATGAGTGTGTATCCCACTTCAGGCTGGTGGAAAGGTTAAAAGAATATTTTAGCAGAATAAATAGCTCTTGTTTCGGAAAAGAAGGGGGAGGAATCACAAAGTAATTTAAATGTTCGTGTTTTAGTTTTTAAAAATTAATGAGAACTTGAAGTTTGCCTCTTCCTGAAGGAGAGACTAAAACTACATGTGATACTAAGAGCTGAGGAATTTGTATTTTAATAGATTGAAAAAAGTGAGTAAACTGAAATATGTACCAGCTTGGGGTGGGAAGGGAAGGTGCTGCTTTGAGAACTGCTTTGTGCCACATGGATAGAAATTCCTACCCACCACCCTAAAATAAACTCAAAAAATCAAATCTCTTCCTTAAACTTTATAGCAATTCTGCTTTTAATAATGCATGACTTTAAAATGTATCCTTTCAGTATGAGAGTAACTAATTTTATATATACTTAGAATATGGTTTGGGGATATTTAGCTCCAGCCTGTAATCTGGATGTACTATTTATGATGTAAGTACTTTCCAGGAATACTAAGTTTTTCACTGTTGAAAGTGAGATTAAAATTAGATGTGTCATAATACTGAAGTCTTGCCTAAATCCTTCAAGAATGCTTTCTTTAGAAGAGAGAAGTTATGTGTAACTATAAGGACATATATAGGTAAGTACACAGTGTGTGTATGTGTATATATACACATGTTATCTGTCACTCAGAATCTGCATATTAAAACATTTTAAATAAAACACATTAGAAATATTCTCTTGCTGACAAGCTGTAAGTTAGAGCTGTCTCTGTCTGTCACTGAGGGCACTCCTTCCCTTGCAGGGCACTACCAGTAGTGTGTGTGAATTAAAAACACTTTCCAGCTGGGGGCTCAGGGAAAAACCTTCAGCCCGAGAGAAGAGGTAACAGCCACACAATCAGGGTAGGAAATAAATAAAAAAGAAGCCTAGATTGTTGTTCTAGAAGCCTCTATGGGATGTTTTGTGGTGTGAGTTGCTGTATGGGGCTGGAGACCTTGAGGATCTGTTTTGTCTTCCTCTCACCTAGAAACCAGCGTAGCAAAATGGAGAATTCACATCGTCTTCAGGAAGAAGAAATCCAGTTTCTCAGGCTGACACTTGCTTAAAGCTGTGAATCTTGATGTTTTAATCTCGTGCATTTTGGTAGTGCTTGATATTCATAACTGGTAGGTTTGATAAATTTTTAACAGGGAAGTTGAAGATGATGAGAAAACACAAGGGGAGTTTTGCATTTCGCACCTTGCACTCAAGCCTTCAGGTTTAATTTTCACTTTTTGCACCAAGAACGTTCCTTGGAGGAAGATTGACTAGATCTCATGTTGCCCTAAGCTGGCTTTAATCCATTAAGGTAAAATAAAAAACCCAAACCTTGCAGAGTTAGCTTTCAAAAACCCCAATTTTAGTAAAAGCAACAATATCAATGCTTGAGGTCCAGAAGAGATCCATTTAAAACTAATATAAGTATATGTTTTTACTCATAACCTATGGGATAAATCTTGTAATTTCTGCATAAGTAAAATAACAGATATATCCAGATGGGAATACAGTTCAAATATATGCCTTGCCCTAGTTGTATTATGGAAAGAAAATCCAATAAAAATAGATTAAAAGAGAAGGCCGATAAAAATTGGAACTGAGACACCAGCTAGGAAGCACAGTTCAATTTATTTTAATTTTTAGTATTCTTAATCTTTTATTCATAATTCAGAAAATTATATTAATATGAGATTGGAGTTCCTGAGTTGATTTGAAGGAAACCATCAGCTGCCTTTCTGCAATTGTCACTATTTTCTTTCTGTTTCATGGGCCTGTTTCAGTTAATGGATGGTAACTTTCACACAAGCATCACAATTATGAGTGTGCTACAAGTCCTTGGATTTACTCAGAGGTGCACATGGGCTCTAACATTCTTCTCATTATGGATAAATTAGAACTAGGTTATTAGAATTAAGTAAAATGACAAATGTATTGCTTATTTTTAAAGAGATATAACACCTTTTTCATTTAATTTCTTATGTATAAAATTCTATTAATTGAAATGATATTATTATGCATCAAATTAAAAAAAAAAAACTAAGCATTAATAAGTGAGTTGACTTAAAAAAAAAAAATCAAGTGCAATCATTTTTGGGGAGCCTATTGCTGCTGCTGTGTCTGCTGTCATGACACAAGTTGTTGCTTCATTTATTTCAGGAGCCTTTGTCTGGCATATCAGGCATGCACCATTTGTAGTGAAAATTTCACCTTTTAAAATACAGGTTCAGGGTGGCTCAGTGACAGAGCCAGCAGGGCTCCTTGTCTGTGGGCACAGCCCAAAGAAATAACTCTGCCAAATTATTAATGCACAGGTGTCCATGACAAGGTGGTGGCCAAACTTTGGCCACTGGGCTAAATTAAGACTTGAGAATCATTAGGAAAATACACATTTGTTTCCTCTGTTTGAGGAAAATAACTCCTAAATCCTGTAGGAGAATCAATTGCAATAAAACCCCAGATCTTTGTAAAAAGCTGTAATTATTGCTATGATTGTAATTATTATTGTAGTTATTAAGGATTCATCTGCTTCTGAAGTGTCTTTAAAATCTTCTTTAAACCCTTCTATCTTTATAGCACAAATTCAATAACCTCTTTGGTGTTGTTGTTCTGTGTTTATTTTAACTGGGCCGTGTCTTGCAGACTTAGTGCAAAATGTGTGAACAGTTTCAGACAAGCAGATTTGTTTCAGATCCTGATTGGTAGAGTAGGAATGATGTTTTCTATAATGAATATATTAATAAATTGTTTTGACACACTAACAAAAACTTTCATGGAAATAGAGTTCTGAGGGAAATATTTCTGTATAAAATACCCCTAAATGATGGGGTGCAAGTTTTTATTGTTTTTTTGACTCTCCCTTCACATCTGGATCAAATGAAAATAATTCAGGAAGCATAGATGCCCTTCCTTGAGCTAAGTTCCTGGAAATTCAAATTATAATGGTATAGAATACTTTCTTGGCATTAGGGGATGTAAGTGATAAAGATTTTCTTTTGATTTTCATTGAAACTATTGGAGGGAAGCAGTGGGTATTTATGTTTCAGTGCTGGTGGAATGATGGTGAGGGATGAAACTTACAGAAAGTTATTTTAAAAATACACGAAATTCTGCATATACATGCTTGCCTTCATGTCTCATCATTCATTCCTTGTGAGATCTTTGTAACTTCTAGGAATACTGAAATTGATTCTAAGCATACTGAAATTAATAATTTTGAGTTACTGTTAAAGACCAACTGATGTTCAATATGGCAATAGGAATATTCTGCTGACTGCAAGCTCCTGTTGGCCTGATTGGAAGTCAATCAATAACTCTGAAAGGCAGTGCTGTGCTGCTCTCCAGCTCTGATCATTCCTGATCAATTCACTTGCTGATGGGAAATGTTATGTTTGGTAGGATAGATTGTTGAATAAACAAGAAAATGCTGTTTAGCATGAAGGAAAGCCTACAGAGAAAAGTGAACTGAAAATATCAAATAGAAATGGAATAATTATCTGTTCTCAGCAGTTCTGTTCATTTAATATATTAAATTAGGTGAAGCATTTAAACTGGTTTCTATGGCATATTATTAGAATTTGTGGATGGGAGAAGACAGTCTGTAAAAATGCTAGCATTGGTGTTGCTGCTGGGGATAGCTTTAAAAACAGGGTGCAAAGCATTTTTCTCTCTCCTGAGCAACGGGTGGTGTGACACTGACATATTTTCTGAAAAATACCTTCACTAAGATTTTCTCTTGAGAAGCTGAGAAACCTCAGAAAAGAAATGTAAACAATGACTGTCTGATGTGGTCTGGAGATGGTTTACCACCAGGAAAAAAAATGAAAAGAGCCATTGGGCTGTGTTTCACTAATCTGGCCCTGTTCCATCAGTCATTCTTATGGCACCTCCTGGATTCCTCACAGCTCTGAGGACTCCGGTGCCTTCCATTTCCCAGAGGTTTAACAGGATTAAGATGCAGAAATGTGGTGGCAGAGTCTTTCTGGCTGCATGCAAAAAGCAATGATTTACCAGAACAAAAATCAGAGTTTGCAGTGATCAAAGGAACTTTTTTACAGCGCTTGAGTTTGAAGGAAATGAATTCCAGCACCTCTCAGGCCACAGAGCTCGCTGTCAGTCTGTTGTTTCCCTTCCTCCTTCAGTGCACAAGGAAGTGCAGGAATGTTCATGAGCCCTCTCTCCTGTGCTGATCCCAGTGCCTTGTTGGGTGTCCAGGGCCTGCATTCCAGCAGGATCACTGCTGGAGTGAGATCCCTAAATTCTTGTAAAACCAAAGCCAAGCTGTTCAGTAGGCTCTCCTACTTCCTTGCAAACTTGAAGGAAATAAAAATCATCCTCCAAATGCTTCACTCAGAGTTGCAAATTAATTCATCTGATATATTTTGGTCATTTTCTTGACAACCATTTACAGGGCAGACTATTGAAAGTTTTTCTGAAAATTTACGGGTTTTTTTTCTGCAGCCATAAATACTTTGTTCTTTCCTAGATAATTTTAACTACAGTAATCAGGTTTTCTGGGTGACCTAGCATATTTATATGGATAAAATGATGAAAATAATCAATGGAGAATGGTAAGAGTAAAGTAAAAATAAACTAGATTTACTAGCACAATATGTTATTGAGCTAATGAGATTAGATTGTATTCCCAATTGCACTTCAGGGAGTATAATTCAATCTGTACTCACTTGCAGTCGTTTAAAACACTCCTCTTGTTCTTAATGCTATTCAAATGGCTTCCCCATCCTTAAATGCTGAGCTTTTTTCCAAGAGGCATCTGCAGCAAGTCTGTCTCTGTTTCAGAATGGTGCCTGGATGAGTCCTGCTCCTACAGATTATCCCACAGCCATAAAATAACTGACTCAGTGGAACCTCAGGAGGTGATCAGATCTAATCTTTGCTTGACAGTGGCTCTGATGCCTGTGGTAAATCAGGTCACTTGTGGATTTGTCTAGAAAAGTCTTGAAAACCTCTGAAAATGGAATTAATGTAAAATCTATGGCACGTTCCCCACCTGGTGCGGAGCTCTTCCAGTCTGCAGACTCAGCCTACCCAACTGGGTTGATTTGTTGTTTTAATGAAGCTGAGAAGAGTTTGGTTTTGACATCTTGCAACTACTTTACAGGTAGTAGTAGGCTCCTGTTAGGTTTTCTGTAGCCTTTTCTCTGCCAGACTGTGCATGTCTCTGCACCCTCTCCCTCTGAGCTTTAGGCTCTTTGTCACCATGGCCTCAGCAGGACCTGCTTCAGTTTTACATCTTTCTTAAACTGGAGGAGAACCAGACTGGGTGTGGATATAGTCTCAGAAAAAAACTATTTAAATAGCTGATCCAACAGAGCAATCACTCATGGGAATACCTGAAAATATCTGCCTGTATACATTACTTTTTTATACCAGCTGTAGTGCTTCTGGTGTTCCTGTCAAGTGTTAACACTAGACACATGAAAAGAGTTGGGAGCTACAGGCTTTTTCATTAATCAGTAATATTAAATTAGTTGGCTAAATATTGCTGTGCTGGCAGAAATTCAAGACAGTCTGAAAAGGATGCAAAAACTGATCTCAGCTTGAATGAAGATACTGGTCTGAGTTCCCATGGGGGGATGTTTAATGAGGAGGCAACTCTAAGAGAGCAATGCACTTTTTGTGGAGGTATTGGCAGATATACTGGGTCAGGAGAATTTTTAGACTCCTTATAAGAGCTGTGGTGTCTGATTTGGGAATGGTCTTGGGAATATTTCAGGTATCCTTTGTCACCAACATGTTCTATGAAAAATCCTTTCCTTAGGATTTTCCCTCCTGAGAAGCTGAGAGGCCTCAGGAACAAACTGCAAACAATGATTCTCTGCTGCTGTGGGATGCACCAGGTGGATCTGGGATTGGTCTCACCTGGCTGTTTCTAATTAATGGCCAATCCCAGTCCAGCTGTCCAGACTGTCTCAGTCAGAGACAAACCTTTGTTATTCATTCCTTTTCTATTCTTAGCCAGCCTTCTGATGAAATCCTTTCTTCTATTCTTTTAGTATATTTTTAATATAATATATATCATAAAATAATAAATCAGCCTTCTGAACATGGAGTCAACTTTCTCTTCTCTTCCCTCACCCTGGGACCCCTGAACATTGTCACAATCCTTTACTAAGAAACAGCTCTCTCAGAGACATGGCCAGATTCTGGGGGTGGCAGAGGCAGGAGCTGGACTCGATGATCTCTGTGGGTCCCTTCCAGCTCAGGCTGTTCCCTGATTCTGTCATTGATTTGCTGTTATTGGGACAGCACTTCAGAAAAGGGCCAGGGAAAAAAAAAATAATGTATTTTGTCCAGATACTCTAGGGAGATGTATTTTAAATCTCAGGATTTAAAGTGTTTGCCTGTGTTCGAAACAAAGTATTGATTGCCAGCGTAATCAAAGAAAGATTTTATTGGTTCTCACAAGCACTTTCCAGGCAAACAAGGTGAGGGCTGGTGAAATGGCTTTCCATGCCACAATAGGAGTTATATTTATTGATGTTTCCCAGAGTCAGCTGGACTTTGTCTGGGATAAAGGCTCTTCTCAATCAAATTTTATGGCCCGGCTTTATGTGACTAATGATTTTGAAATAGATAGTTTGAAAATAATATTGTGTGTTGCTTACATAACTGCATAGATGTTAATATTTATTACGCTTAAAATTTCTAGCAGTGAGTCAGTGAATATCCCAGAATTGTTTGTCTTGTTTCCAGTTCCTTTCCTATGGTCTGAATCACAGAGCTGTATATATTCTGTGCCTGTAAACTAAAATATAACACCGTGCTAAGAATGCTTTTCTTTTCAGAGGTCTGCTGGTCATATAGCAGAGTTTGTTACCAGGGTTTGTTCAGCTTGGAAATAGTGCAGTGGAATTACCAAACCCTGGATCAATTGTCCTCCTTCATCAATAAATCTGCCTCTGAACTGGTTTTAGGGTAAAATCCTATTTATAGACTGAAGAGTAAAACTTGCCTGTAGTTTACCTGCTAATTGAAATGACTGTGCACAGCAGTGTTTATGTTTTGTTGCCTCTTGTTTGTGCTGCTTTTTTTCACCTCATGAATTCTGTCCTTGTGTGAAATATCACTGTACACCATGCAAAGAGTGCAATTCAGCCCCTTCTCATGTCAGACTTGTGAGCATTAGAGCAATATTATCATTTTTCTAGGGCTAAGCCACTGAACCAGAGTGGTTTGTGTCATTATCTTTATAACTTGGCAAATATGGCCAATCCTTTCGACTCCTGAATTATCAGATGTTTTATGAGCAGATTTCTTTTTTTTTTTTTTTTTTTTTGTTGATGTATTTGATTGTAAGGAAATTATATTTAAGCAGAAGTCATTTGCCTGAATTCACACTATTGGTTATTGCCTGTGGTGACAGTGCAGGATTGCATTATGCTTTATGACTTTTTGTCTTCTTGAATAATGACATTTCTGTTTAACAGAAACTGTGCTGGAGCCTCAGTCAAGAATCCTGAGTATGATATGAACTGGAGGGTTAATCAGGAATTCCTCAGAGAGTAGTAAAGCATACACATTTTACATTTATGGACACTGAACCAGATCAATTTTTTTAATGGTATGGATCTTTTTTGCTTTATTAAATGATAGAGCTGGCCATATATATTCTTGTCATTAATCAATAATTTCTACTGTTTTAATTTTGTGTTATGAAAGGCAAGAAAGCTCATCTGACTTAGGGAATACTAAGTTGACTCAGGTAAATGATTGCCAAGGGATGGCAATTTATTATGAAATCTGGGGAAGATCAGAGTGAATCTTCCCACTCAATCTTTTTTTTTTTTTTTTAATCAAGCAGAATCAGATTTGCCAAGTAATGGAAACAAAAAGCCTCCACTTAAGTCAATTATTTCAATCTCAATTAAAAATAATGTTCTTGTCAGACTGTTTTTAATCTAAGTAGTTCTGCTGGTCTGAGCCTGCTGCTTTGTATACTCAACACCTCTATTTCAGTGGTATTAATGATTTGAAACTTGGAGGAGATTTAGCAATGCATACCTCTCTGTAGGGTTGGAGTCCCATGTCTTTACATGTAATAAAGTTCTCTGCTGGGCTGCTACAAGTTAAACTGCACCTCTATCATATGATACAAAATAATTTTTAATTTGTTGGGTTTTTTTCTTTGTAGATGATTGGTGTGGAATTATCCATTATATTTATAAATGTAGTTTTACTTTGGTAGCTAAGGCCAGTCATATTGTAGAGGTGTATTTTAGTTTGATGATCAGCAATAAATGTTATTGCCATTTTCAGGAGTGCTTTTTGCTTATCAGCCTTCAGCATAATCCTTAGGTTTGTGTTTGAGGGAGGTGTCATTTACAAGGTCATTTAAGGGGTAGGCATTGGTGCAGGATGACAAGAATAAATAATAATGATTCCTAGCAGAGTGTTCAATTGCTGAACTTCTTCATTTCAGTGAGCTTAAAGGGAAGGGATAGTAAGGACTAGTAATCTCATTAATTGCATTAATCAGGGAGTTCCCAGCTCTGTGGAACACAGTAGCTTGGTTGTGAGTCTCTTGCACTCTAGAACTTCATCCAGACTGAACCAAAGCTCCCTATTCCTATTACTATTCCTCCATCTCAGGAGCAGAAGCAAAGGTGTGACCAAGGAATAGTGTCCAAGGTGAGAATTGCAGCAGCTCAGGGGAATCAAAGGGAACACAGTAAATGCAGTTTGTGCAGAGCAGGTGTTGGTTGAGCCTTAGGTTAGGGTTCAGCCACATTTTCCTTTCAGAGTGGCTCAGTCTGTGCTTTAATGTGAGCATAAGTGTTTCCAGATCTGGGCAAAGCACCAGTCATCTTCAGTTTATGGAGGGGAATATGGCATGGGCTGTTATTTTGGGAAGTAATGAACCAAAGCCCCTTGGCTTTAGCTCTTCAGCAAAACTCTTAGAGATGACACAGCTTGGCTGCATCTGGATTC
Source organism: Leucosticte australis (assembly GCA_025504685.1). Taxonomy (NCBI): domain Eukaryota; kingdom Metazoa; phylum Chordata; class Aves; order Passeriformes; family Fringillidae; genus Leucosticte; species Leucosticte australis. Next base: position 14,107,398 of record JANIJU010000018.1, on the reverse strand, counting down.
TTGGCTGTACAGACTGGCTTGTTTGTTTAGTTGTTTTTTATCTCAAAACCCAGAATGGGGTCCCCCCAGGGAAACTGCCCTCAGGGATAAGGACAGATATTAGAAAAGAGTTGCTGGCTTTTAAAAGACATTTTTCTTACGGCACGAGAACTCCTGATTGCCATGTGTGAGGAAGTAGAACAGTATGAGGGAGTTAGGACCTCCTGGTGGAACTGAAGTGCAGTGAGGAATCCGGCCTGGGAAGAGCATAGGGGTGCTGCTGGCATGGGATCAGGAAAGGTAAAGCTCACTTGGAGATTGGAATTCCTTTGGTTCTTCAAATTCCTTGGTCAAGGAATTTGAAGAACCAAAGAAAGGTAAAGCTCATTTGGAGTT
>JANIJU010000018.1:14084569-14107013 GCA_025504685.1 Leucosticte australis | reverse complement strand
CCTTTGGTTCTTCAAATTCCTTAGTCAAGGAATTTGAAGAACCAAAGGAAGAGCTTCTATTGGCATGTCGGTCAGAAAAGGGAGAATTAAGAAAATATACCCACTTCCAAGTAAATAAGAGGAAATCAAGTGGCAACCAGCATGGAGAAGGCTGGGGAGTTTTTACTCACAACCCCTCTTCCCACATCTCACTGAGCCTCAAAGCAGGGACTGGGCAAACCAAGTCCCTCCTGTTCTGGAGGAGGTTGGGTTGGAGACCACCTGAGGAACCTGAACCTGCACAAGTCCATTGGAAAAGAACAAATGTGTCCCAGGGTCCTGAGGGAATTGGCAGATGTAATTGCTAGGACACTCTCCATGACATTTGAAAAGTTGTGGCAGTCAAAGTCCTCAGTGACTGGAGAAAAAATAATATTTTAAACAAGGGTGATAAGAAGATTCTGTGATTTGGAGATGCTTGACTTGGAGAATTTGAGGAAATATCTTCCATTTAAAATAATCACAACTAAAAGGAAGTTGTGATAGATTTCTTTCCCAGTCTGTCACTTCAAAATGTGGGGCATGCAATGGTGTTTTTCAACAACTTGAATCTACTCAGACAGATAAAATGGTTTGTGCTTCACATCCAAATACCTCAGCCCAGCTCTTGGTCACCAGACCTTTAAAACTTTATTGGTGTTGGAGCATTTGGGGTTCATGCACTCTGAAAGCTTCTTAGAGCACATGATAAATCCATGAGTGTGTGCATGTGACCTGCTTTGCCACCTTGGCCTGTTTAAAAGTGTATTTATGTCAGGATGCATACAGTGCCCTTTCTGGGAGAGCTCTAATAATATGTGAAATTGTGGTGAATAACTGAAGAGATTATATTTTCTGGGTCTTTTATTGCTGTAAAACATAAAAAGGAGCTTTGTGGTCCTCCTTATAGCCAATAGTGGGGATAGATGTTTACAGAGATATATATATATATATTAAAATACTTAACTCATCTACTTATAAATCATCATAAAGAGGTAGCAACTTTATGAAAGTAAAATCAATACAAATTGCATATGGCTCTTGGGATAGATTTTATAAACTGGGTGTTTTTCTTGTAGTAACAAAAACATCTATGAATATTAAGCCACTTTTTTTTTGCAATTCAATTTTAATCTTTCAAATATAGAACAGGGACTATTTTCCCCTTACTATGTAATTTCAATTCCCAGTTTTGCTGATGGCATTCATGATCATAAATAGAGATATTAAAAAATAGAGGCACAAAAGTTGCTGAAGTGATTTGCTGAGCAGGCTGCATGTGCAGAAGTAAAAGATGCTTAAGTACACTTAGAACTTTAAAAAATGGGCTCCTTGATCAGTTCTTTTCATAGTGAGGACAATGAAAATTTACTAGATTACAGCAAATATAACTGAGATTGTGACCATGGCAGAGATTTAATTTGAGTGTGTTTTTTTTCTGTCATTTGAGACTCCATGAAATGATCAATCCAGAAGTAGTGCAGCAATACAAGCAATTTAGGAAGTTTTACTTTAAAGCACTTAATTCTACAAAGAATTTTTCTTGTGGGGTTTCTTCATTTCGTGGCTAATTTTACAGTTTGTGGGTTGCATGTGCCTGCACCTCCAGATCTGTCCCTTGGGAAGGGAATGGATGTGGCATGGTTATGGGAGTTACATGCAACCAGTATTTTAGGAAATGTTTGAAAAACAATTATAGGGGAATAATAACAATTTTAATGCCAGCAAGAGAAAAGAAATGTCAGGTGTTTGTTGGAATTCACGTTTCAAGAGTGTAAAATGTAGAACAGTGATAGTGCTGGAATGGAGGCTGACTGTGGGGACATTTCATAAACTTCAAAGCCACTTTGCTTACAGTGCAACTTGATTCCTGAAAAATTTCTACTTGTGCAATTTTGCTGAGATTTCTGGAGGGCATTAATTTGCTTGTAAAGTTTCTGCATTTTTTAAATTACCCAAGGAATGCAGCTGAGATTAATCATGAGGGGAAGAGCCACTGCTCAGAGTGACAATAGGTCTGTGCAGCTTACTCAAGAATTGCACACCAGCTGAAGTGACTAGAGCAAAATAATTTCAGGAGATAAAACACAGAGGGCTCTAATCCTATTAAAACATGTCAGTAAATAATAGGTTTTTATTACTGGTTTAATTTCCAAAATTTCAGAGGTATTTAGTTAAACACTTAGAGGGACTAATTGTAAATGATATATAGCCATAGTTGCTTTGGTTAATAAAAATGGTAATACCTGTGCAAAACAGAACTGCTTTCAATGCTGTAATGTAATTGTAATGTGGAAAACAGCATAATAAAGCAAGAAGAAAACCCTAGGTATATGTAATTTCAGGTTCAATTTCCTCTGGATTGAGAAATACTGTCTGGGTATGGGTACCACTTTCAAACTGGTCAGAACTGCCTCTATCTTACTGTACTATTCACTCTGATTATTAATTCCAAGTGTAAAATTGTACTATTATTTCTGTAGTTTTCACAAGCTAAAATGAGATTTTTAAGCTGATAATTACTTCTGAGCTTTTTCCTTGTACTTCTCTGTAGTGATTATTCATGGCCTGAGTACATGAAAACAAAATTAGGGCAGAGAGAAAACTGTCCTTGTCTACCCTGGGATATCCTGTGTCATACTCAGATCTTTGTGCTTCCATTCAGGACTGGAAATGATTTCTGGAGGCAGAATGCATTTTCATCTTGGAGATTCATGGTTGAGTTTGAAGAATTTATTAAAGAGTCTTAGAAATAATCAGAACCCAGTGGTCATATTTCTGAATTAACTACTTGTATTTCTTTTTCCTGCCTAATTTCCTTAGGAACTGAGCTCATGTGAGAACACAGACTCACCCACTGCTTGTCCAATATGTTCACAGCCCAAACATTTCATCTGGAATGTCTGCTGGTGTGAAACCTTCTGTATGGCATTTATTTTCACTTTATAGGCAGGCTTTTGCTACCTTTACATTGCTGTGGGAAAATCAGGTTTATTGGTGTTGTTTCCCTGCATTTTTAGGCTGTTGTCTTCTTTTTTTTTTGGTAGTAAATACAAATAATGTGTCTCAATATCAGCAGAGCACATTTTGAGCATTTAGCCACCTTCTTACATGGTATTTGGACATCAGTGAAGAACCTTATTGCAATCAGCTCCATTTTCTAAGTTGTGGAAAATTCATTGTAGAAGATGAAGAATAAAAGCAAAAGAAAAATGTGTTTAGCTAAATGTAGCTGCCTTAAATGATGTACTTGAGAGACACTAGCTCAGCTCTCTAGAGAAGTGTTTTGTTGTTTGTTTTTTTCCTTGCAGGATGAAAATGTAGCACTCAGGAAACATGGAAAATTCAGCTCTCAAGTAAGATAGAAACTAGCAGCAAATGAAACACACTCCTGCTTTAGAGTCCCATGGCAAAGTCAAAATCTTTCTGGATAGATCCCAAAAACTCAGTTTTCAGCCTGGGAGATGAGAACATGCATGTTGTGGGCATGCAGAAGCAGTTTTGGTGGGTTTTATTCTACACTGTGTGTGCTGAGATTCTCACTGCAGGAATTCACTGCTCTGCCTCCCAGCTTTCCTTTCTGATCCTGTTCTGCTCATGAGGGTTTAACAGACAGCAGCAAACTACAGCACCATTCCATGAGTGATTTTGCAAACAGTGCTCCTTTTTTTTTTTCCATATTAAAACATGGACAGATAGAACACAGGTTTTGCACAGTAAAATCCTGCTTTTAACATCTGCTTTTCAATATTCTCTGTGGAATTTGTGCCTATATTTAGAATAATCCTTGAAACCTTTCAGCCTACCTGAGTGTTTCAGAATATTCAAAGATTGGAAGTTAGGGCAAACAATAATGTGATTATATTTTCAAATACTAAAAATATACAATAACTTTACTTTGTGAATGAGAAATGGTATTCTGAGAAAAAGTCAACTCTGTAAGATGTGGTAACCACCTCCCCCTATCCCTTCATGTCTTTTACATCACCAAAATTTTAATATAGGCAAATTTCAGCCTCCTTTTATGGGCTATTACTAAATTATCTTCTTATGGGTGTTACTGAAGTATAATAGTTTCAAGTTTTCCTGCTCTATGGAATCTGTTTTATCTACCACTAGTTAGGTGCTCTGAAGAAAATAATCAGAAAACAGGTTTTGTGCTAATTCAGCCAGTCATTTTAGCAGGGGTTGGAACAATATTATCCTGGAGTGGAGTTTTATTGGTTTTGTTGGGTTTTTTTTTACTAATAGAAATGAGATGATCTCTGATTCTCTGGTTCCCTCCTTGGGTAAATATAACCAGACCAAAAGTGTCTGGAAATGTGAGATCACCAAGGAATCAACCTGATCTTTCATTTCACTGCTGTTAGTTTCAGGTATCTCCATAATAGATTTTTCCTACAGTAAATAAAACTCTTGAATAGTCATAAAGTATGAGACAGAAGACATAAATAAGCAGCACAGCACATAAATGTCATGCAATCCCTCCCTGCAAGAGATCATCTGACCACAGGGAAATCACCACTTACTGCTGGGAGAGCTCTGAGCTGACTAATGAGTCAGGGTGCCTGTGAGGTGATGGAAATTGCCTGGAAAACTCACCTGCAAGGCTGCCTTTTATGTGGATTTTTCTCTAATAGTTTATTTAAAATTCACTTGTGAGTTGTACTCCCACCAGGCTTCACAGAGCTCTCCCTGCTACCACACACACACACACACTGCAAAGACAAACACTGCACCACACACCTTGCAGGTTCTTCTGCACAGGGCCATTTCTTCTTCAACAACAATCTCTTCTGGAGATTTACTATGCTACAGGAATAGCTTGACGTGAAATCTTGTGAATTTGGAATATTCATGTAAGATAAATTGCTTTTAAATTGAATTTCAGGAATGCAGTTGATTGTGTTTGCCTGGGAAGAATAAGGAATTATCCACAGAGTTATCTATAACTTAGAAATGCTGCTCCTGCACAAGTAGCAGAATAATTTGGGGATGTTTCTGATAAAGGGCAGTATATTTCACATTGCCTTGGATTACTTGAGAAGCAGAAATGCAGTGTTTTGGTAAAGTATATTTTCAATCCATCTTCTAAAATAAGGTAAAGGTTGAATTTTCAAGTTATAAAAGTAGAAGTATCAAAAAGTTTCTCCCTTCATCTCTGAGACTTTTCTTCTTAAAATCTTTGCACATCTTTCAAAGACTTCTTTGTTGCAGGTTGTTTTTTTCTCTCCCAGTCAGCATAGATTTGAATTTACTCTATTCCTGAGAACATTGCTCCAATGTATGCTATTGACCAGAATTTTCCAGTGGTTATGAAAAAAAACCCAAAAGCAGTCATAAGACATGAAATTGAATAAGTGGCTTGATTTTATTCTGGCATTCTACATGCTTAGCTGTAAAACCTTTTCTGCATCTGTCAACAGGGAAATCCTTCTTGCAAATCATTGAGTGGAAGTAAAAGGTAAAATCCATCCAGGAGGGACAAGAACATTGGAAGGTCCCTTAATCAACTTTCTAATTTACAGTGAAAATAGATTTTTTATTAGTCAGGAGTAACTTGTAACATAACATGGTGCTACTCACTTGAAAAAAATAATTTGTTTTTGATTGGGAAGGAATCAGCTGCTTTCTGAATGCTGGGTTAACAATAAATATCTTGCTTATGAAGCAGAAATTTACTTCTTCATCAAATGAGTGAAGAAAGAAACCCAAATGAACGCAATAAACAAGATTTTCTGAGAAAAGGCACCACAGTTGGATTTGATTTGGAAAGAGGAATAGCAGGCATATGCCATGTGTCATTATAGGAGAGAACTGGCGACAGTATTATTCATTATGTGCTTTCAGAGTGCCCTAAATTGGAGTATAAGATTATTGGAAGTGGTTGATTTCCCCAGATTACTGCTTAATAGTGACTAAAGGGCCCACATTACTCATATTTGCAAGGAAAATAGTGCCAAAAAGCAGCAGTGGTTGACTGGAATGTAATGTGGAGCCCTCAGGGTTTTAGCTTGAGATGCAGCTTAATTGTGTGTCTCTTGTTTAATACAAATGTCCCTGAGCCTCTGAGGCTGCTGTGCTCTCAGCACTTGCAAATTGATCCAGCACTTTCCACACTGTTTACTGGGGATTTTTTCTTCCCTGCTTTCTAAACAAATTATTATAATGACTTCACAGGCCCAAGTAGGTTTCCCTGTTTCTGGCTGTTTATCGTTACCAAATTCCTTCCTTTTCCTGCCAGCTTTGGTTTATTTCCTTCATCTGCTTAAACTTCTGTAATGCCATGGCAGGAAAAGGGTTAGAGCCTGATGTCATCACTGCAACTTTCCTCCTGCACTTCTGGAAAAACATGGGAAAATGGCCCAGCTGGGATTAGGGTGTGATTGCTGCCTCTTGATAATGAAATCTAAGTGTGGTGAATTACTTCTAACTAAAGTAATTCATATTTTCAAGCAGATTTGCTAAAGTACTTTTAGAAAGTGTCTGTGCTGTGAAGTTTCTTATTGTTTTAGGGGCATGCATTGCTCTACTTGGACAATGTTTTCTTAATTGGCTGTGGGGTATATACAGAGCATTATTTAAGAAAAGCTAAATTAGAAACAACCTGAGATTTTCACAAATTTAACCCCCCCCCCCCAAAAAAAAATGATTTCTTTCACAATGTTTACAGTTTCTCTGCCAGATCCTATGAAAATAAGGGAAAACAGTACATGGCTGTGAAATAAGAATCTTTTGTTGTGTGAAGGTGCTGGACTGGTGTGCAGAGGAATGAGCTGGAGTTCAGGGCTGTGCTGGATTCCACAGGACTTCTGTGATTCTGTTCCCAGGTGACGAAAGGGAAATTAAAATTCTTTCTTTTTGCCTAGTGAAAATGTCAGGTCTAAGTAGGCAAGACTTTTACATAGAAATACCTTGGGGAAGAACCTCAGAAATCATCTTGTCCATCTGCTTTAATTAACTGGACCTGGAACTGAGGGATTGAAAAGCTCTATTACAAACAGGGGGATGAGCAAAGGAAGAAATGATTCCTGCACTGATCCTGATTTCTGCCTTTCCTGCAATACCTCACACATTTGAATAAGGTTAAAAGAAGCTCCAGATTGTGGCAATGATGTTTCCAGGTTTTGAATTCAGAGGGATTGCTGAAGTCTTTGAGTCAACATGTTGACCGAGGAAGTACCTAGGATTAACTGCTAAAATCTATAAATATTAACAAATTAAACCCAAGATTTTAAACATATTCAGAATAAACTGAACTGTTCACCTGATCCCTGAGTAGCACATCTCATAATACTGATGTCATTGCTGTGTTCTTCAGAGAGAAAATTACAGAGAAGCATTTTTAATTGTTATGTTTTCCTTTAGCTTAAAACATTAAATTGCTGCCTTGCAATGTCCAGCAAAAGTTCCAATGCATGTTTAGAACTTCTGTAGATCAGAGTTTTTTCTCGTGTTTTTGAGAGACATTGCTCCCTGAGCTCAGCCACTTACACAAATGAAGTTATTTATTACATTGTATTAATTTTAAATTTCTCCTTTTCAAAACTTACATTTGCAGTTGATATTTCTGCAGTGAAATAAAATGGTGCACCAAGGACCATAATCCTGGAGAATCCTTGAAGTGTTGTGCAAGAAATACAATGGCTTAATATCAGGAAAGGTGTTTGAGGTGATTTGATATGACTATTTTTAATGTGTAGGAGAAATTCAAGATGCAGAGAGAAATCGCTTGAGTTCATTTTAAGAGGAAAACTCAAAGTTTGGATATAAGAACTTTCTAGAAGGAGGAAAACGATGTAAAAAGCTACAAATTACATTTGAAAATCTGAAGGATTAGTTAAAGCAAACATGCATGATGATGAAATAAGCTTTTATTGATCAGTTATTATTATGGTGATGAAAGCTCCATTCCATTGCTCTCTGTAAAACCCCACTGAATAGATCATTTTCCTTCCACTTCCATGTGGAATTAATGTTTTTCAAGGTTCTGTTTTTCCCCCTGTACAGTTTAATATTGTTCTTCCACCCTTTGGGCAAAGAAAGGACATCTTTGGTTATGTGATGTTTTTTCCTGAATCAAAAAAAAATGCTTTCACTGTGTCAGGATTACAGGAGAACAAGTGGGGAAACCTTGGAGCAAGGGCTGAGCTCCACGCTGGCTTTGCTCTCCCAGACCTTGAGGAGCTCCTGGCCTGGCTGCAGGACCTGCCCAGGAGGTGACAATTGCTGTGCTGTCCTGGCCTCACAGCTCAGTTTAGAGCCAGACTCCTCTGGCCCTAAAATCTCTGGGCTGCCTCCTCCTTCCAGTCCTTCCTTGCACTGTCCCTGGGGCATTCCCTGCTCCCCATGCCCAGCAGTATTTGAATATTTGCCTTCATGCTGCTCTGCAGGAAGGCACTGCCCAGGCATGCACCAAGGATGTTTATCTCTTCACATGAAACGTGGTTTTCCATTGCAATGGTTCAGTAGGGACAAGGGGCCTTGCTGCTTTTTATTCTCTCTGAAGGATCAAAGCCAGACCCAGCCAGGAACAGGTGAGTGTGAAAAGAGCTCTGCTGCCTTGCTGCTGTGTCTGGTTGTCTGGTTCACACACCTGTGTTAGGAGCAGCTGACCAAATACAGGACAGGGTTTTCTTTTTTATTTTCCTCAGATCATCTGGGACCTCTCTTTGGGTCTTGTCTGCAGCAAAGAAAATGATTTGAGTATCCTATAATCATCTCCCTGCCATTTTGGGAGTGATATTTGGTATTTGCCCTGCTCTGGTAGCTGCCTTTTCACTTTCTTCCACTTCTCCTGCCCTCTGGAAAGGATTTAATGGCATTTAATGGTGTTCTGGATGCCAGATCAGATGGTTTGAACCTGTCAGTCTTGGGTTTCTGTGAAAGCTGTGAGGGCAGGTGTTCTCAACCTGACTGTGCTGGTCAGTTACTGTCACAAAAATCACTTACATGCTTTGTGCCTCAAAACTCCCATCAGAAAAGCCTGGATGCTCTTTAGCAGCCTCAGACACTATATATATATATTAATTAGAAGTTTAATCTAATTAATTTGCATTTGATCTTCCACATATGAGAGGAAGATTGGAACTCAGATCAGGTATTAATTACTGTTCAAATATTGCATGTGTTTTGTGGAGTGATTACATGCCACTAATCTGTGCATTGCAGAGTTGTTGTCTCACCCTTGAAATATTCTCCTGTTACTTCTTTCCTGACCAATGGATGTGGTGCTTTAGCCATTGCACTTTCTGCAAGCCTCATGCTGTCCATGTTCACATCTATTAATGCTGTGTCCCAAAATGCAGAGTGTGAGGGAATGCTAATTGAAATTCCTGTATTCATTCCATTGAATTTGCTGTGTTTATTCAATTGAAATTACTGTATTCATTCCATTGAATTCTCTGTATTTATTCATTTAAAATTACTGTATTTATTCCATTGAATTTGCTGTATTTATTCCATTGAAATTCCTGTATTCATTCCATTGAATTTGCTGTGTTTATTCCATTGAAATTCCTGTATTCATTCCATTGAATTTTCTGTATTTATTCAATTGAATTTTCTGTATTTATTCAATTGAAATTCCTGTATTTATTCCATTGAAATTCCTGTGTTTATTCAATTGAAATTACTGTATTTATTCCATTGAATTTGCTGTGTTTATTCCATTGAAATTGCTGTATTTATTCCATTGAATTTTCTGTATTTATTCCTCTGGCAGGAGAAGCATCAGTGCAGTGTAGCAGTGTGTCTCAGGGCTGGAGAGGGTGGAATTCACATGCACAGTGGCAGCAATCCACTTTGTGCTGCAGATAATAGGAGACAGCACTTTGCTGGGAGCAATGACTTTCATGTCTGCTCTGTTGTGTGAAGCCAGAGCCTAAGGCACTCAGATAACACATATTAATAGGGACAAAACTTCCAGTGTTCTGGGAGTAAATATTCACCACTTCCATGTTAATCCATCCACTTTGATTGTGGGATATAAAAGCAAATGGAGAAGTGTCTGCTTCTTGCAGATGGAATGTTTGAAAGTAGAACTGAATACAGCAAGCAGGCAAAGCAGCAGTGCTGTGAGCATGGAGCTGTGCAAGGGAAGAAATTCATGTCACCTGCACCTCTGGGAGTTAGTGGAAAACCCCAGTTGTATGTGTGTCTGGAAAAAAAAAATCTCTATTTTCCCTCTACTTTTCACAAAAGAACAGCTAATCTGGATTTCAGGTTCATGGTAGAAAGTTTCTGCTGAGGGTTTGCATAACCTTTACTTGCACAACATTCTCAGCGCTTGCTTCTGTTGGCTGAAAAGTAAACCTTTTCCAACAGCTAGAAACTTGTATTCTTTAGCTAAATAAAATGTGTCCTTCTCATTATCAGTGATCTCTTCAATGTAGGAGTGAGCTGGGCTTGCCATAACAGCAGACACACCTGGGAGAGCTTTGCTTTCACATCACAGAGCTCTGCTGCTCTGTAATCCGTGCAGCTGCAAGCTAAACTTATCGTTTGATGTCATTGACAGCAGTTTGTGCTAATAAAAACTTCTTGAGAGCTTCACTCTTCCCAGGAATACAGCATCCAGTGGTCTGTTCTTGTTTCCAGGCTCAGCAGAGCATGGGAATGGTGCTTTTTATGGCAGGGCACAGAACAGGGGCCAGGGGAAAGGAGAGCAGCTCCAGCTGCTCAGGCAGTTTTGCTCCAGCACATAGATTTTGTGCCAAAGAATGAAACAGTGTCCTAGTGATGTTTAGTTGAGCTCTAATGATGATCTAAATGTAACCTGCTGTATTGTTTTGGGTGCTTTATTAGCTGTAGATTGGCTCAAATCTAATAGTTCAAGGTATGTGATCTTGCATAATCAAAGATACAGTGTGAAGCAGTGTTTGGCTTTGGGTTTGGTGCAGAGTTATGCCCACTGACAGTAATAATTTGCTAAAATTTTGGGGAATATATTGTAGCAACATGGAGTATCTGTTTGTAATGCCCTTGTACATAAAATATGTGGGGTTTCTATAGGAAATCTCTTGGATATGTTTTGAAAGAGGCGTTGTCTGTTCTCTGGAAAATAATTTTGTTCATTTGAAAGAGCATGTGAAGTACTTCAAATGAAAGGATTTGAGATAATCCTGTAAGATGCAATGAGAAATCTGATGAAAAACCATGGAAAATTTGGAAGTAAAATATTGTTCTGTGGTCTCCATTTTAGCATGAAAAGCACAAGCCTGCAGTGTGTTTGTTTCTAGCTCTACTTTGCCTGACTTCTCTTGCAGTGTCAAAACCTTAAAACCCTGCAATAATTTCATTCCTTTTTCTACTCACTTCACTACGAGACTAAAAGGATTTTAATTAGACCCACTCCACAAGCTGCATGAGAGCATCAGCAGTGCCTGCTCATGAAATTAAAAAGGAAATGAAGCAAAAAGATGCTGGAGTATGGGGCACGTTTTATTGGGGTTGACAGTGGTAACTTATTTAGCAGGAAAGAGGCACTCTGCTCAGGCCCTGAATTACTGCTCAGCTCTGGGCTCTGTGTCATGCAGAGAATATCAGAAATACTCTGGCTTTCCCTTGGAAGGTTCTGTTAAGCAGAGTTTTGGCTAGCACACAAATTGCATGGAAAATGTGTTGTTTTCCTTCCTCCTGGTTTTTCCCATTCAGGTTGCAATAAGAGATTTTGCCATTTAGAGCAGTGTTATCCATGTGGCATTCACAAATCTGGACACCATGGGGTAGCATTAATTTGTTCTTTTCCGTCTTTTCAGAGGAAACAATCAACTCCTCCTGAAAATGATTCAAAGTTTTCACCTATGAATAAAACTGGTTATAAAAATGCCCAGATCTGGTGTGAAGTTGTAGCACATAGAACAAGAACTGCCATCATTGCAGCCCTGAAAGATTTTGTACCAGTCTATTGGGCCTCATTTTGTAATTCACTAATTTGATATTCCAATTCTGTTTGATGTTGTTCCTGCAGCATCCCTACCTAAATTAACAGTGCTGAATTATAACTGAATAGACCCATCTTCCACCCACACTTTGATTTGGCAGAAACTATTAAAAATTAGTCATTTATTATTTAGCAAACCATTATTGTGTGTTTCCTCTGATCTGTAAGCAAAATTTCGAGGCATTAAAAAAATTTAGAAAATGGCAGTGGAGGTTGACATGAAATCATTGCTTCCCAACAATTAATAGCTGCATAAATTATGAAGCCAAGCAGGCTTTTAAAATTTATTTTAAATTTTATTCCTATCTTTGGTGAGTATGAAATGGCCTGTTTTTCTTGCTGAGCAGGCTCTGTCTCTGCTGCTTTCCTTGGGAGGAAGGGCACACATTTAGCAGGTGCATTTCTCTGCTGCTCTGCATTCCCACACAGGGCTTGGTGCCTGTTCAGCTGAGCAAAAGCTGTGGTCATTATTAAAGCAGAACTTTCCAGTGTCTGCTTCTTTAATCCATTCATCCTTTTTTTTTTTTAATTAGACTTACTTTTTGTATTTCTGGTATGGTCAAAACTTAAAAAATGTGTTTTGCTTCTTTCTTCCTCACTGCCTCCCCTAAATCAGGCAGGTGTTGTGTCACTTGTTCCCTCCAGGGCACAAGGGATCCCATTCCCCTCTTGCTTCAATGGGATTTATCTCAGGGACCTTAGCTTGAGTCTTCTCCCAAGATTCAATTTATTAATATTCATTTAGCTCATGTTGCCTCAGAAAGTAACAGGCTAAGATGCCCCTCAAACTTTCTGAATTTTTTCTCCCTATCAGATATTGCAACCTAATCACGAGCTAAGAACTTGGAGTTCTTGCAAGACATTTCACACACCCCCTTCCCAAGGAAACCATTGTGTGGGCAGTGTAATATTCCACTGCAGTTCCTGAGTGCTGCCTTCTTACAGCAGCAGGGCAGAAGTGTCAAAGGACTTGATTTCAAGGATTATTTGCTTTTATTGGAGCAGGCAAGCCAAGGAATTAATGTAGCTGTCGAAAGCAGCCATGGTTCCCTTTGTGGCAGTTTGTTCCCCCATGTTTAATTGTCTCACAGTCCCTGCCTTGCCTTCATGTGTGTACGACGAGTGACATTGATGACCCCTGCTTTAATCCTGGAGCTTCAGATACCTCCTGGTAACTTAAAAAAAAACCCTTTTACCTGAGACAAAAGGTTTGCAGCCCTCAACTTGATTCTCCAAAATAAATGATGCAGGGAGCAGTCAACTATCTCCTCTCTGTCTTTTTTTTTTTTTTTTTAATTTATTTTTAATGCCACCCATCTTATTACAAACAAAGAATGAGTCCAGGCTTTGGGGCTGGATACAGGGAAATATCAAGGGTTGGTTTATGCCTGTGAGTTCAGAATTGTTACAGGAAGGCAGAGACCCCGAGGTCAGATGTGGCAGAGGCTGAATGCTTTGCTGATTTGATGCTGTGGTTCATATTATGAGTGTCTCCTGTCTCTGGAGGAGCATTTCCCAGGCTCTGGAATTTGTGTGGTAGCCTGTACAATTCATCCCATCTCCTGGGGTGAATTAGATTAGTGTGGTCTGCTTAAAGCCATTCCTGGAGGAATACACAGGTAAACACCTGATGACTTGGAGCAGGCCAGTGACATTTTTTGTTATTTGTTTTGGGCTCAGTCATCAGTTTTACACTGGTTTGTTAATGCCTTGAAGTGCAGATAAAGCTGCAGTACAGAAATAACAGAACTTTGAGTTTTAAGTCTGTAATTACTGGTGTTAAATGCACCCTCTGAAGGTTGGGGGTCAGTTCCATAGTGTTCCTTCTTTTTTGATGCTTGAATCCTGGAGTTTAGCAATGGCAGCCTGCCTGGCTTAAAGATGGTCTGGGCTTTATGGTGCACATTAAAACTTAGAGCTCTCTCACCTGGATACCCCCACTGTGCTCCCAGGATCCACCTCTGCACACCAGAACTAATGACCTGCTTTCCCCAGGTCCTGGAAGCCTCACTGACTAGATTTTGAATTTTGGGTATTTAAGATGCTGGTGGGGGAGGGGGAAGTGTTTAAAGTGAACAGTGAGAAAGTTTTTGGAGGTTTTTTTTGGATTTTTGGGGTTTTTTTCCACCTTACTCTGTTGTAACCCCCTGATCTCTGTATAGGCAAATACCTTAATATTTGCACTCAGATGCTTACAGGGCACACCCACAGATGTGTCTTACATCAAACCCAAGCTGTGGGGTGGTTTTCCAGCACTCCCCAGCCATTGTTCACAGCCAGAAACAACCCACTCCTGTTGCCTGTTCCCACAAGCCCCAGCACATGCAGTTTTTTGAAGCTGAGCTGAATAGACTCTGTTTGACATTGTTGCTAATGCTGCAATCAGATTGATTGCTGCCCATTGTGCCAGTTCTTCACAAAAGTTCCATTTTCTGGTTGCTTCTTTTTGGGTTTGCCTGCCTTTTTTTTTTTTGTTGTTGTTGTTAGTTTATTTGTGGTTTTGTTTTTGTTTATTTTTTTGTTTGTTGGGTTTTTTTGTTTGTTTTGTGTTGGTTGGTTTCGTTTCTTTTTTATTTTTGCCTTCATCTACTTCTCAAAATAAACCTCAGATAACCAAACCTGTTCTTGAGAAGAATTTTATGCTATTGGCAGTTATAACTATATTAAATTTCCTTATTTGATTTTTTTTAATTAGTCAATGTAGTCAGCTTAGTATGAGTTCACATATTCTATAGCAGTGCAAAGGACTGACTAATTGTAATATGATAAAAAGCAGAAATTTTGCTGGTATTTATTAAAAGTCAGTTGGAAATAGGACTGCTTTGAATGTGTGATAAATGGGTTTTAGTGTTCTATATGGCTAGTAAATAAGAAATTATTTTAAAATCACCCTTTTCAAAATTAAATGTTTTCTCTTTTGTGTATTTAATTAAGACTTTTTCCCCTTTGAAACCCATTTAGGGCTGAGCAGTTTCTGTGAAACTGGACCCAAATCCTTAAGAATTATTTGCCTTTAACAGACTGGAGGCTTTAGTTAGCAAAATCTAGCCTTTTCAACCTAAACTAAAACTTCATTTTCTCTTGTATAGATTTATCAGCTGGCAAAGCACACGGTGTGCAGCAGTAAAGAGAACTTGCATGCTCTGCTAGTGAACAGCCAAGGGCTGTTATTTTCTTTAGTGTATTTTTTAATTTCATGGCCAAAGACCACATGAAAAATAATAATAAAAAAAAAAAACAAACTGCTTTTCAGGCAAGAGGAAAAAGTGTTCTTGTTCACCAGAGGAAATGTCAAAAGCAGAATTTGAAGGGGGGGGGGTAAAATATGTGGGAGTGAGAGAGGAATGTCTTGAGTTTGTGGTGACAGGGAATGATGGGATGCAGTGAGAGTCAGTTTCAGAAATCACCTTTTAAGGCCCATCTGAGCCTTTTCAGCCTCTCCTGAAACGGATTTAGAACCAATGAAGAGGATATATTTGTAAATCAGGAATTGTACCAATTGAGGCTGCCACAAGGACCTTGGATTGGACCCTCCAGCCCACAGGTACACTCAGGGCAAGCAGTAATTATTATCCAACTATGTTGTGAAGGGAGAGAGGAACTTGGAGAGGTGCAAAGCTCTTCTGAGTTCTAGGAAAATACATCCAAAGGGGAAGAATGCAAGAATTCTGCTTTCCCCAAAACGTTTCTGGCTACAATCTTCTCAGCTGCCATATCTACCCACTCTTGAGTCAAGGGCTGGGTCTGTCTCTTTCACTCAATCTGGGAGTGATTTCCTGGTGTCACTCTGCAAGTCTCTCTTCATTTCCAGTCTAGAAGGATTTTCTGATTGCTGGCAATTCTTTGATCACTTCTTCAAACAACTGATCATAATAATTATAACGTTCTTATTTAATGAGGCAGCACTCCTCTAAGGACTAAGCAAATATTATTTATGGCTCAAGTGATTCAGGTACAGAGAAGTTTAAATCATCATGTAGTGCCCAAGGGAGGGCTGCACTATTTCTGTCTCAGATGGCTGAGAAAAAATACGAGTGCTTGCATCCTATAAGATTTGCTTAGTAGATCTGATGCTCCTCAAATTACACAACTTTTTATGCATAAATATGAGGGCATGGCATAGATCTTTGCTGTGATGGAGTAAACAGTTCCTCCAAGATTTACTGCAAAGTATTCACATATTTTTCAGTCCATAATCTTTTATACTTTTCTGCTCGACTCTCCCTTCTTCCTCTCTTCAGAAAAAAACCAACAACAAACAAACATGCAAAGTTTTATCAAGTTTGTGTATAAGGACAATAGTTTTTACAAGCCCTTCTTTATACCCAGTTTCTTCATACAACCTGTTTTGGTTAGGAATGGGAGCAAAAAAACCCAACTTTGCTAATTACAGCTTCTTAACTAAAGGGCTTCTGCAATACAAAGCCCTTGGAGTGACAGGGTTAGATGAGAGGGATTGTCTTTGACAAGAAATGGCTCATTTTGTTCCAGAGTGGATGAAGCCCCACAGAAGGTTTGTGCTGTTGACCTGTTATAACTTGGGGCAGGATGCCCCTGGAGCAGCAAAGGGCAGGTTGCTCTTTCTTTGGTGATTTTCACACAAGAATGTTTGAATTAACCTATTGTACAGCTTCAGAGCGCTGTTCCTCCCAAGCCTTGGCTCCCCTATGGCATTGCTCTAGTGGAGCTAAATTCAAATTAACACTGGGAGTGGGTGGGGGCATGGAAAATGTGCAAAGAAATGCTTTAATTGTGATTACTACTTACAATATTGAGTAACAGCAAAGTTATATTAAGGTTAGTCGAGTGACTTTATTTACTTAATTTCCTTTTTGTCCCTCCAAACCCTCTTTGCCTGAATTTCCTGGAGGGCCTGTGTGGTGCTGCTGGGCAGGACATTGGTGTCAGTGTCCCCAGGGTCCCTGTGTGCCAGCCAAGGCAAAGGAAAACCTTTGCCAGCAGCATTCTTTGACCAAGCAGCTGATTGTGTTCTCAGGGTGCCCAGCCAGGCCAGCCCTGCTCTCCTCCCTCCCTGAGAGCATCTCCAGCCATGAGATTCTGAGTGCTGCCTGTGGAGCCCTGACTGCCCTTCCATGCATGATTCATGAGGGCAAAGGTCCTGAGAAATTTCCACATCATCCTGGACCATTCTCTGCTTTTTTAATCTGTGCTCCTTCCCCTGCTATCACACCACGGTGCTTTTCTTTGCCCCACACAGCTCTCCCACACCACTGTCCTTTTCCCTTGCATATTAACCTTGTTTTCTCTTTTCCTTATTGTGCCTGAATTCCTCAGTACAGAGAACTTGGTATCTTTCTTTCTTATGTCTGTCTCTGCATCAGAGACCATGGAATATGACAGGAATTTATACCAGGGACTGATTGTGTTCATTTCAAATGGAAGTGACCTATGGGAAAAAGGATTTATTGAAAGGTAATGACATTTGCTGCTACTTCAGAACTGGAGGGAGCTACAGGGTCACTCACTTCAGTGGAAGGGGCAAAAGATTGAAAATGGATGAAGTAGATTAAGACCATCATGTTCAGATATCTGTTTTTCCACTTGAAGCACAGAAAATTCTAGTAAAAGGGCTGGGGGGAAAAAAAACCCCAACAAAACCACCAAAGGCACAGCCAAAGGTAGAATGTAGAACAATATCTTGAAAACTGATAAATTAAACCAAAATGGGGAGAGCAAATCTTAGAAAAAACCATTCTGCATTGTTTTCTAGCAACCAAGTAAAGAAATCACTCACTGCTTTCACTTTTAAGTGCAACAACTGTACTGAAGATAATCAGCTGGGGAGAAAAGGAACTTTCTTGGTCTCTTGTACGTGTGCACCATTTTATCAATGTAAATTTTGTATAAATGTATAATTTTCATGAATGGACATTCAGAATGAAATGTATTTTTTAGATTCTAGAATCAGGGGTGGTGATTTCCCCTTGAGAATTAAGATGTCCTCAGAATGGATAAGTCTTATTGTTGACTATCTCTAGACTGAGAGCACTGAGGATGACCAAGTTATTTTTCTATCATGATTACTTGATTGAATTTGTTTTCTGAAGATTTGAGGATGCCCCTATTGAAATTTCTGGGAATTGTTAATTCTGAAGTCTTAACTCTTTCCTTCCAAAACAGGGAGGCTTTAGAACATTGTGCTTGTATCTATCTAGTTTGTTTGCTTTTATGTATTTTTTAAAAAAATACAGAACACTGCTGTTTTTTTTAGGAATTCCACCAATAAAATCATATGTGGAGAGGTTTTGTGTTAGGGTTTTTTTTTGGTTTTTTTCTTAGGATACCTTTTGTTTCCAGATTCCTTCTCTTTTGAGATAACTTTTAATTTTTTTTTTTCCACTAAGGTCAAGCTACTCTTAAGAAATAGCCAAAAATCCAGAGTGTGAAGATTGTGTTTTGAAAGGCAGTGTTTCAACCACTGAAACAGTGGTGAATGACCTCGTTTTTTGTAGTGTTCCATAATTTTCTAAATGAGTCTGTATGTGGTTATGACCTTATTAAATCAGTGCAATCATAATCTGAATAATTTACTAGTATGAGGTAATTATAAGGGTACTTTTAAAAAAAAATAATTTAGCTTTGCCTCTACTTAGAACTGCTTGGAGTCTTTAAAATAAATTTCATGGTTCAGTAATTTGAGAAATCATAAAAATTATTGCAATTAAGGAAGTGGTTAACAATGTCTATCTTGTGTAGCTGCATTGTGGAAACCAAAGTGATTCCTGTTTTAATTGTAGAAGTGTTAAGTTTAAGTGGTGGCAGGCAAATGGCTCATGTAGGGATTAATGATGGAATCAGACAGTGGAGCTGCCTGGCTGCTGGACCAGGGAGATTTTCACTGTTATTATTATTATTATACTGCATTGTTTATTATTATTATTATTATTATTATTAGTCAGGGAGTTGGGGCTGGGGCTGGGACAGCCCTGGTGGCTGCTATGGGCTCACAGGCTGCTCACTCAGATCCCAGGGGCTCTGGCATGTCACAAGAGGCTCTGCCAACCTGCTGATGATCAGAATGAATCCCTCTGTGTCCCCAAAACTGCAGGAAAAACAAAAACCCTCCAACACCCAACACCATTTTTAGTGTTAGAGAATCGAGGCATTACTTTATTCCCACCAGGATGTGCAACAGAAATTATTTCATCCATGCACAGCCTGGGCTGTGCAGAGGAAATCATTCCATGACACACAAAATTTACTAGATTTTCCCCAAACTTTATACAGTAAAAACAGAAATTTGTGGTTCAATGTTCACGGGTCCCCAATTTACACAGTTCTCAGTGTTTGGTTTCCTCTTGGTTAGGGGTTTCTTCACCCCCAATGCTAATGTTCTCCATCCTTGGTTCTCTCCTCTCTCCTTCCCAGAGCAGGTGTCTCTGACCAAGCCAGGGGAGATGTTTGGGGTTGATGGTTGTTCTCTTTTGTGGATCTTCTGTGCTACTCCCAGTCTGTTGAGATGTTAGCTCATCACTCCTTGAGTGATGAAACAGTCCTTAAAAAGAAACTTCAATTCTGTTCCCCCAAGGCAAAGGTGAACAAGACTGACTAAAGTTACAAAAAAAAACCACAAAAAAACCCAAAACATTTTGTATCATTTTCCTGCATCTGGAGCACCAGGGCTGTGTAGCTCAGCACCAGGGTGGCCAAAGAGCTGGAGGAATTGGTGGGGGCTCTTGTTGGGGTCAGCTCTGTAAAGCTCACCGGAATCAAAGGAAGGTGAGCACCATGTGATGTAAACTCCTCTTTATCCCTGGCTGATTTAGGGCTGCACACATCAGGTGCAGAGAAGACGCTGTTCTGAAGGGGAGTCACCTCAAGTGTAGAGTTTCCAGTGGAACAGAAGAGCTCTGAGCTACCCAGAGCAGTCAGAGCAGTCTCTGGACATTTACCTTCCCAAGCTCTGCTAGCACGGTCATCCTTGAACACAGCACAGAGCAAATTTTAAACAAACGACCCAAAAACTATTTGAAAAAAGCAGAGTTTCTCTTTGAATGATGAGCTGTCCCAAGAGGGTAAGCTGGGGAAAGTAACCATACTTTATTATTTAACCAAGGGAACAACAGGGGGAGGAAGGCAGGAAAAAGAAGGGGAAAAATACAGGGCAGCTGCAGAAAGAGTTAAGCCATTTTTCTATTTACATGGTTTATTTCACAAGTGTCTGACTCATTGGGCATAACCAGCACAGTTAAATTACAAAATTACTATTTGGTTCTTTTTTATTGACTACAATTCAAAGCTGCTTCAAGCCTTCCAAATTTAATCCCCCCCAGCTCTTTGCCAAGAACATTACCTTTTATTTTCAGCATTAAACTGTGTAAGATACCCCTAAGGCTACATGTGAGCTCACCCTCCATGATAGGAGCTAACAGAGTGTATCAATTGTTCATGATTTCCTATTCTCCTGTAAATTGGGAGAGGCGGGAGGAGCGCTGGAATGCGAATTCTGTGCTGTCAGCAGTTCCTCTGCAGGCTCCAGCTCAGGCAGTGCATGGCAAGGGAATTAATTGTGGGATGTTCGCAGCTCTTCACTCCGAGCTGCCGTTTAGCAGCCTGTCAAAACTCAAATAATCAGCGTGTGTTTTGATATGCTTACTTTACTTTAACTGTTGGGATGTTCTCTCTCTCTTCCCCCTGCTTGGTTCCAGTGAAGTTCAGAGGCGACAGCAGGGACAAAAAGCCCTTTTCACAGACACCATGCAGCCTCCCAGGGACACTTTCTGAGCCTTTGGCTCCTGGAAAATTCATTGGGTTAGAAGTAGCAGCAGTTTTTTATGAGTTTATTTCAGGTGTTTGTCTCCATTATGCTCCACCTCCCATTCTCAGATGAGAATTTTTTATGAATTGATTGAGTTGCAGGTGGAGAATATTTATTTGTAACCCTAATTGCTTAATTACAGGATTTTTTATTTGTGGAAATTAGTGCTGAACCTATGCTATAAATTATAACAGGTGCCTTCTTAGGTGTATTTTGAAAGTCAAATGCAAAACCTATTTTTAATGGAATTATATTTCAGAATGCTTCTGCCAATGTTGAGAAATTGCTGTTTAACAACAAAGACTGGGTGTGAAATGGTTTAGTTGATAAGGTGGTGTTAGGTCACAGGTTGCACTTGATGATCTTCAAGGCCTTTTCTAAACTTGTTGATTTTGTGATTCTCTAAAAATACTCAAATGAAAATATTTCAAATATTGCAAAATCTAGTAATTTCACTTTTTTGTTGTTTTTTCTAAAAGAAACTGTAATTTTGAGCCACTTCTTCCCCCAACTTTTCTTCTATTTTGTTCACTACTATAGACACTATTTTCCAAAATGGCCCACAAGAGTTATGCACTTTCCCTATTCCAATGTTTTAAAAGATAATTTCTCCTTTAAGTTTTGATGTCATTTTGAGTTCAAGATGGAGGCTGAGAATAAGGTTATGAGGAGAGACATGTATGAATACATTCAAGCAGTTGCATGTTTTAGTGTTGTCTATCCCACCAATTATGTGTTTAGTTCCTGTGGTGTGTGTGGGTGATGTGGCATTAACAGCAGCACAATTATTGACAACTTCTTGCTTGCTCATCCACTTTTTCAGTTGTTAAATCTGATTTGTTTTCAAAGCAAAGTTTGTTTGTAGAGGAAAGACACAGTGTAAGAAACCAAAATGTTGCCAAAGTAGCACTGCAGAAAATATGTGGGCAGTGATGGTGATTTATTAAAAAAAATCTGGATATTGATCTAGTACCGATATCCAACTGTGAGGGACAAAACCTCTCTAACAGTTTAGAGTTAGAAAGTGTTTGTTTATTGTGGGATAGCTCCCAAATACACACCCAATTTACAGGTGATTACAGAGCCCTTTTATCTGTACAGGTACTGAATACCCAAAACATAAATGCATATTCATAACTTTGGCACTTCCTATGGTAATTAGTTCAAAAGCTGTTAACCATGCATAGTTTGTTCCTTGAAATGGGTGGGTGGTCCCTTTCACGGGGAGGGGTCCCAAAATGAGGAAGTAAATGAAGTCTTCCTCATTCTGACTTTTCTACCTTTTCAATGCAGATATGACAAATGAACCCTTGGTAGGACTCCCATTCCCTGCCTTCAGTTGGTTTCAGGACAGAGGAGGCCCACAATTGTCTTCTGTTCCTAAAGCCATTTATCAGATTCTATATTCTTCATTAAAAACCCAGCTCACCAAACATTACATTGACAAGCAATCAATTATTGGTTAACTACTAACTCTTAACTTCATCAAGGCCTAACCATTTATTTTAATTAACTCTAATAAAGCTTATCTCTAACTAAAATCTTAGCTCTAAAATCTCTAAATTCCTTAAATTTTATGTCTCAAAAGTAGCTTGAGTGTAGATATGCAGGAATGTGTATGTATATATATATATATAGATATATAAAAACACATATATGCCCATATATATATAAATATATATATATATATATATATATATATA
>JANIJU010000018.1:14067373-14084169 GCA_025504685.1 Leucosticte australis | reverse complement strand
ATGTATATAACATATAAATGTATTTATATATAAGTTTATGTAAGTTTATGAATTTATATATCACCATTGCAATTGAATGACCCAATTCTTTGAAGGTGGGAGGCCCTGGCACAGGGTGCCCAGAGCAGCTGGGGCTGCCCCTCGATCCCTGGCAGTGCCCAAGGCCAGGCTGGGCAGGGTTTGGAGCACCCTGGGATTGTGGAAGGTGTCCCTGGCCATGGCAGGAGTTGCCCACATTTGTTATAAAATTGACTCTCCTATTTAATTTTGTCATCAGACTGTCCTCTCCTATTTAATTTTGTCATCAAACTCTTCCCCTCCTATTTCATCTTGGCCATATATGTTTTAAGAGTGTTCTTTCGTTTGTTTTAAGGGATTTTTGTGTGGTTTTTTTTTTTAGCAGTCATAAAATTTGCTTCTCATCCTGACAGTAACTGTTCACAAGTGATGCTTGCTAACTTTGCAAGGGCTAATGAGGGTCTGTGAATCACCAAGGTGAAGGCAAAGTGCACAAATAGCAAGGTGTTTGCTGCCAGCTGAAGTTATTCTGTCTGCAGTGGTGGTTTTTCCAGCGAGAATCATAAATAAGTAAAGCTGTGTACTACATCTCAGCAATAATCATGGATTTCTTTGTAAAAATTGAGATTCAAATTAGAGGTTGATACATGACAGTGTCTCCAGTACTGCTGTTTGTTGGAGAATGGATGAAATGGCCTGTGTTGTGATTATTAAATATATATATATATATAAAAATAAGGTTTCTGTTCTTGGGTTTTTATGACATTCTTAAAAAAAGTAATAAAAAAAAGAAAATCTCAAAGCCTCACTGCAGGAAAAAGCTCCAAAGGTAAAACAACAGGAGGGAAAAGGAAATGAGATTGTGTGATTCAGAGGCTGATCTCCAGAAATCTGAGACTATTTTCCAGTTCTGATTGTCAGTCCTGTCTAAGTTGGGGAATTGGTTTCTCACCCAAATCAGTGGCAGGCTGCAGTGTACAATTTGTCCCTGGCAGAGATGTGCACAGCACAGTCTCCCTGTGTGAGGGGATCACTGCTTTCTCTGAAAAGGCCTCCAGGAGAGATGGGTGCCATTTGAATATTACATTTCATCACACAATTAGCATTGTCTTTAAAGACTTTGGTAGCTTTGAATTAGAGAGAA
This sequence comes from Leucosticte australis, assembly GCA_025504685.1. Lineage (NCBI taxonomy): Eukaryota > Metazoa > Chordata > Aves > Passeriformes > Fringillidae > Leucosticte > Leucosticte australis. The sequence goes on along the minus strand of JANIJU010000018.1, from coordinate 14,083,007 downwards.
GTGAAATGTATTGACCAGAAGAGCTGATTTGATCCAATGTATATAATATTTTGAGAAATGCTGTTTGGTTGTTTGCCACAAAGCAAACAAGTGTTTAAAATGTGTAGGAGGCTGACATGTTTTAACATTCTGTGAATCTCCAGAGTCTCATCTTTTTTTGTTCAATCTTGTAAGAGTGAAACCCCAACCTGAGTGCAGTACCCAGGTGTCACAGGTAGCACTTGTCTCTCATTATTTAACAGATTATCCCAAGTTGTATGGTTGTAATTTTTAACCATGTTTCTCGTCACTATATTGTTTAATCAGCCATCCAACCAGTTTTTTACCCAGTGAAAAGTATACCTGTCCAAGCACCACGATGCAAATTTCCACGGGGAAATGCTGTGGGAAATGCCACGAAAGAAACAAGTGAGTTGGACATTGTTATTGGTGGTTTGAAGTAAAGTTAATCTCATGAGTTTACAGTCTTTAGTTGCAGACATGCTGTTTGTACCTACATAAAGGATGTCAAAAATTCTCATGTAGTCTTGTGTTTCTTACAATTTTCATGGAAATTTGATGAAATTTCGGGGAGATGTTGTGTGGTTGTGTCTTTTCCAATCTCCCCTGAGTTGAAAGGAAAGACAGAGTGAGAATTTGGAGATTTACTCTTTGGAGAAAGGAATGCTGAGGAGGCTGTGTGGTGCCTCAGATGGAGTCAGTGCACACAGACATCACCCAGCTATCAGGCAGCCTCATGCACTGCCAGCATTCCACTCACTCCCAAACCTCAAACTGCTTCGTCTCTCAATTTCATTAGAAACCAGTCCTTGCCTGAAATATTTCTACCTGGACAAATGATCTCTGAAGTTTGTTATTGAGCTGCTGAAGCTCAGTAACAAACGGAGCATCCTTGCTGACTGTGGCTGGTTTTGGTACTCTTTGGTGTTGAGCATGTTGCCACTTGGGCTGAGAAATCTGTGGTGGAGCAGCGCCTGCAGCACTGGGGACCAGATGTTCATGGAACTCCAGTCCTGACATGAGGAGTGGACTCAGATCCTGATACGTGAAAATCCAGTTCATTGGGAGCTCCTAAGGGAAGATCTGCACAAAGACTCTCCTTAAGAGCTCTCTGGAGGTTAACAAAATAATTATGAATAAATATTTGCCTGTCTCTACCCTTACCAAATGAAACATAAGCTTTGTTAGGCTCTTAAAAGTAAAGGAACATGAACTGCAATTTGAACACTTTTGTTTGGTAGATTAGATTAGTGATCATTAGGATAAATGAAAAGCAACTGATGACAGACTTCCTGGGAAATACTGATGCATTTGAGGTATTAGAGTTTCCTTGGTGTAGTTTGAAATCTCCTCTTGCTTCAAAAGAATGATAATGCCTGAAAGCTGGCAGATGGCCACTGTGCTGTCTTGGTTCAGACCTCCTAGACAAAAAGATGCAGAAGAAGTCATTCCTCTGGTAGAGTGAGCTGGGAGGAAATAGTGTCCAGTGGTGGGGTTTGGGATGAGCATTATTAGCTCACACCACTGAGGTTACCTCGTGCTTCACCCTGGTGTTTGTAAGAGTTTAAGAGTGATAAGTGATTGGATACACCACAGCCCTCAGACTGGGCATGGACTGGGCTCTTTGGACTTGTATGTGGAAGAGAAATGGTAAGAAAAATAAAAAAGGTGAGGGGACACTGCATGGGTAAGTACACAGACATAAGATTAAGGCCAGAGGAAAAAGCAAGTGCAAGAAAATATCCTGTCTTAAATGCTGGCAGGCAAGAAAATGACTTGGAGAACTACCAAAAAAACTGTTTCCTTCTCTTTTTTTTCAAGAAACAAGAGTGCCAGCCTTTTAAACAACATCAACAGCAAAAAAGAAATAATCTCTAAAGCAAGGACTCAGTTAGACCCAAGGCTCAGCAAAAGGAAAATGTGTTAATTCATTACAGAGGTATAATTTAAAGTAAAAAACATTCCTCATGCTTGGCTTTGTCACTGCCACATGTGCTGCAAAAATCTAAGCTTGTATAACACAAATATTCCAGAAGGGCATCACTCTATCATTTGAAAATATCTAAAGCAGATAATCCATCATTTTTTTTTAAGTTTAGTTCAGTATTTAAGTAGACATTTAGTAATGTGAGCAATTACCTGGTCACAGATCCTTTCTGTGCTCTAGTTAATTGTGTAAGAGGGAGCTCATTACAGGAAATAACTCTGCACTAGTTTGTCTGAAGAAATGAGGTTGCACCAGGGATCAAATCCAACAGAGGAAAAAAAAATTACTACAATCAATGATGGGCAGAAAGAATAATCCATTTTGACTTCCAAATCCCAGTTTGAGGTTGAGCTCAAAGTTAAAGCAACTTTGAGTGTACCAATGCTTTTAATAAAAAACTTTTAAAAATAAATATGATGCCTCAGGATATGAAGGGCATTGTTTTGATTTTACAGCATGATTCTGTGAGTTGAGCTAAGTTGGGAGATGATTTGTTGCAAAATGATTTTTCATTTTCCAGTCAGGAGCCCTACTTTACACATCCTCACCTTAGCACAGGAAGCAGCTTGGAGCCCAGAATTTCAAATTACACTTAGGCAGTGCAGAAAGCCATGCAGCTGTAAGCCTGGACTCCTGTAAGACAAATAAAACTTAGAGGTGTGCAGCAGAGTTTTCCTTGGCTGCTGAAGCCCTTGAGTGGTTCCTTGAGTGGCTCAAGCCCTGCAGAGCTCGCAGTGCTCATTAGCTGCCTATTGATTGTGCTCAGAGCCTGAGCATCTGCTCCCAGGGATGGAATCACTGCTGACAGCTCCTGCTCTGCTCCTGCCCGGGCTATTGACACGGCTGAGGCTTGAGGAGAAATAAAGTAAATGCTAAGCTGGCTTTTGGAGCCTGGGATGTGGTTAAAAGTCCCCTTTGTCACCAGAACAGCTTCATTTCTCTGATTGTGTTGTGATTAGAGAGCAAAGGTGGCAAAGGCTCCTCAGCAAAGCTTCCTCTGTGTTTTTGTTGGAATTATGACTTTTCACTCTTGGCTTGGAGTTTATAAATGAGGCAAAAGATGCTATTGAACCTATTTATTCCATTTGTGGGTTTTCCAGTCCTTGAGTGAACACCAGTTGTGCTGCTGTGAGTGTTTCAGATTGTGCAGCAAGGTTGTAAACAGACAGATTTAACTTTGCTAACTCAGATCTTCACAGACAAAACCTTCTGATTTGTTGAAGTCTGAACATAACCAGTATAATGAGTAGATACAATTTTAAATCATCTTGGAATATAGTTGATGAAAATAATTTTTGACAGATTAGATTTATATACCCAGTAATTCATAATAAAATAAGAATATAAACCTAATGGGTTATTAGGTAATTTTTTCATCTCCACAGTAAATTACTTGAAGATTTTGATTAAGTAATAGAATATCAAGTTCCTTGAGCATTGCTGAGAAAAATAACTTGCCCAGGAAGGTCCTGTCTGTAGTGGGACTCACCTGAGAAATCTCTGTAATCTCAGAACACAGTTTGGAATTTTTCATCCACCCTTTGTACACAGAGGTAGGAGCAATCATCACTCAGCCACTTTCAGATGATGAGGGTTTTATTAAAAATCGAACAGGAACGTTCTTTCAATTTATTCTTTCTCTTATCAGAGTAAGTGGGGGAAAGATTAAAGTAAAGAAGGAATGTGTTAAGATGTCAATAAACTCAGACCTGTTGTTAGATGAAATCCCTGAGTTCTTTTATCAAGATCCCCCAGAGCATTAACCACCATCAGGGGGAGATCAGAGTAACTACAAATACCCCTACTCAGCTGAGGAGAACACTCTACTAAAGACTCACCAGAAAGCCTCATTAAAATATTTCTGGCAAAATAACAGGATGAAATGACAAAATTTATTTTTAGTGTTCCTTCACTAGGATTACATATTACTTAATCTCCTGTGAAATTATGTTTCAAACCTGTAGAAGCTTTATTTATTTTTATATATATATGTGTGTGTGTGTATTAGTGTATTGTCTCCATACATAAATGCCAATTTTTAGCTCAAAGCCTCTGAAAACAAGTAAATAATACTCCTGGGAATTCACATCTAGAAACTGTGTTTCCAGCTGTGAGCACAGTACCAACCTCTGTTTTATGAACATGAGAAAAGCTCTTATCACATCAAATCAGAGTTTATCTCGTGCTAACAGATGGGGAAACCCTGCCATACTTCTGTGTCAGGAATTCACTGGTGTACTATTATATGCTCAAAAAGCTATCTTCAGATGTTAGGGGGGAGGATTATTTTTGGTAGGGATTCCACACAATGTGAATGGGGTTTTTTTTTTGGTGTTAGGATAAATGCTTTTAGCATGCTCTTGCAGAGAAGTAGATTTGTGTACAGAGAAAAAAGCTGGTTTTTCCTCAAAAGTGTCAGATCAAAAATATCTGAAATTAGACTCTTTCAATTCTGGGCTTTTGTTTGTTTTTCTTTTAAAAAAATCTTTTAGGAATGAAAGATCAAACTCAAATTTTGTCAAAGATCTTGAACTTTTTAGCATTTTTTTCTACATGATCTCTCTCAGACAATTTGCATTTAAGATCTGCATGTTTCTCTTATCATTTTTAGTTTTGTGACTCTCCAGTGGTATGCAAAATGAATATTAATTAATATTCACCCACCAGAAAGGATGCAGGTAGAGAATTCTTGACTTTCAGGTGGTGGTGAGTTGACCTTTGCTGCCTGGCAGACCCCCCTGAGCCCCTCTCTTGCTCCCTCTCTGCAGCAGATGAGGAGGAGAAAAGATAAAAAAGCTCCTGGCCCGTGATGAAGACAGGGAGATCATTTATCAGTTACCAGGGCAAAACAGGCTCCACTCAGGAAAGACTAACTGCATTCATTGTCAATTAAAAGTGGAATTGGATGGTGAGAAACAAAGCCAAAAATAAAAATACCTGACCACAGCACCTTTTCTTTCCAGGCTCCACTTCTTCATTCCCAACTCTTTCCTCCTCCCCCAGCCCAAGGGCACAGGGGGAGCTGGAGATGCTGGTTTGTGTCCCATACATTTATTTAAGCTGTGAGTGTAAAAAATGAGGGTTTTCATATTCAGCATTGAATCATTTGAGCTTAGACACTTGAGATGCTTTGAACCCTTGAGCATTTATCTGACTTCAGATTCTCTTTAAATGCTTCAATGTTGGCATTTCAGTCTTTAGGGAGAGGAATGTGTCATTGAGGGCTGGTGTTCCCCCTCAGCAGAGCACCAAGGAGGGATCAGCAGTGTGCTTGGAACCAAGGGCACAGCAAGGAAATGCTGCTAATTCCAGTTCTGACTTTCAGTTATATTTTTGAGACCCAGATGGAAATTCCTTGATAGGACTTCCTTTAATTTCCATATTATTTTCTTATTTTTTAAAAGAAAAAACATTATTGGAAAGAGTAAAATCTATTCCAGTCTAGTCCAAAGTACTCCTCCCTACCTCCTTTTTTTTTTCCAGACAGCAGCAAAGAAAGCTGAATGAGGACAGACAAGCTGAGGAATATTTCTCCCACATTAAATTGTGTGATTATCATCCTCCTTCATCATCACTGATAAGAGAAATGTTTCTTGGAACTTGAAGTGAGACTTGAGATGGCAGTGATAAAGCATCCAACACGACTTTGAATTTTTATTATTTCACCTGTTCAAAGTTTAATTTAAAACCTAGGACTATCTTCAGGTTTTTTTACAAGCCCTCTTTTTCTGGGTGTATTTTTAAACTCTCAGAAATGTAAGACTCTTGATAGATTATATGGTGGAGATGAATCTCTTGAATCACATACATCGTGTACTACATCCTTTATGTAACTTCAGATAATGAATGGAAGGTTGGCTGTGACAGATTTTTACTTCACATATCAATAACAAGTCTCATAATGTAAAATGTAAGAAAGGAAGAAAAGGAAATAGTGTGAATATTATTATGGGAGTTTTTATACAGCACAGTTTAATTATTTGCTTCAGTAATGTTAAATAATTATTTTAATGTGGAAAGCCCTCACAATCCCATCCCTTCAAAAACTAAATGGTTTCATTAGCAGTAACTAATTTACAAGGCAGTTTCCAAGTCTCAGGATTCCTTGTCTGTCTGAGATTTACAAAGGCCCTGGCTAGGAGAGATGAATTCACAACTCATTCAAAGGAGAGCATGCATTTGGTATCTTTATTTTCTGTGCTCACCCTCCCTGCTGTGAGCAGCCCTGCCTGCTCCTTGCCCTGCTCAGGCAGACCCCGGAGGGGCTCCAGAGCACTGGGGGCACCTCCAGCAGCCCTGCTCTGGAGGACAGCCTGGGGCAGGGCTGGGCTGGGCTGATTTTCAGTGTCCAGGAATAGTTTCTATTCCAAAACACCTTCCATGCAGACAAAACCCTGCTTGCTGTTTGATATCTTTCAGGGCTGAGGACAAAAGCTTTCTCCTGCCTAAATACAAGCTACTTCAGGATTTTATTTTCTTTTTTTGATCCTAGGAAGATAATTTTCTTTTTTTTTCCTACCCCAGAGACTGATTCTGGCCTTGGGCTTAAATGTGTTTCTTCCTGAAGAGAATGAATATTCTTTTTGGAGATCCTGGCTATATTTCTGGCCTCAGGTTTAACTTTATTTATATTAATTATTTCATCCTTAGAAGGGGTCTAAAGTCAAATTTCTGGCTACTTCAACAGCATTCTTTGTGTAACTTATAAACCAGAGAGAGTAACCCTAGTATTTCTGCTCTGTTTCAATGTTCAAGTCCACCTCTGCAATTCTGTCTGCACTTTTAAGAAGACATTTAGTTCTGCTGCTCTCAGCACAATTGTGGTGACCTTTAATCCCTTTTGAATCCCCAATTTTCTCCTTTACTGTGCTTCACCAAAAGGGGAAAAGACCCTAAAACAAATCTAGTTTGGTCTTTTAAGATGTTCAGTTCTCAGTGGTTCTAATTCTCTGTTTGATCTGCCTTGGGAGAATATCTCCCATGGTAATGCCTCTGAACGTAGGGCAGATGAAGATCTGTGCTGTGTTTATTGTGTGGATGGAGAACAGCTGGACCAGGAGCGTGGTGGGGAGGGGAAGCAGCTCTGCAGGAAGGGCCCTGGGGGTCCTGAACATGAGCCAGCACCTTGGGATCCCTGTGGGATCTGGGATGTGCTGGGGAAGTGCTGCAGGAGGCTTGGGGGAGGTGATCCTTCCATCTGCTCAACCTGGGGTGTCCAGGCAGGGCCTGAGGCTGGAACACTCAAGGACAGAACTCATTGCAACAAAACAGAACCAGGACTTCCCTTCTGCCCTGTCTATGCCACCAACACTTTAAAGGTGCCCTCAAACTCCTCCCTAGCTTGTGTGAATGCAAACTTACCAAAAATTCACCATTCCCATGTTTTCAATCACACAGAATCGAATCTGCTCATTGATTTACCAAAACATTGCTAATTACAGCCTGTGAGCTGTCCCTTGGGGGTCAGCGCCACAGCAGAGCAAGCAGAACCCCAGTAAACAATTGCATTCCACCTAGTGACTGGTGGCACATTCCCATCCTCTGGTGGCACACTCCCATTCTCTGATGGCACATTCCCATCCTCTGGTGGCACATTCCCATCCAGTGATGGCACATTCCCATCCACTGGTGGCACATTCCAACACAGTGATGGCACAGTCCCATCCACTGGTGGCACAGTCCCATCCACTGGTGGCACATTCCCACACAGTGATGGCACATTCCCATCCACTGGTGGCACATTCCCATCCAGTGGTGGCACATTCCCATCCACTGGTGGCACATTCCCATCCACTGGTGGCACATTCCCACACAGTGATGGCACATTCCCATCCACTGGTGGAACATTTCCATCTTCTGGCGGCACATTCCCATCCAGGGATGGCATATTCCCATCCACTGGTGGCACATTCCCACACAGTGATGGCACATTCCCACACAGTGATGGCACACTCCCATGCAGTGATGGCACACTCCCATCCAGGGATGGCACATTCCCATGCAGTGATGGCACATTCCCATCCACTGGTGGCACATTCCCAACCTCTGATGGCACATTCCCATCCACCGGGGGCACACTCCCATCCACTGGTGGCACACTCCCATCCCCTGGTGGCACATTCCCATCCTCTGGTGGCACATTCCCAACCTCTGATGGCACATTCCCATACAGTGATGGCACACTCCCATCCACTGGTGGCATGCTCCCATGCAGTGGTAGCACATTCCCATCCACTGGTGGCACATTCCCATCCTCTGGTGGCACATTCCCAACCTCTGCACACTCCCATGCAGTGATGGCACACTCCCATCCACTGGTGGCACACTCCCATCCCCTGGTGGCACATTCCCAACCTCTGATGGCACACTCCCATCCACTGGTGGCACACTCCCATCCACTGGTGGCATACTCCCATCCAGGGATGGCACATTCCCATCCACTGGTGGCACACTCCCATGCAGTGATGGCACACTCCCATCCCCTGGTGGCACACTCCCATCCAGGGATGGCACACTCCCATCCCCTGGTGGCACACTCCCATCCAGGGATGGCACATTCCCATGCACTGGTGCACATTCCCATGCAGTGATGGCACACTCCCATCCAGGGATGGCACATTCCCATCCCCTGGTGGCACATTCCCACCCCCTCCACGGCTGGCACCTGAGCCCAGACCCCAGGGATGGTGGCACCCCCTGCCCACCCACTCACAAACAGTTTCTCTGCATCTCCTGATAATGCAGCTGAATTATCTCAACCCACTCCTGTTGTGATAAATTTAAGAATACTTTGCACAGATATACAAATCAACTGGAAAACCACCCTGCTGGAGGGATAATTTGGGTTTTTGTTGGTTCTCAAATAGCTCTTTGCTTTTGGTAGTACCATATGGAAGTGAGAAGAGTGGCAGCCCAGCAGTGAATTTCCTCAGCTTTCAGAATGGGGAATTTGTGAGCATTTCTGGCAGTTTCTTCTTGATGCCAGTCCATAAAGTGTCATATTTATGTGAAGATATCCAAGGAATCTGGACAATAATAATAATAAAGTGTCAGCTCTGTGCATGCTAATGGAAGATGACTTTTAACTTCTTTGTGCATGCTAACTAAACATCAGTATCTTTATCCCGTCAAAGTGACCAAAAGATGAATTTCAAACCCATAATGGCATTAAAATGCAACAGAAATGAAAAGAACATAAGGATTCATCATAGGTCAGAAAACAAAAGTGCTTTTAAACTATCAAGAGCACAGTATATGCTATTCTCATTTTTTTTCTAATTCAAGTTTCTGAAATATTTATTAAGGAATAATCTGCAGAATAATGAATATTGCTTTCTGGTAGAAGTACAGAATGTGTGCTATATTTCTGCTATAGCATTTTATTAAATATGCATGATGTGAGTTTGTAGTCACTTTGGGGCCAGATACTGACTGCTCTGTGCTTCAGCAAACAGTGCTGGTTCAGTTAAGGTAAAAAGCCCAAACCCATTAGTTTAGTGATGGCTTCTCATCACTTAAAAAAAAAGACGAAAAATCATAAAAATAAACATAAAATTCCTTCTTTCTTTTGATAGTTTGGTGATATTAGAAAGTTGTCTGTCCACTAGGATACAACTCAGTGTCTAAATGAAATATTGACTTAAATTTTGAAGCCATGAAATGTTTAAGCAGAAAGGTTTGTGCTACTCTCAACAGCTGAGATCATAATTCCTTAATAAAACAAAAGAGTGGTAAAAGTATCTAGGATGTGTTCAGATAGCATTAAAGCAAAAAAAAAAAAAATTGGCATTACTAAATTTTGCAACAAAACTGTAGAAGAAAGTACTTGAAGCTCAGAATAAAAAGAGAAGACACAGCATCTTTGCAGGCTGTCACAGCCTCACTGCCTCGGCACGCCATCCCATCGCTCTTGCTGGCACAGGCAGAACGTGTCCCCAGTGGTTCCTGGGAAAACCAAAATATTCCTGCAGACATGTCAGAATGTCTGTCTCCCTGAAGCCACTGCTCTAGTCCTGTCTCCTCAGAGAAACATGCAAAAAAACCAAAAAGGCACTGCCTGTTTTTAATTACCCATTGAATTGCTGGGTCTGTGGTGACTGGCAGGTTGAAAATCTAAACCAAACGTTCACTTTTATTTGTGATTTAAGATTTTCATCATGTTTTCTTTTCTAAATGATAAACAGCTAAAGGAAGAAAATCACCACCAGATTACCTGGCATTTTAAATGAGCAGATCATACTTATAGAAAACTTTATTAATGATGTAAATGATCCAAGTAGATGTAACATCCATCTGATAAATCATCACTGCTGAGATGGGGATATTGCTGTTGGTATTAGAGGTTCATTTCAGATGTGTGCCAGGGTATTTTTAACTGGATAATTTTGTATTGCTGAATTAGGGAAACACAATTTGAATATCTTTTTAGACCCTGCTTTTTATTTTTTTTAACCAAACCCAGCTGTCTGTTACTGAAAATCTCAATTAATTGCCCTGGTTTATTTACATATACTGTGGGAACAATGTCATTTAAGGGTGATTATGTTAAATAACTGTGTTGCTCTTGTGACAAATGCAGTTGGTTAAAGGGAGTACTTCTCTCAGAGCAAAGTCTTCCCTCAGTGTTATTATTCAAGGCACCACTCAAATTGCCTTCATAAATACCCAGCTGTAAGAACTCGAGCATCAAGGTGTGATATATAGATAAGAACAGCTTCTGAAAATGGCTTGTAGCTGGTATCTAAACTTTGCTATAAATAATGCTCTCAACTACATTTTCCCCCACAATATCTACAGCACTAACTGGGAATTTCTGCATTTGCCACCCTTTTTTAAAGAACTTTGCAGTTTCTTCTCTGTTCTTGCTATAAGCAGGACTCACAAAAGGAAGATTGGAATTCAAATGTAGTCCAAACCTTTAGCTTTCAAATGGTGTAAAGAAATCTTGACTTCTAAAAAAAAAAAAGTTCTTAGTTGAGACATGCTGTCAGAATGGAGGGACCCTTAAGAATTAATAATATTTTTTAAGATTATCAACAAAGGGGTGGGAGGTTTGCTTGTTACTATTAGAGTCTAGAACTGGAGTGGTTCTCGTGCATCACTGACCAAACTGATTAATTCCTATATGAAAGTTTTACACAGAGGGTCTTGAAACAAGAATTAACTCTATTTTATGCAATTTCAGAGGAAGGAAGGATGGATAAACTTGCCTATTCAGAATCAGAACATATAGATAAATTCTGTTTATTTGATTCTTTAGTAATTCTGATTCTGATGTTGGCCCTTTGGTCTCACTGTGCTGGTTAGGTTTAGTTTGTGCCCAGGTGTGAAGTTTGCAGATCACTACAATGAAATCAGACCTGAGCTGGTGCTGTTGAGGAATGAGTGTCAGAGGACTGACATTCAAGAGGCTGAGGAATGAATGTCAGAGGTTCTGCTTTTCTCCCTGCTGCTCCTCTTCATCCTGGTGGCTCAGATACCCAGCCCATCCTTTTTGCAATACTAGACACTAGTGGTTTTACCATTGGTTTGTCATTTGGGTACAAACATGCAGAGGTACATCTTTTACATTCTGCTGTACTGTGAGAAAATGCATAAATCTGAATCTTAGGATGTGCAATAAAAGGCAGACATCAGCTGTAATGGAGTTTGACATCTTCTGGCATGGTTACAGGAAATCCAAATCATAAATGGGAATCTATCTTTTTTGGTGCTTTTGAAAGAATCAAATTCAGTTGTGTAATGTTATTTCATTAGGCTTCCTTCTCTCTTTTCAAATAATGGTTATTTTCAAATTTCAGTTCAATTTCTCTTTCTTATGAAGCAATTTGGTCTCCATACATTTTCCACTTTTGCCACTTATCCCCAGTGTAAAGTATAGAGAAAATCTTAGAGCTTCATTTCTCCTTGTAAACAAGTACTTTTTTTTCTGGTAAATGACTATTTGATACAAGCAAATTACTTATTTGTGTTATCCTAATTATTACAGCAGGAAATAGGCATGATTACAAAACAGAAAGAGAGAAGTTCTGTGCCAGCTGCCCCCCAGGTCACTCTGTTTAGCATTTTGTCCCAGCTCCTTTGCTTTGCCCTGCATCTCTCCATGGTGACACATCTATAAAAGTGCAGAGCTGTGTTAGGACTTGGATAAAATCCACAGCACAGAATGGCACTGCAGATGTGATGGGAGAAAAAGCCAACCGTGACACTGGTGCCTAAATCTTCACCTCTGGACTCCTGCACGTTCACTGCCTGCACTCCAACACTTTTGGTCTTCTTGGAAGGATCCTGGAGGAGCTTCTCAACCAAGTCAAGTGTGGTTCAGTCAGCCCTGAGAGCAGTGACATGTGACATCAGAAGGCTCTCACACTTGTTCCAGTTACACATTCATACATTTTAATGCTGGTTTTAAAGCTGTCTGAGCCCACATGTGGAGGAAGTGTGTCAAACAATTTCCATAATCTGCTTGCACTGATCAGAGCTGAGCTTTAGATGCTTGCCACAGATGTGTTACCCCTGCCCATCCCAAATGCTGCAGCTGTAACAAGTGAGATTGATTATTTTGACAAGGTAGAGGGGAGTAAATAAATGTAAAGAAACAGAAGGAGAACAAAAAGTTTTCAGCTGAAAACAAAATTGCTTGAAGATTTCAGTATTTTCTTTAGGTGAATTTTAAGTTTGAAAAATGCTTGAAAGTTTGAAAAGGTTACTTAAAGAAGGCTCAGAACAACTGAGAACTATGAGTAAGTGCCTGTGTTCTCTATGAGATCAGCAGGCTTTTTTTTCCCCTCATGATTCAGCCACTGTTGGTGACCTCAGCCCAAAAACCTGCAAAGATGCTGCCCCAACTATGATGTTTGACTGCTGGTTTTGGCCTTCAGGAGGAGGGTGCAGAACTGTCTGTGAGAGTTTGAAAGGTTATTGAACATTTATGGAGAAGAAAAGCCACTGTTTAGAATGAGGAATTTTCTAAATATCATCAAGTCTTGGAAAAAGAGAGGAAGGAAAGTGATGCCTGTAGCATCCTGCACTGTGAAAATGTTGAGTGGGAGAAAGGGAAGGAAATATTAGTGAATTGTAGGGTCTGTCTGCATTTTCCATAAAATGATGCTGAACTTTCAGGAGAAAAAAAAACTTTAGTAAATATTGAAGTGAGCAGAAAGGATTTAAAGAGTTTTTAAAGAACACACCAAGATGGATATCGTGCTGGGCTGACAGGAGTGCAGAAGACAACAGTTTAAATGCTTTTATGGTCTGTTGCTGTTTCACAGTGATATCCTAAAATCAACCACGAGCTTGGCTTTCCCCAGGATTATTACAGCTTGTTATCTTGGGAACAGTGAGAGGTGATGTGTGAGTAGCCAGCTATTATATAGTGACCACTTACTTAGAGGAAAAATGCACAGTACAAGGAGAGTAACTTGGCAGAGTGGCTCCTAGTGCCATCTCAAGTACTCAATGCTACCATTTGGTTTCTATGAAATTATAAAGACAACTTTGGCCAAGTTCCTGCTTTTACAAATTGGTGTTTGTCTACTTCATTCAGCAAAGTGATAGGAGTTTTAGCATACAGCAAATTGGATGGAGATGTGATTCCTTTGTCTTCACAGAGCTCTCTTACACTTACATTAATAATCATTATAACACAGTTATTGCTCAGCTCCTTTTCCCTTGCTAAAGTAAAACAAAAGCAGTCCATCTCCTTGATGCATTTTACAGAGTGAGTATAGAGTGAATCTTGCCCATAAAAGTGCTGTTGGGCTGACAGCACTGTGAAATGAAGTTCTCTGCTCAAATTAATATGGCTTATATAAAAGTACAGGTCTCTCAGATATTGTTTAGCTCATAAAGGTTAATCTGCTCAAGTCCTGTGTTTTGCAGTCCTTGTTCCATCAATTTTTGGATGGCCTGTTGAGAGTACTAATAAATACACATTTAAAAAATATTGCACACGTGGATGAGTCCACAAAATTAACTCCAGTGATCCCAGACAGCATGGGACAAGGGAAAACAGATTATTTCCAAGTCAAACTTCCAGAGAATCATTTTGCCTTGGTCGATTCTTATTCTTTTGGCGTGGATTGGATCCCAGCTGCACCACCTAAAGTTCTTTAGGTGTTCTTTTTGCACTTCCACAGTGGCTAAGTTGGGGTATAAAAACACACCCTGCCATGCAGAGAACCTTCCAGCAGCAGGTGAAGGATGGGGAAGGCTGAACTGCCCTGCCACCCATCATAGTGGGGGACAGTTTATCCTGTCAGAAGCTCTGTGTTTCACTGCTTTCCTTCTGTAATGCTGTGTTTCTTGTAATTCATTGGACAAGAAGTAAAACTTTGTTTTCTTAGAAATCTCAGTCAGGTATTTAAGTACCAGCGACGTGGTTTTGGTATATTTTTAGTTTTTAATGAGAATTATAAGAGACAATGTAGTCACTTCAATTTCATTGGTGATTTTTATCACCCTGCCCCATTTTGTCTTGCCCATCTGCAGCCACTGTGCTTTTATCTTTCTTCTGAGAAAAGACTAGTAAACCCATTCCATTTACTCACTGGATTGGGAAAAATAGCAAAAAAAGCAACAGGAAAACAAACAAAAAAATAAACCCCCAAAAGCCCAAACCCAGGCAAAACAGCTCATTTTTTCTGCTGGACAAAAAGCACTGTAAGGACTGCTGTGAAATTCTGAGTTGAATTATAAGAGCACTTCTTCTGATTCCATGTTGGGTTTGAACATAAACAAATTAGAGCTGTTAATTTTGTGAGAAGTTCCTTCTAGATTAGGCTTTACCTTCAACTCCCACTCTCATATTCCCTAGGACAAGAGAACAATAATTTGTTGTATAAACAATAACTGTAGGGACTTGGTCTCTCTGGATACCCCCATCTGGCAGAGGAAATCTGGTTGTTAGCATATCAAAAGACCTGGTGAATTTCTTCAGTTTACACAGACTGAAATTAATAGAACTCTGTAAAACTTTCTATTTTTTTCACTAAAATTAGGAATGCTATAATGTTTATGAGATTTATTTTATTTTTACTTTTACATATTGAGAGGAAAGTCTCTGCCCTCCTTCTCTTTAGGTCCAGAATTTTTAATTTATTTCTTAAAAACCAAAATCCCCAACTCATCTACTCTCAAGTCCCTACTTTCTTTGTGAAGGTAAGTTCCCACTGGAGATATAAAATTTTGCTTTCCTGCTGCAGCTAAAAACAGTCTCAGGATCCCTTATGGTTGCTTTGCAACAAAAACAACCCACATTTCTTCCAAGTTATCCATTGTCTCAAAACACCACCAACAACACTGCGTTCAGCATGTTAAATCCCTGGTAATGTTCTGAAACTCTGGCTGATTTGAGGTTTATTTTCATTTTGTGTTATTGAAGCTTTCATAAAAGCATGGGCTTGGGCAAGGTGTTCATCCTTGTGGTGCCCCTTTTGCTTTTGCTCAGTGTTACCTGGCAAGTGAAAGGAATATGGGTCTTGGGAAGCACAGGGTTAAACTGGTGTGGCTTTATTCCACTGTTCTTTTTATTGCTTCTTTTTCTCCTCTCCTTTTGTTGATTTAAGTCTCTGTTTTCTTGGATTCATTTAAAAGGCTAGAACACGCACACAAAAAATTTTGTTGCCTTTATATACTGAAAGAAGAGGC
>JANIJU010000018.1:14044046-14067363 GCA_025504685.1 Leucosticte australis | reverse complement strand
GGGTGCATTTCTGAGTGGCACTCTGCAGCCTGGGTGCATTTCTCAGAGTGCACTCTGCAGCCTGGGTGCATTTCTCAGAGTGCACTCTGCAGCCTGGGTGCATTTCTCAGAGTCCCACTCTGCAGCAGGGGTGCATTTCTCAGAGTCCCACTCTGCAGCCTGGGTGCATTTCTCAGAGTGCACTCTGCAGCAGGGGTGCATTTCTCAGAGTCCCTGCAGCCAAACCAGTATGCCACAGGGTCCTGGGCTCTCTGGAGCCAGGCTGGCCCCTGTCCTGTGCTGCTGCCTGTGTTAATTAGCCCAGTCTGTAATTACACAATGAGAAATGCACACCTTAGGCAGAACCTGCCTCCAGTCCCAAACACAAAGCAGCAGCAGCTTTTGTTCAGGATCTCTCCCTGTCGGTTTACAATTCCTCTTAGACTTGTTCACTGCAGGCATATCTTTGTTAGAAATTCTTCCTCTTATTTCTCCTGGGACTGTTGTGTGTACCTTTGCCAGCCCAGGAGCTGGGGCTGGGTGGTGACAATTTTGTAATTAGCTGTTCCTAGCACTAACTTTGCTTTCAGAGGGAAGAGTGTTCCTCACCCTTGCTTTTTCCCCTCGTGCCATATTTCTCTCCTAGAATGTGGTGTGCACTTCTTTGCAAGCAGTTGTAACCATTAGTAATCAAAACCCAGCAGAGCACAGCATTTCTCAGAAATCCCATTGCTTCCAAACTGTTGCTGTAAATGAATCCATTCCTATACGAGTCTGATAATTTTAAAAGCATTATCAGAAGAACTAGAATTATTTTCTCATTTTCTCCCAGCAAATGGATCCATTGATCCTTAATAACTTCCCAGTAATTCTGCTAATTGTCATGTTTCCATTAATAAGTTTAAAAATGTGCCATCAGATTGGAAGGTGTGTGTGTGCATCACTATGCCTCGAGTGCATCGAGCTGTTTTTAAACAGCAGTAATGAATTGGGGCTAATAGAGAAATGTTTTCATACTTCTCTTAGTCAACAGCCTGAAGTAGATGGAGCAAATGGGAAAATATCAACAGTGCCCATCGTCTGGGCAGCGTGCCAGCATTGATAACAAAATAATTAAAAGATAACAGTGTTTAAAAACAAACTGTAAGCCTGGCCAAAAGTAAAAATCAAACCAAATCAGACTGGTTCTGTGCAGGGTATGCACAATATAAGCTTGGATAATGTTGTTTGCTTTTATCCTTAGGAGCTCTGGAAGAGTCAGCACTCAAATACACATTACTTCTTGTAGGACTCTGGTGATTCTTAATTTTCCATTAGCATATAGAAGAACTGTAGTGTGTCTTTTTTAAACTTTGTGTTAAATGGGGATAAAATAAGGGAAATTCTCCTAGTCAGGACTGTTTTGCCTGCAACACAGGTATCTTTTCAGGATATCTGAGTAACAAACTGCCACCAAATTTTAAAGGTTGGGTATTTTTTCCATAGAAATGGCTCACTTCAGATCAGTGTTTGAAGGAGAGGAGGGTGTTTCAGGGAGAGAAATGAGACCATGTTTAAGAGATTGGCATGACACAAGAGAAGCATTTGTCATTAATTCAGCTTAGCATATATCTAGGAAGACTTGGAGTGTAATATTTTATTTTTTTGCCTTAACAATGGAATGTTCTTCCCTAAGCTGGGACTGCTACTGGCAAGGAACATTTCAGCCACCTTTAAACTGCAGCCTCCTCAGTGCTGCAGCTCTTCCATAACCAACAAAAACACTGCAAAACCCCGGAGATCAGAAGTGCTTATCAGATGCTTTCAAGCAATCTGCCTTTAGAAAATTAAAAATGTTAGAATTCCTCAGGAACCCATTGCATGTCAGCATCTGGCTGGGTCCTGGAAGGCTCTGCCAGTGGTGACCCCGAGCCTGCTAATTGTGCTGGGTTTGTTTTGCTAATTGTTAAAGCTCCCCGGTCCCACCTGCGGGGAGGCTGTTCCAGAGAGCAGCAATTTGGGATGGAGGATCCGTTCTCGGGGTGGATGAGTAAGCACTGATGTACATCTGTGCTCCTGGCACTGCAGCCAGCACAGCCAGCTTTTGGGATTCAGGGCTTTTTTACCCTGTGTGCTGAGATGAGAAACTTAGGTCCACTCTCTGTCATGAACATGGCTGGTGAAGATCAGGGAAAAACAGCATCCTTTTTCCATATTTTTCACCAAAAGCTCAGGTCCAGTTTATAATACTGTGTGCAAGCAAGCCTGTATTTGGACCAGCTACACAGAAAAAACAAAGCCACCTATCACAGTGAATCCAACTCTAGAAAAGAGGAACAAACAAACATTTATCCCCTGCTTTTTCTGCCTTTTTACTTTTCCTTTCTACCCATTCCAGTTCCCCACCCCCAATAATGAAACAAACGTTTAAAGGTCTTTAACAGATGTTTTCTTATTTTACTCAGGTGGGATATTTATGATGCATTAGTCTCTTTTATGTCATTTTATTTTGGCAGCTGCATTCTGCACTAATTAGCACACCAGAGAGATCTCCCAATCAGAGCACATGGGCAACCAGTGGTTAAGAATTGGGTAGCACACTGCAGAGTCCATGGACTGAAATGGGAGGCTGCAGCCTGTCTGCAGTCCCTGCGTGGGGCATAATTGCATTCCTGAAACACTTAGCTGTTGGTGCTCTGCATGTTTTGTTTGTGCAGCTTTATAAGGGAAACACCAAAACCTTCGTAAATTGTTGTGAATTATGATTTTGTAGAAGTTACCTTGTGCTGGCTGACTAATGTATATATTATGTTATGCTTGTGCTTTGGGAAAAAAAAAAGACTGGAAGCATTTAAGTACATATTTAAATATGTGTGTATGCACTTGCTGTGTGACTGAGATTCTGAGCTTTTTCTTTAACACAACTAAAATTTTTAGAGTTGTGTGATGCTGGTGTAGAGGGAAGCAATGCAACAAAACCAATTTCAAATTTGTGTTAGAAAGCAGTTTTCTCCTAGAGCATTTTGTGTGCTATCAAGCATTTATCTATAGCGTTACATCTGCAGTGTTTGTCTTCCAAAAAGCATAAAGTTTACTGTCACACTGAAAGCTGGAGCGTGACCACCGTGGTAGCAATCCTAACTCACAGTCCACCTGGCTGGTAGTGGGAGATACCAGAAGCAAGACTGAGATGTTAATTTTTAGTTTTCATCAGAAAAATGTGTCAGTGTGAGAGAGAATGAGTGAGTGAAACAGGCTGGGGCAGGTTCAGGAAACAGCCAAGGTGGAAGGAGACCCAAAGTCCAAAGCTGTTCCCTCATTTGGAGTAAATAGTTTTCAAAACTGAAAAAGCTCAGCAAAGCATCATTATTTTCTCATTTTCTCCCCTTCTACAGCTCCACTTGCATGTTTCCAGCAGTTTCTCCTGCCCTGAATCTTCTCAAGTGTCTCCCAGGCTGTTTTCCCTCATTGCCTGGGAGATGATTCCCTTTGTGGCCGTTCCTGAGCTGCGGCTCCGTGTGCAGCTCAGGCAGGCAGAGGTTCTGGTGGTGCCCCTCTGCCAGAGCTGTGCTGGCACACCTGGGACAGGCTGCCTGGACCCTGCCAGGTGTTTGCCAACTGATGGTGCCCAGGAGCACTTGTGCAAGAGCTACTGGTGTGCTCCCATGGGAGCTAACAGGGGACTCACACTTGACCTGCTTGGACACTCGTGTCAATTCACCAAATGCTCATGCATGCATGTGGGAAACCACACAATTCGTGCCCATGGCAATCATTTTTTTAGTTCCTCTTATTTTTCCTCAGAAATGAAATACTTCCCAAACTTGGCCTAGGCAGGGACAATGGGATGCTGGTTCTGTATGTGTGCACATGAATGCTGGTGTGTATCCAAGAGCACTGAACGTGTCTCTGGGCTTTCTGCCTGCCAGAAGGAAGCTCAGGTTTGGGTTTGTCAGGTTTTGTCCTACCTGACAGTGGCCTACTGTTCACCTGTCTGACCCAACTCCAGTGAGGGGGTATAATTAAATATATAAATATAATTATATAAATATATAGTTGATTATATCCCAGTGGCACTCACTGTCAGAATTACTAAAGACAGTTCTGCTTCCGTCCTTTGAAGGAATTAAAGTTTTTGTTTCTCTTCAGGTTTCAAGTGAGCTGCAGCATCTGAAGTGAGAGTCTGAAGCAGGAAATGTGCAATAATATATAAAACAAAAGCTTTCCTTTCACTTGTTTCTTGTCAGTGCACAATGGAGCTTTCAGAAGCCTTACAGGAAGAGTAGAATTATAGAATTACTAAAAAACCATTAAGTTTTAACATAGGAATTTCAGTGGCATCAGCATTCTCTCTGTCCAGCTGTTTGCTTTTGAGACAAAGCAATTGCTGTTTATAGATGAATATACATAGCAAAAGTAGCACAATCTTTCTGCAGGA
Organism: Leucosticte australis; assembly: GCA_025504685.1. Classification (NCBI taxonomy): domain Eukaryota; kingdom Metazoa; phylum Chordata; class Aves; order Passeriformes; family Fringillidae; genus Leucosticte; species Leucosticte australis. Next base: position 14,062,967 of record JANIJU010000018.1, on the reverse strand, counting down.
AAAGTAACTCCCTTGTCTTCTTAGAAATTCATTACTGATTTGGCAGAAGGATTTTTACTTTTTCTCGGCTCTTTGATCCAAAGATGTATGTGACTGTAACCTTGAATGCCATTAGAACAGAGCACAGCCATCACGTTGCTATGTTTGAATCAGTTCTAGGCAGAGATCAGTTTTTAATTAGATCAGAGAAATCTGAAAGAACCTGAGCCAAATCACAGTGTAGCTGAACTGCAGTATAAAAGCAAAATAAAACTCAATACAGTTTTGTTGGTAGCACTTCATTGACTGTAGGGTGTACGTGAGGTGATTGAACTTGAAGATTGAATTCAGGAGAAAACTGTTCAGTCCTTTATAATCTGGGAAGGATTTTGCTATTCCACCATTTAGTTTTTCTTTTTACTCACTGAAATGTGGGGAATTCTGCTCACTATTCTGATCCTCTGCTTGAATACACCAAGAGACTTTTTCTTGCTTGTTTTTTTTTTTTGTGCACCTTTTAGCTATAAATCAGTGCCCTTTCATACTAGACCTTTGATGTATACTCAGTAAAAGATGCAGGGGAACAAGTTTGTCTTTATTAATCATGGTGAAAACAGAGAAGCTTTCCACCCCAGTGATGAGATTTGTGTAACTAAAAGACAGCAGGAGCCTTCGCACTCTGCAGCTCCCAACACTCTCCAGAGTCACTTCATACATCAGTGTCAACCTTGGCCTGTTCTCTCCAGGGACAGTGTAATTATCTTCATGAAGTGCAACTGGATGGTGTTTCTGAAGTGGCAAAATTGAATCTCAGTTTTGCAACAATTCTTCCTGTTCCCTTGCAGCCTGCTCTCCCACTTGATCAATAGTTGGTTTCCATCTGGACTCTGTCCTGGTCAGGCAGCTCTGGGTGTCCCTGCTGGAGCTGTGGGGCTGGGCCAGGAGACTTCCAGAGGTCCCTTCCAGCCTCAGCCACCCTGTGAGTGCTAGAGCATCTCTGGGCTGGAAAGGGACTTCAGCTTGTGCAGTGGGTTTGTAATATTAGAGCTGCACAAAAGAGGAAGGTGCAGTGGGTTTCCATCGTTAACAGGATGCTCATTAAGTGCTTGCTGGGGTTTTTAGTGTGTTGATGGTGATACAGGCTGTGGCAGTCAGCTGACAGCAGAGCTGCTGGGCAGATTCTGCTGCTACCTGCTGTAGGAAAGGGCCAGCTGAAGAATAGAAATACTAAATTGCCTTGGTTTGAAAACACAGGTGTCTGCTAAGGAAGGCAGGAGCCTGCCCTGAAATGGAAAATGTAAACCCCCTCCCTCTGAATTATTACAGTTTTGAAATTAAGGGGTTCTCAGGCAAAGATATGGGAGTAGGAATAACAGTTTTTTACTAGGAAAATTAAAACAAAAAATGCAGTAATACAAAACAGCCCTGCCAGAGTCAGAGCAGGCCCTGCCCACTGTGTGTCAGGGTGGTGGCACAGTCCCATCCCAGGGGGGCTCAGGGTGGTGGCCCAGCCCCATCCCAGGGGGGGCTCAGGGTGGGGGCACAGCCCCATCCCAGGGGGGCTCAGGGTGGGGGCACAGTCCCAGCCCAGGGGGCTCAGCCCTCCTGCAGTACCAGCTGTGGTTCTGCTGGAGCAGGGATCCTGCACAAGGGGGGAGTTTTCCTCTGGAGCTCCAGGGCTGCTGGAGATGGGCCTGCTCTCCCTCTGGGAATGCAGGGCAGGAGAAAGCTGCTCCTCTGGGAATGTAGGGGGCAAAGGCTGCTGGGCTGTTCCCAGCTCAGATTGGATCCAGGTAGGAATGCTTGGTTCCTCCCCTGGGTGCAGCATCTCCCCATGGGATGCTGGAATTTGATCAGCCCTGCAGGGACACTCAGTGGCCATGGACAGCAGAGATCTCCTGCAGGGAGGATGGGCTGTGGGAGAGAGAAAGAAACCTGCCCCAGGAACAGCAGAGAACTGCCCCAGCTCTGACAGATGGCAATAGAATTCACACCCCAGGCACATCTTGCATTTCCAACCTAAGACATAAATCTAAAACTGGACACTTTTGCTGTTTCAACTATTCAATTATGCTCTTTATCACACAAGTCCCTTTAACACTGAGGTTCATTAGTGTAGGCTTCGCCTTCCTTCTGCATTTCCTGCATGATGGAGATAATGGGATTGATTCTGAAGTTATTGAAGTGTTGGTGTAAGTTAGAGGTGTGTCAAGTGGAGTTAATGATGTTGCATTCATGCAAGTGAAGTGAGAATCAGTAAATTGAGTATAGGAAAAAAATGTGTGGTGGGCTGGGAGAGCAAAGTCTGAGCAGGAGGATAAATCTTGGCAGTGAGAATGGGAAATTAAAAATGTATCATCTGGAAGGAAGGAGCACATGAGCCAGCTCCTCTGGTTTGTTCTCACCATTGTCAGCATCTTCCACTAAGTTCTTCTGTGCACTGCATGCCACACCAGGCTCAGATGTATTATTTCCAAAAATGTATTTTAAAATATTTTTATCATTTATATAAGGGAAATTGTAACAAGCTGGGCTTTCAAAGCTATTGGTCTCATTATTTTTGCCAGTGTTTGTTCAAAATTCCCAGTGATCTACCTTTTTATAATTGGGTACTCAAGCACTGAAAACACTTTCTAAGATTACATAACATTTAAAAAAAAGGGAAAAAATCAAAATAGCTTTTCAAATGATGCCTGCACATCGTTTTAATGCTTGCATTAAAAGCCACCAGAATCAAATCTGGTCAAGGATCAGTGAACAATAACCCCACTTGCCAAGGATCATTGTTATTGTTTTGAGGTTTAATGCCTTATCAGCTCTCTGTGTTAGCAGGTTTCCTCATTGTCCTCTCCCAGGCACGGTGCTCTCCTGCATTATTTCTCCCTTCTGCTTTGCTTTTTTATACACCTGCTAAGACATTTCCCACTCTCACAATTAACAATTATCTCACTACTGAAAAGGAGAGTGAGATGCACTCACAGGGTGCAAAATAATGTTTCAACTTGTTCTGCCAACTGGATGCATAAAAATAACTTATCTGGTTGCTTCATTGCTGAGAAAACTGGAAGCAATTTATTCTTCTTTAAACATGCTGTGCCATTTGTGTGTTTCAGGTACAGCAAATCTTGCTTCATTCATCATTTTAAAAGAAATGCATAAAAAGCAATAGCTAGTCTTCTGTTGCTTATAACTACCCATGAAATAAATACTGTGCAAATCTCTTTCCTTTGTATTTTTGATATTTCCATACATTAGCACATTGCAAATGTGTTAATTCCTTGTGTACCTAGAGAATGGTGGTAAGTTTTTTCAGTTACTTTGGAAAATGCAAGAGTAGATGTTCTGTTATGAAACTACATAACCACACATATACCTTACTAACACTAAAGTTATTTCCCAGCTGAGAATTTAAACTGTTTTCTCAATGTCACCAAGGCAAGGGATGATGGCAAATAATGGACACCCAGAAAACTGAATTTCTTTAAGAACTCCAGTGCATAATTTGAGGGTGATTTTTGGGGGGTCTGGGTGACAGCCTGGCCTTCAATGCCATCTGAGAGTGTGGACCTGTGTCTCATTCCTGAGGGGAAATTTCAGAGCTTAGCTCTAACTCCTAGATAGGGTAGAAATTCCTGAGACAGAGCCATGGTTTCAGGCCTGCTGTCATCATTCCATGGATCTCCTGGACTGAGTGGAATCCTGCACTTTGGCCCCAGCAGGGTTTGGTGTAGTGAGGGCGTTCTGCAGTGGGATGGGCAGCACTGGTGGGAGGATCCAGAGTTTGTTTGGGCAGCTCATCCTTGCCAAGAAAAAAAAAAAGGGTTGGTTCCAACTTCCCAAAATTGTTCATTTCTTAGTCATTACTTGGTGGACTGATCTCATCAGACTTTATAATTTCACCTGTGATGTTTTGGTAGGAGTTGCCCAAGGAAAGCTCCAGAAGCAAATGCCAAATTTTGGTATCATTTCGTTTGTCTTGCCTGACTGTGGAAATGAAATTAGAGCCACATCCATTAATAGAGTTTTCACAGGAATCACCAGGGGGAAGTTTAGCATTGTGGCTGGTTCCCACCAGGGAGGATGGCATATTAGGAAAAAAAATTCACTGAAAGAATAATAAAGCACTGGAATGCCCTTCCCAGGGAGGTGGTGGAATCACCATCTCTGGATGTGTTTAAAAAAAGCCTGGACATGGCACTGGGTGCCACAGTCTGGGTGAGGTGTTAGGGCAGAGGTTGGACTCGATCTTAGAGGTCTCTTCCAACCTCATAATTCTGTGATTCTGTGATTCCTAATTTCCCCCTTTCCTGTATTAACCTTTTGGGATTTTTGTGTTGTCTGTTGTGCTATTACATTCAATACATCAGCGTGGTCTATTCTTTAAAATAGTTCATGGGATGGAGTTATTAGAAATTCTTTTGATAGCAGTGCATTGTAATTATTGAAAGATTATCCACATTACCTGCTTGGAACACATGAAGTGTAAGGCAAATCTATCTAACAGCTTTATATTCACTTTCTAATGACCTTGTTTCCCCAGGTTTTTCCACTTAAAAAAGGAGAAAAGCACAGATTTTCAGGCAAATTGGTTTTCACATTTGGGAATTTAGTGTGGGTGAGACAGTTTCTCCTTTATAGTATTTTTAAAAAATCTAAGTCACTCATCATTATTTATAGATACATACTAAATTACTTTGCCAGGTTGTGGATAAGTGTTCTGGGTAGAAATTTATAATAAAAAGGAAATATAAATAGCTTGTTACTTATGAAAAGTTTCTATGATGTTATATTAAAAGAATAATGGCTTTGTATTCCAAACAGTTTCATAAACTGTTTTACTTACTTGCAAAACATGTTATATTGTGGGTTTTTTTTTTTTCCCACAAGTCTTAAAAATCCAGTTGTGAGGGAGAATGACTGCAAGGTGTTAAAATAATACACTTTTTCCTCAAAAGGATCTTGTAGCCTGCTTGCATAACCAGTGCATGAAAAAAATGTGATACCAGTGGCTTGTTTTTCTTTTTAACTATTCATTATTTATGAAGTGCAGAGAAAAATAGACACAAAATATTGTTTCAGGGGACTTCCTGTAGCTATACTATTGTCTTCAAAGGATTTACTCATTAAGCAGTGGTTTAATTCCAGCATGAAAAGTTCAGGCTCTTGTTATCCAAAAGTAGCTTTCAAAAAAAAATGTTCCTGCATGTCTCCATATGCCTGTACATATATAATTTTAAGAATATTGGTTGAAAAAGTCCCATTTGTTTAATGGGAGGTTATAATATGTACCAAACATTTGTTAACTTCTCAATATTTTCCTATTTCAACTTCAGTGCTGCTTGAATTTGCAGATGGGGGTATTACCATTTGCAAGCAAGTTTTTGGTGACACATTTCATATTCAGTCTATTGTTTTTTTATTGTTTTCAGTCTGTGTTTTTCAGTCTTTTAAGAGGTAGAGAATAGTTCCTGTCCCCAGGGAAGTGTGAGGTGTGGGAGTTCCTGCTCCACTCTCTTGAAAAGTGCTGGAGGAGAATCATTGTGGCTATGGGATTTCTCAGTAGAAGACACCACACTGAGCCTCCAAATTACTGTAAAACAAAATCTCAACTTAGTCCAGGAGTTAAAATCTGCTACCCCATTACTTTTGGTTTTCAATGATCATTTCCACAGCAAATGTCCTTTGTGGCAGTCACAGCACAAACTGCAAATCAGTTTGGAGAGGCAAGAGCTCCTGCTCCATGTTTCTGCTCAAAAAGAGTTCTGTGACTTAGATTTCCAACTCCCATTTATGGCCTTAAATGTTATTTTGTAAGTAAGCGAGATTATATTTCAATAATAGTAATAATAATAATAATAATAATAATAATAATAATCATCATCATCATCATCATATCATTCTCATTAAATTATTAATTTAGCTTTTCATAATAATAGAATTGTTTTGATTCTATATAATATATAATTATATATTATATCATATAATTATATAGTATTATATGATTACAGTTATGGAATTTTAATTACATATCTATTATTGTTTTAAGACTATAACTTAAAATATTTTTTAAATTTAAAAATTTATAATTTCCCATTTTTAAAAAATATTATTAAATAATAATAAAATAATTTATTTTCTATTACTATTATTATTAGTAGTATTATTTTGAAACTTTTAATTTGGTGTTGACAACTGTCAGAATGAAATATGCATGTAAAGGTGGGAAGTCCTGTCCTACTGGTATATAAAACTAGGATGAAGTCAGAAATATTCACTCTTTCAAAAATGTTGGGGCTGTGTGGCAAGAATCATTTTTCTTTTCCCAGAGCCTGGTGGCCTGGTTAGCAGAAGTATAAAAGTCAGATGTTTTCAATGGCAATTTGATATGGTTTGTGCTACATTGGCAGCAGAATTTTGCTGTGTTTTTTACCCTGGGGCAGGAATTTCCTTCTGTGGCCAGGGGGGTTTCTCTGCAGGGTGCTGCAGTTTCAGGCCTCTGGTGTGCAGGTCACTCTTTGGAGGGATTTTGCTTGGTTTTGTTGGAAAGAGCAAAGCAAGATTCTCATTTTGCTCCATTCACCAAAACCTTAACAGAGTTTAGTGTTTGAAGATACAATCTATGCATTAGAGTGAAAATTGTCCTGCTTACTTGAGAATTAATTAATTCATCTGTTCTGATACTGCATGTAGTCCTCAGTGTTCCAATAAATGACAGCAGGCTGATTCTATTTTGCTCTTTTTTGGGTGTCAGTAATATGATCACTCACATAATGAGACCCTGAGTCAGCTGGATCTTTTAAGTGGATTTAAATAGACCTCCTCTTTATAGAGCACTCCCCAAAGAAAGCTTAAAGGCTTTTTGCATATTTTAAATGACAGGTTATGTTAGAATTAAAACTAGAATACTCAGAGTTTTGAACAGAGGACACTCAGAGCAAATAAGTAATAAATAAAAGGGATTTATCTGCAGCTCTTCTCCTGCCTGCAGTGTCCATGAAGAGAGGTTCTCATTCTGATGATTTCTCATGGATCAGATTTCAGCTGGTGGCTTTGCAGGTTGTAACCTGTGACAGTGTTCACAGGGGTCCCAGGGTGAGGGAAGAGAAGAGAAAGTTGACTCCATGTTCAGAAGGCTGATTTATTATTTTATGATATATATTATATTAAAACCATACTAAAAGAATAGAAGAAAGGATTTCATCAGAAGGCTGGCTAAGAATAGCAAAGGAATGAATAACAAAGGTTTGTCTCTGACTGAGACAGTCTGGACAGCTGGACTGGGATTGGCCATGAATTAGAAACAACCAGGTGAGACCAATCCCAGATCCACCTGGTGCATCCCACAGCAGCAGAGAATCATTGTTTGCAGTTTGTTCCTGAGGCCTCTCAGCTTCTCAAGAAGAAAAAATCCTCAAGAAAAGATTTTTCATAAACATGCCAGTGACAGTAACCAACTCTGCCAGGTTCCCTTTAGCCCCTGCGAGGTTCTCAGCTCTCAGAGCCCCTCCTGGCTGCCCCCTGCCCATCCCTGTGTTCTTCCTGGCTCTGAGCAGCCAGTTCCTCTCTGCCCCCTCGTGCTGGCCATGCTGACCCTCTCCAGAGAGCATTCCTGGCAATTCCCAAAGGAAGGGCCACTCTTCCCTTTCCTGCAGGGCTTTTCCACCTCATCCCACGGCTCTGTTCAAAGGAACACTGGCTGTAAACAACACCCTGCACTCTGTCACTACAGTTTTACTTCTGTGCTTTTGAAACCAAGACCTCCCCTGCAAGCTGAATTATGTTTTCCATATTGAGATGAACACCATTCCTAGGTCAGTGGAGGCTCACCTCCATGAGTGCTCATGTCACACAGTCCTGTTCTCAGGAGGCCAGGATTCCCCAAGCTGTCTTCATTTTAAACTTTGCATAATTATTTGTATCAAGGCCTTGGCTCTTTGTTATTATTGTCACACAACACCAGAAGAACTGTAATACATTTAAAATAATCTGCTTTTTAACATCCAGGGTCTACCAACATGACCTTTAGGCTGTGTAAGAAGTCAAAGATCTTCACCTTGTTTTGTCAGATGCTGTTTAGTGATTTGCTGTGTTCTCCCCATGAGACATTTCTTCCTCTGGTGGATAAAATGTTCCACAATGCTCAGTTTTGTATCAGGTATTTTAACTGCACTGGTTTCCTCTGGGGGCACCTGTGGGACTGTGAGGTGATAGTAGGGAGCTGCTGTTGTGACTCCCAGCAGCGAGTGGATTACTTGAGTGCTAACAGAAGGGGGAGGATCTAAATGGGGCAAGCAGCAAACTTTGTGTCTAATTTCCCTCATCACAAAGGTTAAACAGCTGTCCCCTGGCCATATCCTTACTCAAAACAGGGAGTTCCAAAAAGTATCTTCTTTCTTCACAGTATTTTTGTTTGTTGTTATCTTTGTGTCCCAGTACTGCAGACATTGGTGTGGAATAAGAAGGAATAATCTAGGAATTCCTGTGGCTGCACAGGAGCTGCAGAATTGATTCATGGAAACCTGGTTTCCTTCCCTCTAATCATCTCCTGTTCTGGGGGCACGGGGTGATGACACCTCAGTCTGAAAATGGATTATTTGCTGCATGTCTTCTCCACTCAGGAGAAACATCTGTGCTCTTGTGGAAACCTTGGCAAGAGCAAAGAATTGAATTTCTTTCCTCTGGTAGTAGGTTCCTCCTGCTCAGTTTTATTGCAGGGTTTTCTAAGGCCAAGGTATAACCTGTCTGTTCCTGATTTGGAATGAAGGACTTGGAAAAAAGAGTTCTTGTGAGGTGGGTGACTCCTCTGTGTTCTCCCCTTTGCAGCATGTTGTTAGCCTGGCTGGGTTTGTGGCTATGTTCCAATTCCTGGACTCAGAATTTCCTGTACAAATGCATCATCTGCCTCATACATTCACTTAGCTTTTAACCATTGGGTTCCTGGTGTTAATAATGACAATAGCATCAATTTGTAGGCATTATTTTTATTTTTGTTGTCTCTGAATGGTGTCAATTAAATTAGCTTCTAAGATATTGAAGGTTTTGCTCTGCACAAGACAGTTAAGGGCAGAATTTGTCATCACAAATGTCTACAGGGGCAGGAGCATGAAGAGACAATAGTAAAATTGCATGGCAACTTCCAGCAAAGGACATCAAAGCATTGCTCAAACTTTAATGAACTAAATCGAGCTAAAATAAATGGTGAAATTAAGCAATTTTGAAACCAAACCATTTTCTAGTTGCTGGAAAAGGAGAAGGAACAATAACATGTTGGTTTTTTTTTACAGCTTCAGCAACACCAGCTACTCTAGTTTGTGAATTAACTTAATATTCAACATTTTGTCATGTACATTAGGTGTTATAATGCATGAAATGAATACACAGTCACGTCCCAGTGGCTGCAGTTCCCAGTAATGATCGACAATACTGCCTCTAGCTAGCTAACACTTCCCCCTATGAAATATTTTCTGCATGACCACATCCCATGGCAGCAGGCAGCAATGGAATTTATGAACTAGCTGGAGCTATCAGTGCTAGTGGGGAAGCAATAGAGAAATATGTATGTTAAAAAATAAATTAAAAAAAAAAAAAAAAAAACAACAGAAAACTGTGAGGGAGGGAGAAGGTAAAAGATAAGTATCCAACCAGAAAAAAAAGTTGTCAGCATGTCACACAGACACTTTGAACTAGCAGCTTAATGGCACTGCAAATTCATGTCTGGGTCCTATTTTTAAAATTTCCAGATTTCCTAAATATAGCTTCCAGTTGGGGCTGTTTCTTTTAGCTCCATGGAACTCAAAAGAACTGACACAGAATGAAGCTTTCAGCTTTCTGCCAAGGTCGAACCATGCCCTGTTTGCATGTCTGGGAGTTAGGAATGTTCAGGGTCTTATCAGGTCGAGTTGTTATTTTTTCTGAAGCCAAGTCAGTAAGTGTAATTCTCTTAGAGAAAGGGGACTCAACTTTGCAATGCCTTGGCATGAGTTTTCTTGCTGTACAGCTGGTTTTTTAGCCTTTCTCCCCCCACAATGCTACAACACTCATGCACCATATGAGAAAAGTAGATTACAAGTGAGGTTCCTTATTAATATATAGCCACTAGGAAAAGCATAAATAATTTATTTTCTAACTTCTGTACCTGTGTGACTTGCATTGTGTTTGAGAGTGTTATTCTTGAAAGCAAAAGTGTGAAATGATTCCGGTATTCTTCAGATTTCCAGGACCAAATTCAGTGGAATACACAGCAGTGAGCTGAAGTCAAGACTCAACACAATCAAGAGGAAGTAGGAATATAATTCATAATATTGTAAAGTTGATATTCATAATATCAACTTTAACCTGTCTTGGTCTGTTAATCTCCACAGTAGGTTATGCAAAGAATGTAGACAAATAAATGCAGAAAAAATAGAGCAAAAAAGATGACAGAAAATCCCAGCAATCTTCTCTACCTCACCCTGGTTTGAGTTTTTCATTCAACAAAAACAACTTAGAAACAAATATCCAAGTCAGAACACAGTACATCTGTAACATAATTGTATGGCTGAGTTTTATATGTGGCATTTTTGTGCAAAATTAGGAAAAAAACCCACAGCATCTCTGGGCCAAAATCTAGGATTGGTGTTAAATGTCTGTCTGCAGCTGCCCTGGGTGTCCTGGAGCAGGCTGCTCTTTGTAGTCAGCATCTTTGGGATGAGGAAGATCTCACAGCCTGTCTGGGCAGACTCTCCTGTGGTCAGTGCCCCTCACAGCAAAGAAATCCAGGGATTTCTGGGATCTCTGGATGCCAGCATGACCCTCAGCCCTCCTCCCAGTTTAGGGTCACCAACAGCCTTGCTGAGGGTGCTCTCTCCCCTCACCCAGGCTGCATCAGCAGGAGCTGCTGCTCCAGTGCACTCCACACCCAGGAACTGCTGGGTTGCTTCTGCCTTCCTGCACTGCCCATAATTTTGCCCTGTAGGCAATTCCTTGCTCCTTGTCACATGGAGATGCTGGAGGAGAATCCATGCAAGCCTCACTCAGTTGATTTTGTGTTTTGCTTTGTGATTTTCTGTTCTTTCAGTTGATTTTGACTTTTTGCTCCTCACCCCTTGCACTGGGGGCTGCTGGCACCTCTCCCTCTGCCCTTTCCTATTTAAAGTCTTTTTTCCAGGCCAGCCATTCTGCTGGCCATGCAGCCTGGCTCCTCAGGCTCCCCACCTTGGAGAGTCTCTTTTGAGAGATTGCCCTGGCACCACCCTTGGTGCCCACTGAGAGAAATGCAGGCGCAGCAATCACAGCAGGCTGGAGCAGGGTAATTGCTGGCACCTGGCAGCCCAGGTGTTTGGCATTAAAGCAGATTGGGAAGTGACTATGCCCTCTGCACTATGAAACCCCTCAGAACTGTAAAAGCAGGAGACTGCTGGGGCAGAGGGGCCCTCAGGATGGTCAGGGATGCAGCCCAGCCTGGGAGGGCTGTTCCCAAAGGAACAGGACTTGTTGAGCTTGGAGAGCAAAGAGCAGCCCCTGGGTACCTGCAGGAGATGGAGGAGGCAGAGCCTGTTTCTCCACAGAGGCACTGTGGAAAGAGGATGAGAAATGCAAAGATGCAATTAAAACGAGGCAGGTTCAAACTGGAAAAGTTTTTGGGTGTTTTTCTGGGAATATTTAAGCTTTAGAACAGGTTGTTTGGAGAGGCAGCTCTGTGATCTCCCCTCTTGGAAGTTTCCCAAGAGGATCTGTGTCAATCCCAGGGGTGTGATCTCACAGATGACTGTGCTTCAAGCAGGAGTTTGTGCCTGAAATCTCTTGAGGCCCTTTCCAGCCTGACTGATTGTGTGGGGCTGCAATTCTGGAGACCAAAATGCAACCAGTAGCTGAGAATTCCTTGTGTAGGGTGAACTGAAATACCTTCTTGGAGACATCCCTTCCTGGACATGATTAACTTAATAAATGTAGTGAAGTATTCACTGGAGTTAAACCTTCTCTCTGATCCCTCAGAGGAGTTTCTCATCCTTCTGCATGCGGCTGGAATTCTTTTTGTCTGTTGAATTTCTTGATGGAAAGCTAAAGGGTCCCAGCACAGGGCTAAGTAAATGCCTAGAGCTGCTGAGGTGATTGGGGCACCCAGCTGGAGGTGTCAAATCCACCTGCTTCAATCTCTCTCAGTGCTCTTGTACTTGTGATTTTGTTTATTTGAGCTCTGCTGCAAGCCTGGAATTGAAGAGTCAAAGGAATGTGCATAAAGAAATGCTAGGCTGGAATGGAGATGCCATTTATTGTAAATCAAACACTAAGTTCCAAATTGTAGCCCTTTGCTGAATGCCAGTTTCCCATGCTTATCCTTTTCCCCATTGCTTTTGTAGAAAATGTGTAAAAGCAGCAGAGTTCAATGAAAACATGTATTGGAATAACTAAATCTAAATAAGTTTCTACAAGAACTCAGAATAGAAGTAAGGGAGTAAAAATAAGTCTTGATTGATGTTCTGGCCCATTATATTGTGTGCCTTAGCTGTGGCTAAGTCAGCCAAGAAAAGAAATTTCAAGTGGGTCAGGTTGTTGCTAAGTTATGTGAATTGGAGCTAACTTTGGCTTGTCTCAACTTAATGTGCTTGATCCAAACAGAGAGAATTTAAAAAGATTATTCTGAAGTTTCATAATATCATTGAATCTCACATCTATATTTGTCATATAAATACAATGCCTGTCTAATTTTTATTCAAGTAGCAATCCATCAAAATTGCCTTTTGACAGGATTTTGATTACTACTTATAGTAATAACTAATAGTTCTTTTTTACTATTTCCCAAGGGGGAAGTAGTATGTATGTGTGTGGAGGAGGGGGGAGAGGATAGAAAGACTGAAAATAATTTTCATTTTTACCTTTAAAATGAATCAGGAATTTTAGTTGCCTGTGAATTTTCATATAAGGCAGCAATCTGCAAAGGCCCTTCTGGTTTGCTTTTATTCTGTTTGTGTTTCATTAAAAGAAGGTAGAGGGGCACTTTCAAAAATAAAGCTGAGTCTTTAATTACTATTTGCAATAAATCATTTTTTTAAAGATGAAATTATTGATACACAGTGCACTCAAAGGACTTTTAATACATTTGTTCACTAGTGACAATGGGTTAAAAAAAAAGTTGAAAAGACTGATTGCAAAACTGACAATAAATCAATCAAATGGGTCTGGTAATACATCTCATATCCACAGTGTGTGATGCTTAGTTTATGACATCTGAAGATCTCAAAAGCTGATTTATTTTTCCAGTAATCAATGTTCTGATCCATTAGTTTTTATAAGGTAGAGAGATGTCACTGTTTTTTTTTTATGAATGATTTGTATTTTTAAATTGCACATCTGTCAATCAAGACAGAACCAAAGACTTTGTAAAACTTACTACCTTCACTGTAGCTTTATTTCTGTACAGTGCTGGTGGTGTATATTGTTATTCAGTGAAATTGTTCATTGCACTTCATAGTTTGGGATTTTTTTACTAATATGTAGCTTAGGAAAGTTTTAATTCCACTTTGATAATTATCTCACCCCTCTCTATATTGTTATCCAAACTCAGATTATATTCTGTATGAAGTTCTCAGGTATTTGTAGTAATCAACATTCTATCTGACTGTTAAAACAGCAACTTTGAAATCAAAAGGAGTTTTCTCATTGAACTTGGTGTGCTCTCATCTGTTGTTTCTCTGCTCCAAATCATTGATAGCTTGCTGAATTCAGGTACATAAAGAAACCTCAACAAAACAAGGAGATTTAAAGAAAACAGTCAAAACCAAAACACTTGAGTGTAGCTTGAAGCTCTACCTGCCCAGTTCAGGGACAAAGAGTTAAAATGTGTGGTTATGGCTTTGTACTTAGTACAAAAATGCTAAGTTGGGTTTTATTTGCCTTTTGTGGGACAGTAAATGCAAACAATGAGAGCCTCACCTAGAATGGCCTCGTTTCTCAGCATCAGAATGTAAATTCTGGGTATCCTGTGTGATATTACAGCTTTTGTCACCTGGGAGTCAGGTGGCCTCTGTTAAAACAGAGCTCCATGAAAACATGTATTTGAACAACTAAATCAAAATAAGTTTCTAAAAGACCTCAGAATGGCAGTAAAGGAGTAAAAATAAGTCTTGATTAAATAAGTCCCTCCCAAGCAGGACAGGCTGGGGGGTGATGGCAGTGCCTGCACAGGTCCTGGGGAGGGACTGAGGTGTCTGGGAAGTTGAGCTGTGCTCTGGACACTGTGTGGCTCATGAGTTAGAGTCAGAGTGACTAAACCAAACCCATCCTCCTGCCTGACTGCAGGAGAGCTGGAGGCTGAAAATGGGGGAGTTGTGTGCTGGAAGCTTCACTGATGAGAAAATGGTCCCTGGATAAAACCATAATTCTGAGAGTGCAGATGTAAACAGCTGTGGGATTTTTTTTGTTTGTTTGGTTTTGTTGGTTTTTTAAATTCACTCAAAACCCAGGGATAAAGACACCTCAGATCTCTCAGATGATGGGAATTCCAACAGATAATTACCTAGTATTAACTTTCACTCATCTCATTCCTTTATTTTCTGCTGCACTCTGGTGTGCTTTGGGCATCTCTGCTGCCCACACACCTTGGTCTGTGCAACACAGGTGTGGAGCCTTCTTGGCCTGCCAAGTTCCCCAGTTCTGGGGTTTTAGTGGTACCTGACAGGAGCTTTTAATGTATTTTTTTTTTTTTTCTTAATTCTAGCTATAACCTGTGGAGTACTTTGTGCTTCTACATTTGACCTCTTTTTGATTTATTTAATTGTGCTTGGGTATTTTATAAACAGGGACAGGCTTGAAGCACTTCTCTGCTGTTTTGATGCTGAGAGTGTGCACTGTCAGGAAGGGCTCTGCTTTATCAGGCAGATTCTTGTTAATGAAAAGTTGAGAAGTTGGAAATCCATCCATGTTTTAAAAGGCAATTATTGCCTTGCTTTCAGTTTGGCTACAGGCTTGATATCAAACTGAAACAAGCATAAAAAACAAACAAATAAATTAGTGATTGGGTTCATACGAGTGAAATGTGATTCTGATTTCTTGCTGTTGTGCTCACATTCACTTGGGTGTTTGCTTTTTTGGGGTTTGCATTTCAATGATTTGCTCCTCACATAGTGGAAAGGAGCCAGTAATGGTTTGGGTGGGAGGGTTTTCTTTTGGCAGGATTAAAACCAAAAAGAGTGGAAAAGGGTAAAGTTAACTTAACATGGAAAGCTTCAAAAGTAGTGCCACAGCATTTTTTCCAGTAAGCTTGGCACTCTTTGCTGAGTTTTGCACTATACAGCCATTAGCAGGCTGGTCAATGCATTGCTTTATGAGGCAATTATTTCAGCATACTCTATTCAAAATACACATTAGAACTTAACCTTCTGAATCCTGAAGTAGCATTTTTATCACCCAACATTAGAAAAGAGTTGGAGTCAGCAATTTCCCCTTTCTTTTTATGATCTGGTATCATTAATAAAGCATTGAGCTGGTAGCTTCCTACAATTCTCCAGGATAATTTGTGACACAAAAGGTGCTGCTGTGATACAGTTGTCTGTTGACTTATTCAATAGCAGGGGAAACACAGAAATGGTGTAAAAATAAAAATGAGGAAGGGAGGGGAGAAAGAGCTCTTGAAACAAATGTACAACGGGTACACAGCATATTAGACCTGCTGCTGCTGGATATGCACAAGAAGAAATGGGAAGTTAATATGGAATTCCTAATTAGGGTCACATACTAATGAACTCCCTCTTCATGTTAGTTTTATGCCGCTTCAGAAATTTTTTATCATATGCTTAAAAATTTATGGCTAGAAACATTAATGAAAATGAGGCGTGAATTGGAAATTGTGCTATTATGGAGATGAGGATGGCCATGGCCAGGCTGATTTCTAAGGAGGGATCCTTTTATTGCCATTTTTTTGAGGAATGAGAAATGATACAAGCAGAATTAATGACTAGACATATTCTTTGCCCTGGCTTGGCTGGCATTATTATATTTAAAGTTATAAAAGCTGGATTTAATAAAATTTTGAGTTAATTATAAGGGAAAATTTAATCATAATTGGCAGTCTTCTGTAAGAAATAAAACTGTAAATCAGCAGAAGGGCAAAATTAATACAGTTAGGTGGTTCTGCTTCCATGCACCTGTACATGTGTGTATATTAAATACACATTTTTAAATACTAAATATATTTATGTATCAGTACAGACATGCTCATACACATATAGGTACAGTGAAAATTTTTATGTGACTTTGTTGCTAAAGGCCATCTCTTTTCCTTGCTGCTTGACAACACAATTGCTTTTAAGTTCTGTGGATGAATGTTTGGGTATAAATTTTCCAGAAGTGGCATTTTTGTCTCTGGTATCTTGTAAAAATCAATTGAGCTCGCTATTTAAAATGTCAAACCTCCAAACAGTACCTGTTGTATTGTTTCCTTCAGTCCCACTAAAATTATCATGCAATCTTGTATAAAATATATTGAAAACATCTGGTAGTCTGTCTCATTGGAATTGCCTTTGGAAATAGTCTAGTAACTTCTGACAGCTTGGCTTTACAAGGATATTGATTTCACTGTGGCTTTATCATGGAAAACTGATGAATGGTCAAAAGCTGAAAGTGATATAAAACCTGGTTTATAGTTTTTATATGAATCCATGTAATAAAGTAAAGTAGGTTTATAAAACATACTAAGGTATGCCCTTGTGAAAACATGAGAGTTAAAAAAGAGTTTTGCAGCATTTTTGTGCTGTGGATTACTCGGGCTGGGGACACCAGAAACATTTGCAGGCTTGCAAGGGATGGACAAAGGAAGAAATGTACTTATTGAAAACAATACCATATGTTGCTGATAGTTATGTGATGCTTGGGAGAAGAGAAGCTTGCATAGAGTACTGCTTTTGGATTTTAAACATTTCCTTTTGAAATACTCTAATAATACTGAATCCACCAGTGTGGGAAAAATAGTGTTTCCTCAGTCCAATAACAAGGAGAAATAGGCAGCAGAAACACAACTGACTGATGGGGCATGGGAAACAGGAGCTGCAATCTGGGCAAGAAATACCTTTTTTGTACACCTGAGGAGCTGAACAGGAAGGATTAGAAACAACATTGGCCATCTGTATTGCACCAGCTGCAACAAAAGAAAGTAAGGAAAATATAGGAAACTAAATTGATTTCTTTCTGGAGGAAGTAATTACTTCGCTGGTCAATTAAATATAAACAGAGTGAGAAGGTGTTGGAGTGGAAACACGTGTGTCAGCCCTGCAGAACAGGGAGGTCTGTGTGTATTTTTAAGAAAAAATAAGATGCTGTCTGAAATGTCTCATGAATTGTGTTTTATCTTGTATTCAGCTTTTGGGTGGATGTTTCTTCTCAGCATTTTAGAATTAGAGTTGTTTGGAACTCAGAAGGGTGGGTAACTGGGATGGACATGGTGAGATGTGCTTGGCTTGGGTTGGTAATTGCCAGTGGGAAGCATCCACTGACTCCTCTCTGCCCAGAGGACCGTGGAGGAGAGATCACAGTGTGGCTGCCAGGGGAAGGAATGTCAATTTACCTTTCCAAAAATGAGCTAACAGTATTGACACAGGACACTCTCATTCTGAACTGTGAGAATTACCCTTCTTTTAATTAATGCTGTTACAATATTGCTGGCATTAACCGATTTTTCAAAAATACTTTTGTAATTGAACTTGATTTTTTTACCCTGCTTTTACCTTCTATGCTCCATGAAGACATTTTTGCTCATAATTTCAACCAAAAACCCCTTTAGGGATCTCAGCCTCTTAGAAATGCTGCAGTGAAAAGCTGAAGGAAGTTGATGTGAGAATGTTACAGCACATCACTTGATGAGGTATCTTAATAGAATTGCTACTAGCAAGCTTCCTCTTAATGGCTTTTACAAACTATGGTTTATTATATCAAACTGCTGCTATAAGAAGTAAGGAATTAAAGAGAATGAATTAGACATAAAGGGGGAAAGAAAAAAAAAAAACTTACAGAACTTATGGCCTATCTGAGGTTTATTTTGCATGTTTTAATTTTGTTACGATAAATAATTGCAAAAATTTTAATTGTATATGTTTGTAGCATAAAAGTATAATAAAAAAATTGGTGTGTAACTTCTTTAAAATGGCCATCAGCTGTAAATGCAGTCGTTAGTCAACCCATCTGACTACATAACTGCTGCTGGTTTTGGGGATTTTCTGAGTTCCCCAGATGGAGGAGGAATGATGAATCTGACTCCATGTTCTTAAAAGGCTAATTTATTATTTTACGATACTAAAGAATGCTATATTATATATATACTGAACTGTACTAAAGAATAGAGGAAGGATACAGACAGAAGGCTACAAAGAATGACAGTGAGAACTTGTGACTCCTTCCAGAGTCCTGACACAGCTGGCTGTGATTGGTCATTAAATTAAAACAATTCACATAAAACCAATCAAACCAGTTGGTAGACAATGTCCAAACCACATTCCAAAGCAGCAAAACACAGGAGAAGCAAATCAGATAATTGTTTTCATTTTTCTCTGAGGCTTCTCAGCTTCCCAGGAGGAGAAATCCTGGGACAAAGGGATTTTTCAGCAAATATGATGGTGACACTAGTTGGCATTTTGTAAACCACAAAACTGTGCTGCAGCTCTGATGTTGTCTGAAGCAGAGAGGAGCTGGGAGTGCAGCCTGCCCAGGTGGGGCTGTGCTCTGGGTGCATCTGCCGTGCTCCAAGCCCAGGGCTCTGGCTGTTGCTGAGATGAATGGCCCAGCTCCTGCTCACGTTATTGAGCTTTCTAGAGACACAGAGATGTTGCAGTTCTCATTCTGCAGCTCGAATCAACAGGGCTGGGCACAAGTACAAACACCTGGAGACGTCCTGGTGCTCTCCTTTAGTGTAAGTTAATTTTTTTCTCAGTTTTTGTCTTAGCATCTGACAGGTCTGTAGGATGGAGAAATTGCCTT
>JANIJU010000018.1:14019965-14037032 GCA_025504685.1 Leucosticte australis | reverse complement strand
GTTGGTGTTGGTTGGTTGGTGTTGGTTGGTTGGTGTTGGTTGGTTGGTTGGTGGGTGTTGGTTGGTGGGTTTTTTTAGTTTGGTTTTTGGTAAGAGATATTTGTCTTTCCTACAAATTTTGGAGAAATGAGAAGGTTCCTGCCTAATCCGATGGGACAGTAAAGGACATTTATAAGAGTCATGTTTGTGAAATTCTCTATTTACCAGAGATTAATTGGGAGTAGATGCCTTTCCAACAGTGCCCCCTCCCAAAATAACCCCAAAACCTGAGTCTCAGCAGGGATTAGCAATGGCTGCAGGTTGTGCTCTGGGCAAGAGCAGGTGCCAGGTGAGTCTAGGAGGTGGCTGAGTTCCTTATGAGGTTGTGCAGTTGAAAGATAAAAATCATCTGGTTAAACATGTCCTGAAAAGGCAAAGGTACAAAATCCCAAGTGAATTTCTGGCTCTGAGTTAGTGCCAGGGTCACCAGTATAAATGGCAGTGGTTTGGGCTTTCCTCCCCAGTCAGACAGGACTCCACTCCAGTTAACCTCGTAAACTTGCAGGGTTATTGCTTCTAAAATGAATGGCTGTGCTTTCTCCAATTTTTTTAGTGCTGAACCCGTAATTGATGTTACCAATTTGAACTAGCAAGTACCTTTAGTCACAGAGAAAAAACACGTTGTAAAGGAATGCAAATCCCTTAAAACACTTGAAGTGTTTTTATTTTCTATGATTTTACCACTTTTTCTGCAGTACAGAATGATGACCTTGTGGTAACTTTAACTTTTTTTGTTTACCCCCACAGTTGAAAACATTCCTGTATATATTGTGGTTGTTTTATATATATATATATATATATATATATATATATATATATATATATAATTAACCATAATTTATTACAGGTCTACTGAGAACCTATGAAGTAACACTGTTTTTTCCACTCAGATAAAAAAGCAATCACTCCCACCCCTAAAGAACCCCAAACATAACACAGAAATGAAAATATCAAGACTGTGGTCCTTTAAAATCTTAAATATGTGAGACCATGGAAAGATTAGGAGCAGGAGTGAAAGTGATGCCCTGTGCAGGCTGCACTAGAGCAGAGGCTGGAGAGAGCTAAAGAATAAAGCAGGGATTTATTCTAAGGATCTCCTCCATGGATGCACCTTGGGCAGCACCAGAGCCCAGCCAGGGCTGCACCCAAGATGAACCAAAATGGCCCCAAAATGGATGAACAGTCACAGGGTCTCTCCCTGGGATCAGTTCTGCTCCATTTGCACCTTGCAGTTCACTGTCCCATCCCAGCTTTAGCCCAGGCAGTCCCACCCTGCTTGTTTTTCTCTCTCCAGCCCACGGGGTTTGTGCTCCTGGGCTGAGATTGGGATCATTTGTCCTTGGTGCCCAGCTGGAGCAGGAATTGTTTTGTCTCCCTGCTCTGTGCAGAGCTCACCATCCCCTGATGTGAAGCCCAGACCCACACACTAAAGCAGCACAGAATGTGAAATATAGAAAAGCCAAACCTGAGGCATCAAAAGGTGGGAAGAAAATCTTTAGGCATTTCAGATAACAAGTGCATCCAGCCAGGGCCATGGCAGAGCTTTTGAAACATCTGTGCTGCTGGGTCTGCTTGGGTTTCCCACAGCTCCATCCTCTCCTCTCACCCTTCCTGCAGCTGTCCTGGAGTTCTCCAGCCCCACCACGCTGAACAGACTCCAGCCACACCCCAGAACTGCTCTTTTCCTCATGCTGTCACAGGAAATGAGCTCAAACTGACCACAGAACATCACTGAAATGAGAATTTGCTAATCTGAAAGTTACAGATTGTATCCCTTATGAAATGGACAAAACCACTTTCTAATTAGTCCGCTGCTTTAAAAATTAAATGCAAATAATTTATACGGAATTTTTGTTTGTCTGATAGATTGTTTTTGCAGTTGCAGCGAAATAATCCAATTAAGCCTTAGAATTTTTTTTCTTTCCCTTCCCAAGTTAGCCTAGCACATTAGTAATCTGTGTGGGTACCAATTTTAGTCCTTGTTTCTGTACAAATACAATTTTAATTGCAAATGACACGTTGTTTGGTGCACATATTGATAGCTTCCCAGCGTGCTACATGCTTGGGGTTTATGAAGCCTTTAATATGGTTTCTTGTTGACACTTCTAAGCCCTCAGTTTCACAGTTTCATGTTAGGGACCTGCTTGATATATTTGCTAATAAATATATAATGCAACAGTATATCCTTAAAAAATGAAACAAAGGCTAATTTTAGAGTTCTGTTTATATCCTCTTTCTAAAAATTAATGGCTGGCTTTATCCATTGATGAGGATAAAACCAAATCCCAGCCAAATTCAGTAAGAGGAAGATGTGCAAGATGCAAGGCAAGAGAGGAGATGTGGGTGGAAGATGTTTGAAGTGCACCTGTGCCAGTGAGACCCCTCCTTGATGTTTCTCTCCTGTCCCATTTCCCTGTCTGCAGCGAGGGGCACTGAGCAGGGGAAGCTGGGCTGTGGTGCTTGGGAGGTCCCCAGGGCAAAGGAGGAATTCAGAATCTGACTCCATGTCCTTAGAAAGCTAATTTATTATTTTATGGTATTGAAGAATGCTATACTAAAACTATGCTAAAGAATAGAGAAAGGATACAGACCGAAGGCTTGACAAGAATGATAATGAAAAACTCATGACTGACTCCTCAGAGTCTGACACAGCTAACTGGGATTGGTCATTAAATAAAAACAATTCACATGTTGGATAAACAATCTCCAAACCACATTCCAAAGCAGCAAACACAGGAAAAGCAAATCAGATAATTATTGTTTTCCTTTTTTCTCTGAGGCTTCTCAGCTCCCCAGGAGAAGAAATCCTGGTGAAGGGATTTTTCAGAAAATATGACAGTGACACTGGGCTTTGATTGCTGCAGTTCTGCATGCAGGGATGGGCTGGGCTGCATTGGGGGCTGCACTCAGTGCTTCCCATCCCATCCCATCCCTGTGGGTTTGGCTGCAGCCCAGAGCTGTGGGCACAGGGGCTGGAGCTGCCATAAATCCCTCCAGGTGCTCCGTGGGCTCGCAGGAATGCCTGGGAATGCTGGCAGAGCAAGGCTGCTCTTCCCAGCAAACCTCCCAGGGACTAAATTAATGGATCTCATATTGTATTGATTGTGGCCAATAAGTGCCTAAATGATTTGATGCAAGGCAGAGGGATCGTGAAGGGAAGGGGGAAGAGGCAGCTTGAAAGAAATATGCGGTTTAATTACAGGATGAATTTCACCAATCTACCTCCCCCCAGGAATTTAACAAATAGGCCTAAGTGCACTTAGCTGTTCTTGACATCTGTTGAAATGATATCTGCCCATGATGAGGGAATCATGGGAATGGGTCTGAGGGTATTGTCAGGATCAGTGAGCCACAGGAAACTGCTTCTCTGCCTGCAAAGCTAGACAGAAAAGCCTGCATTAGCAGTTTTGGGTCAAGCTGTAATGATTACAATTTCCATAACACAACTCTGCTTTCTGATTTAATGACACCAGCTCTGTCTTTAGAAAGATGCTAAGTAAATATTTAAAATGGTGTTAAAACATAAGCAGTGAAACATGCATATAAGCTGGAATCAAAATCAGTTCGTGGGGCTGGTGTTGGTGGGAACTTGATCTATGACTTTCAAGAGAAATGTCCAGGTTTATAGCTTTTTTTATGATGTGCTATGACACGTTATGAAACTCAGAATCTCTTAGGTAAACAATGGAGAGGGTATAAAACCCAGGGAACACAAAAGCTGGAGCCTCAGCTTAAATTCTCTAGGAAGACAAGCATGGTGAAGAGTGATGTTGTGTGTTTGCTCATTTTGATTACATCTATAATTCAGCAGGAAGTGTGTGTTGCTTAATGCTTTCTACTGCATTTTATAGTATTTATACTATACCTCTGCACCAGAGAACCTGGCAATACCTTTCAAGTCCTCAGAGGCATAAGTTTCTTTGCATTATTTGAAAGCTGTGTTTTCTCGTGCTTGGAGCATTTATGTGTATTACCTCATAAATTACTTGTCATTTCCTTTGAAAAAGTCATGAACATTTATTTGAGGAGGTAGAAACAGAAGGTGAGTGTGTGTATCCTGCTTTCTGAGCTGCCTGCCTGTGTGTGCATTCTCACTCTGCCTCTTGCCCATGCAAGAACTAAAAATCCACAAGATTAGGCCCAGGGAGGGAATTGTTTCTTTTGTATATGATGCCTGCAGTGTTCTTTTTCTGTGATTTCCATACAAAATTTGAAAGCAAAAAAATATTTGGTTCATTCCTTTTTACTGTAGAAGACAATTAAGGATTTGTGGATATATGAAATGTTTATTTATAGGGGTTTTTACAGGTTGAGTAATTGATGGGATTTTAGTTTGTGTAGCCATGCAGCATTTCCTGGAAATTGCTTTGAGTTCACATCCATCTAAATTCCTGATGCCCTTCCCTGTTTTACTGGGCAAACACATCCCAAACATGGTAAATCACAGCAATGTTAAAAAATCACAGCAATGTTAAAAGTTTCCTATTCTGGTTGGCTCCTTTTTTCTTGTTAAGCTCCTGAAAACACAAATACATTTGCACTAGCGACCCACAAAAATGCAGACAGCAGCAGAGAAAGTCACACCAGTTCTGCATTCCTGCTCTGTTCTCAGAGCCCACCCGGCCCCCAGGGATTTTTGTGGCTGTGTCAGGAGCTGGGCTCAGCCTCCCCTGGTGCTCATGGGGAGTTTTATCCAGCTGAGCTTTTCTGTGGGAGCAAACCTGCAGGGATCTGCAGTTCCATCAGGCCCAAGTGCAGCCATCACTTCTTGGAAAGGGAATTCGTTCAGAAAAGCAGAAGTTTCTGTTTGAAACTCTGACAAGGCTCCAACAGGCTACACCAATGTCAGAACCAAACATTTTAGTGTCCATATTTCCCAGCAGACTGAGTCATTTGGTGACTAAATAGGAAAAAAAAAAAGGCAGCTGATTCCCTCTTGAAAATACAAAAAATACAAAACCAGAATGTTTTCCTCTCAGAGTGGACTTGTAGCTACAATTTAAAAATTCATTATCAATATTTTAGTTGCAAGGTTTGGGCTTCCAATATCTTTTGAAATATGGTGTGATATAAAATAAAAGCCCAAATATCTGAGAAATTAAAAACTATTTGTGCAGTAAGAATAATTATTACCTTATTTTTAGAGTTGTCTTTATTTGATACCTCAGTGCCGATTTTCCTGAAACAGAAAAGTTTCTGTGCTTAGCAGGTATTCAATCTGGTAACAGGATTAAATAGAATGTTAATTTCTTTCCCTTTGCACCTGAAATGCTGTAGTCTGTTTAACAGAAATAAAATAGGGAGTTTTTTTTTTTTCTTTGTAAGTACCCAACATAATAAATTGTAATATATTTATAATTACCAGGTGGGGTTTTTTTTCACTTTTACATGAATATGAGCTCTCTGCCATAGTGTATCATATCTCAGAGCAACTTCAAAACCTTTGTGATGTCATGTGCACCTATCTAGGCTGAAATTCTCTAGGCTAAGTTTGTTCAAATCTCGTACCCATAATTAGGCATCTAAATATAATGGCCTGATTCCTAAAAGATGTGAGCACTTTTGGGTACAGTGCTAAGATTTGCTGTTCTCTGCATTTCTAAATCCAGGCCATATATGTAGGCAGCCTAAATATAGATTCATGAGCTAATTTAAGCCTTAAATAGACTTCAAATGGTTTGGCATGTTGCTTGGTTCATGTAATTCCAGGTGGAGAAAACCAGTGACTCCAGCAGTGATCCTGGTCTGCCTGGCACTGGTGGGAAAGGGTTCCTCCTTGGTTTTCCAAGTGCCTTTGAAAGCTCTCTAAAAGCTCAACTGTGTTTTATTATCCCTGTTTAAGGCACAAGTTCTGTCTTTTCCATTCCAGATTTCCTAGGAATGGAATGGAAAATGGTTTAGGTGGAGCCCTTTCAGAGGGACTGAATTATGTATGGATCATGTGAGATGCCTGCTCTCTTCAAAGCCAGGATGTTTAAGGGAACACATTACTTGCTTTGAATACAACTCATTTTATATTTAACACAGCATTTCCACCTGTCAGACAGTGTGTTTCTTCTTCCTGTGTTGGTGGTATTTTCAGGACATAGAGAAAAAATGATTCAGAGGTTGTTTTGCTTTTTGAATTGGAATAAATTGTAAAAAGGCTTCAGTTACAAGTGGCTTTTACCTATAAGTTTAGATTCCACAAGATGAAACGAGGTATTTAGAACTGTGGTACCACTGTCACAAAACTGCAGTGTAATTGTCACTGCTAATACCTTGTAGTTCTCACCAGTCCTGGCTTTGGCAACCAGATGAGAGAGAGTGATGAAAAAAGGCAATTAGTCTTCATTTAATGAGGGCATTGTGTGTGCAACCCAGTCCAGAAAGTCCAAACTCTAATTTGAATGTATTCATTAACATACTTTACTCTTTGTCCAACTTTCAGGTCATTTTCTTATACTTAAATTTGGCATCTTCTGTTAATTGAAGCTTCTTGTAATGGGATATAGATGAATGGAAATGGAACTCTAATAGTGAACCAGCATTAACATGGCTCTTTCAAGTTTCAGGTTGGTTTAGTCTGGTTTGTGTTTGGTGACTTTTTGTTTGGGTTTTTCTGGCTTGCTGGGATTTTTTTTTTTAATCACATTATTTTTATAGACATTAAAAAGTACAGGCATTGATCTGGGCACATTCTGTAGCAGGCAGACAAAAGACACATTTACAAAGAATATTCAGAAGTATATTATTGCACCTGTATGTCTAGTCTGTCTTTTATTAGAAAATGACAGTAACTGCATTCTCCTCTGTAAAGAAAATTTTCAAAAATGGATAGCAAAGTTTGTGGCACAGGGTAACAAGAATGGTGTAAAGCAAATATTGTGGTTCCCTGTTTCTCCTAATGCCCCATCATTTCATTCTCCCTCTCACTGTGAACAGATTTTCCTGCACACTTGTTTACCCTCTGAAAGAAGAGTAAGGTTTAAAAAACCAATTAGAGCTATCATGGTGTTAGAAAGATATTAACAGTCAAGTTGTTAAAATATCTCCACATCTCACAAAGCTGCTGTCAATGGAAGCAAGCAATGAAAGTTCCTGCTCTCATATGAAATCTCTGCAATTCCTGGGAAGCTCAGTGTTTTCAGCATTCAGCTTTCACACTGGCTGCTGCTGAGCCAACTCAAGAGTGTGATTTATTTATTTTTTTTTGGAAGAAAATTCTTTCCAGTGATGAATTTAGTTACCCCCTGTTTTTTTCATGCGACGCGAGTCATTCATAAACACTTGGTGGTTCAGGCAGCAAGGTGGGAGCAGGGGTATCTAAAGAAAAAGAAAAAAAAAGAAAAACACCAAGAAAATGTGTAGCCAGAATGACAAATCCTTAGGCACAGCTATAAAACACACAGATCAGTAGCACAGAGCCATAAGAATATATTGACTGTGGCTCAAACTCATCAGAAGATTGATCAATCCAGCTGACTTGCATTAATTGTGAAATAGAAGGAACGCCGCGATCAATGATAGGCATGAAAGTGCAGCGGTAATGATGCCACATCCAGCTAATCCAATAATGGAGAACCTGATGGATTGCATATTGGAATTCCACTGCTTGGGCCCCTGTCACAATAAAGTATATCCTGCAATTATGGGGAAAAATGGAGCAGGCAGCAGTGGAGGCGGCCTCGTCGGGCAGCGCCGCAGCCGTTTTCCTGATTAAACACCACCCTAAGTGGCACTCAAACACTGCAGCTTGGCTGGCTGCAAAAGGTAATCCTTAAATTCCTGAGAAACCCTGTCTTTTAATCAAACCAGCTGTGAATATCTGTGTGCAAGATCCCCAGTTAACTGTGGGCGCTTGAACATTGGTCGCTGGTCTCTTGCTGTTGGCCACCAGGAGGAAGGACCATTGCTGAGCTGAGAGCTGCAAATCACTTTGGTTTTTGAAAGGCTTCAGACCTGATGGGAGCAATAATACTTCCACCAGACCTGTGGAGAATTCAAATGCAGTTAACTTCTGCCCGTGTTTGCCTATGGTTACTCATTTCAGTCTGGTCAGTGTTAGGTATTGATTGGAGAAAGAATGGATTTTTGTTAATATAAATACAGCCAGACCTGTGGCTGCAGTTTAGAGTCATTGGTCATCTACTTATTATAAAACCAACCTGAATCCTTTCCAAAATACAGCATCTGTCACATGAAGGACTAAGTCTTTCAGTTCTTATTAAAGTATTAACTTTTCTGCTATTACTTTTATACTGATGCTTAATTTTTATCATGAAGCTAATCTCTGTGAGCCTGCTCATTGTCATTTTGACTCAGCTTTGCTGTTTGGCTTTGACCTTTTAAGGCCCAGCTCTGCATAGAGGATGTCAGGAGGCTGCAGGGTCCATGCAGGAACCCCTTGGCAGTGGCTGTTCCAGGAAGGTGTGTCCTGCTCTCCTGCATCTCCCTGGGGCACTGTGTTCTTCCTGCTGTGCTTGGAAAAACCCACTGGGAGCTGCAGAAGAGCCAGGACTGGTTTTTTCACCTGCCAGCAGTATTTCTCAATTATTTGTTTTTGTTGGGGGGGATAAATGACAGATCTTGGAGCTGCTCAGCATTCAGGGCTCCAAGGGTTGTTGTTTCTGGGGTTTGGGCAGTCACAGGGGGAAATGGATTGCTGCCTCACCACTGAGGAACCATCTGAGCCCATCTGTGGATACTCTGCTTTGCCTTCTGGAAATCATTGACTGCTTTAATTCCAGTTCTGGATGGGGATTTTTATGTTTCAGCTGTAGAAATTTGCCACTTTTCAGACACAAGTGTTTGTGCATAAATTGGACTGAGGTTTTGACACTTGAAACTCTTCAGTAGAACCTGGCTTTATCTCTATGTGCAAATGTATTTTTACATGAACAGGATCACTTTGCTGCTGTTGCTGGGCTTTTTTCTTTTTTTCCTTTACGGAGGCAGAGAAGCTTGGGGACAACTCTTTAAACAAATAGCAAGCAAACTAAAATATTCCTGTCAAAGTGTGCTGGCAACAACTGTTATGAGAGATCAGGAGCTCTGCATGCCTTGCTGAAGCCCCTTGGGCTCTGGAGCACCCAGCTGGGGAGGTGTGAGCAGGAATTGTCCTGCACACTCAGCCTAATGCCCTGCTGAAGCAAAGCCAGCACTTCAGGGCTGCAGCTCACATCTTCTGCTTCCCTTCCAGTGCAGTGTAATTTTCTTAGTGTAGTGGGGAAATGATCAGCCACTGTCTGTGTGGGGCTTTTCTTCTTCTTCTCTAATGTTGATTATGTCAGGTACAGCTGGGTACCGCTGGGAAGGGTTGGGGGAATGAAGGACAAAAGAAACAGGACTCCTACCAATGTGAATTCAGGGATAAAATTAAGGAGATAATTTGTCCTAAGGGTTCCAAGTATTCCAAAGTGTTTTTTTTTTCAATAGAAAAAAATAATTAAATACTAGATTAATAAGTGATCAATAAGCCTGAAAGGGTTTTCAGGCTGCTTAAGTGAGCTGACAACAAAGACTGCTTCTTTGCAAGTAGAAAATGGAATTCATTTTCTTCAGGGTTTTTTCGTTTAAAAAATATTGCAGTATAACCAAAAGATGAGTTGACCAAGTTATGAATGTAATGCCACCATCCTGGGTGTTAATAGCATCTCTTTCTGTGAGGAATGGCCTGGTAGAGTGTGTATTTTCTAAACCTAGTTTTGATTGTGTGAAGTGTATTTTCTAAACCTAGTTTTGATTGTGTGAAGTGTTAAGAGTTCACTTTAACCTCCCATCATAGGAGTAATAATAAAGAGAAGGGGACTT
Source organism: Leucosticte australis (assembly GCA_025504685.1). Classification (NCBI taxonomy): domain Eukaryota; kingdom Metazoa; phylum Chordata; class Aves; order Passeriformes; family Fringillidae; genus Leucosticte; species Leucosticte australis. The sequence continues at coordinate 14,027,201 of JANIJU010000018.1, read as the reverse complement.
CAGCCTCTGTGATGGTAGCTAATTGCTGTGGAACAAACCCTTGCCTTCCCTGAGACTTTGTTCATTCCTTTTAGCCACCAGGGAATCATTTTAATACATGAAAACTGTATTCAAGTTATGTTCCAGCAGTAAATGAGATCTACTTACTTCTTTCCAGGACAATTAATTTCAAGCCAGCCTATGTTGAAGAAAGTACTGAGCAGTGTGTTTTATAATTGCTGCAGAGCTGTACATGCAATATTAGAATGGAAATATTGGGTTTCTTTTCAAGTTTTGAATAATCCCAGTAGACTTGCGAGCTGCTATGAATAATTCTGCAAAGTCTAAGTGAAAGAGTTCAGATGTTTTCCCTCCTCTCTTTGAGATTCCTGTGGTTATTCGAGGCAAAAAGGCAAAACACCTCAGTGTTATGCAAGATGAAGACACTTTGCTAAGACAGAAGTAGCAATGGATAGCCTGAAGGCATTGGTCCCAACAAACTCACTCCAGCCATGTTTTTTAATGCTTTTTTTCTCCTCTCAAAGAAGTTGTTAGATGCCACCAGTCGTCTGTGAAGTTACAACATGGTGTCTTCATAACAGAGGGATTTCTGTGAATGCTGAACCTGGCTGTCAGCAGCTGGGCATCATTCCATGGGTGTGTGCAAATCCTCACAGTCCTGGACAGGGACAGCCGAGCAGGAATGGCTTTAAACTGTCAGAGGACAGAGCCAGGGTAGATTTCAGGCAGGAATTTTTCCCTGTGAGGGAGCTGAAGCCCTGGCACAGCTGTGACTGCCCCTGGATCCCTGGAAATGTCCCAGGCCAGGCTGGACAGGGCTTGGAGCAGCCTGGGACAGTGGGAGGTGTCCCTGCCATGGCAGGGGGTGGCACTGGATGGGCTTTGAGGTCCCTTCCAACTCAAACCCTCCTGGGATTCTGTGACTCTTTGTGGTACCTCCAATGAAGTACCTTAGGGGCCTCTGACACACATTTTTATGTTTTTTGTGGGTTTTTGGTGGTGTTTTGATTTTTTTTCTCTTTTTTTTCATTTTTCACAAAGAGCTAAAACTTAGTCCATGGCACATAGGACTGGGCAGGTGAAGAACCATGCTTTTTCCAGGGAATCTGGTTGTTCCATGGAACTGCAGTGAGAAGGTGCTGCTGCCTCTGCTTGCCTTGCTCAGTGTCATTGCCTTTGCTAATTTCCAAGTTGTGCTCTTGAAACTAAAACTTGTAATGCAAATGGTGACCCTGGAAGGTCTTACAAACTTGCAAGTGTTTGAAAAGGTGTTAATGCTTTTCCCCGGGAAAAGAGAGGGGAATTTTAACCTCCTCCAAAGGATTGTTTCATCTGTAATTAGCAGAAGCAAGATCATACAAATACAGAAATCGGTGAGCTAATTGCAGTAGTCTGGCAATGAGGGGCTCTACTGGGATCAATTAACATGATCTAGATATTAAAGGAAAGCAGAATGTTCCCTCTTTTTTCCCCTCCTATGATTTGCCACATTTGTCTCTTAAATACAGACTCTTGCAAGGTAAAAAAAAAGAAAGGGTTGGTTTTCATTTATTTATTTATTTTAAAGTATTTCCAGAGCAATAAAAGACATCATGATGATCCTTAGTTCTGCTGACATCCTGCTCGTTTCTTTTACAGCTGAGGCCAAGTGTCAGGTACAGCTGGGTACCACTGGGAAGGGTTGTTGACTGGTGGTGCAGTTTTTCGGTATTTAATACCCTTTTTTGGTATTTAATTGCTCTCATGTTGAAACAGGCCCTGATTCTAAAGCTCAGTACACTCTGGTACATATTTGTGAGGGTTTTGCACTATTTATTTGTATTGTGGGATGCCCTTAGACCTAAACATAGGTGGTGATGATATCTTTTTCCACTGGTATTGTGCATGATAATAACCATTTTAAACATTCATGTGGCTATATTTTACTGGCAGTCACAGGGGAAGAATTTCAGCTTTTTGAAACCTGTAAATACCAGAACATCACGCCAAGCTTGTCAGCAGAACTGCAGTAATATCTGAAATGTTCTGTGCTCTTTTTTCCATCTCGTTGAAGCCATGCACGTGGCATTGCTCAGCTGAGGGTTGCTGGAGCAGGGAAGGGAGCTGGCATGAGCTGCTGTGGGTTTGGGGCAGCTCTGGGGATGGACTGAGGAGCTCTGACTGCTCTGGGGTGTGTGAGCTGAGTGTTCTTTAGGGGAGCAAAGACTGTGCTTCAACCACTTGGTGCTAGGCAGAAATTACTCCAGCCCTGCTAGGACTCAGAGCTTGATACTCCACCTAAAATCAACTCCTGTTGGAAGTGACAGGGTGCCAGCAGTCCATTCAGGAGAATATTTGCTGCTTTTAGGGAGATTTTATCTGTGCTGTCCTGATCCTGTGTGGGGTTGTTCAGCTTAGTGAGAGCTGACTACCAAGGCTCAGCAGGAAGGGGAATTTCTCACTATTGGTGTGTTCCTCCTCGCCTCTGAACAACAGAGGAAAAATGGGGTTTGAAACTTGGTTATTGAGCACTACAAGGAGTAAAATGCAGTGGAAATGGACTGCAGTATTCTTTTTCATTTTTAGAAAATAATTCCAGACATCAGAGAGGGATTTTATATAACCTGGTAATGAAGAATAGCTCTTCTCTTGTTCTCTGGGCCCCAGGCATTCCACATTACTGGAGCAGGAACATGACATGTGCAACAAGAATGTATGAAACCTTTAAGATTTTTATTTTTTTTCCTAATACCTAGATAGCCGCTGAACTGATTTTCTTTTCAAAAAAGAAGTGATTATAGACATATCTCTTATATAATTAGTTTAGAACTATCAAATAGAACCAAAAGTTGCCCATCTTCCTTCCCCACTCTCCCTGTGAAATGCCAAGTTTGTCTTATTTCTCATGGAGATGGCTATTTAGATAATGATAGCAAAGCTATTTAAAATGCAGACAAACTCCTCCCTTGCTTTTTTTTGTGTTTCACTCAATCCATTTTCTATTCTAATCCCCACAGATATGGATATCCATCCTTTCCCACACCCCCATCTCACTTATGCTATTGACTTGCTCTGAGAAAAACATTTCCCCTTTTTTCTTCCTTTCTTCACAGGTTTGGTTTAGCAAATGGTTTGGTTTGGTTTTGGGTTTTTTTGTGTTTTCAGTTTCTTTTCTCCCAAAGACAGATGGTGGCAACACTGTTCCTTGTAAAGCAAGGAGAAAACAGCTGGTGAGGTGCAAGGAGAGGCCAGACCAGCACTCCCTGGCTGTTTCCAGTGCTTGAAAGCCTCCCTTGCCTTTCCAGAGGAGCTGCTATATAAACTAAGCACACAGTTATCTCCCCTCTAACTGTAACAGTAAAAAAATTAATTAAAAAAAAGAAGAAATCACAAATATTTTATATTTATGGCATAGCACAGATGCAGTACCTTTCCTTTTTGGCTTCCGTATTTAAATCCATACTTGACTTAGAAAAAATATGTTGCAGTCTAATAACTATAAAATACTAAGAGGAAACAAAATCAATGTTGGCCCCAGCCTTAGAATGCAAACCACACACACAGACTCTAAGATATGGTCAAATAGTGCTGACTCAGGAGACTCAGCTCCAGGAATTGAGCAGCACTATAAAATATGCAGGAAAAGAAAAAAAAATCACTTGAATAGATGCTCACAGTTTGTTGGTTTTATAAAATCAAGAGGATTTTTAAATTTTCTTTAGTTAGAAAGAATTCTCAGGATTGATACCTATCAGACTTGGACAGGTGAAGGTTGCTTGGTGGTTTTTTCCCCCCCTTCCTTGCAGTGTTATTAATCCCAAGTCTCCAGGTTGCTAAATTGAATTACAGTGTTTCAGGAATCAAATGAAAGGCTTTAGGAAAAAAAAAAAAAAGAAAAAAACAAACAACACCACCAGAACCAACAAGACACCTCCATGATATATTTTAAGTCTGGCTTTATTTAGTAAAGAGATCTGTGCAGTCATTTCAATGAATTATTGCTCCTTCCTAGCATGGGCAGCAGGCACTGAGTGAGAAGTGTGGCTCCCTTGCCAGTGCCAGCCTGCATCTGTGACTGTCACACTGCTACACACAGGCCAAGGTAGAGTCCACAGGGAGGTTTCCCATTTTTACAGGAGGGCTTTATCTTCACCAACAGCCAAACAGAGGCACAGTGAGAACTCAGACTGGGGAAAAGGGGAGAAAAAAAAAAATAAAGGAAAAAATAACCAATTTTGTGGCAAGTTTGATGTTGTAGAATAGATTTTTGTCTTTATTTAGAATGGAAGGAATTTTTTTTTAATTACACATTTAAAAATGGAGTTTTAATAACGAGCTTTACCATGTGGATGGTTTAGAGCCACTGAATCTCTGTGACTTGGATCTCCAGCTCTCTCAGTGTCCAGTGGCAATCAGCTGCTGCAGGTTCTGGGCACCTGAGCCAGGTGCCTGGGTTGCTTGGATGGCTCACGTCCCTAAAAAAACCCATCCCAGCAGCAGCTCAGCAGCTGGAGGAGTTTAGAGAAACTGTCAGGGCATTACTGAGCAGAGCATCCCTGCAGAGCTTTCCATTGCTTTTGATGGTCTGGCAGATGTGATGAAGGGCTGTCTCCATCACAGGGTTGGGATCCAGCTCCAGGAATGGAAGGGTACCTGTTCAGCTGCCTGTTTGGTCACTTAAATTAGATTTTGCTGTCTCTGGACCTGGGTGAGGCTTTTGCTGGCCTGTGCCCAGTTTGTCAGTGCTGCTTGCTGTGAGCAAACAGCAGCTGCTTTCCCTTCTTGCTTGCTGTTTCCAGGCTTTCAGGAACATCCCATGGCCTTTTAAACTTCCAGACTTCAGAGACCTTCATGCTGTGCAGCAGATGCAAGGACAAGGCTGTGTTTTCTCTAGAGGTGCTCAGCTCCTGCAGGATTTATTTCTTTATGTAAGGGTGGGTGTAAAATACCAGAAATGCCATGGTTCAGACCTGTTTGTCTATGATGGGTATTACAGTGTAGCTGAGCCCAGGTCGTAATTCTTAAGCAAAAGTATTTTTTCACAATGGAAATTAATTGTTATTTGTAATTGTGTGTGCCTGTTTGAGACACATCAGGAATTTTTATTTTAGTAATGAGACACCCCTGTCTCAGAATATGCACGCTGAGGTGTAAAAGGCCTGAATTCCAGTCTCCAGACACAATTAGAAATCAAAACAATTGCTGTGATATACTGAAAAACCAGACAACTAGCCTCATGCAGAGCAGCATTCCCTACCCTTTTAATTGCTGCTTATCCTGTCTCAGTAAGTGAGGTAATTGATGTTTTACTCTCAGAATTGATCCTGGTGTTTCAGGTAGTTAGCAGACTGGAATGGCTTCTGCATCACAGCACTAAAAATCCTTTTGTCTCATAAACTAATCCCAAGCTCAAACATGTGGCACACCTGAAGGCTCCCTAGCTTAAAAATAATGAGTTTGTTTGGACCTTGGGTCCACTGGGCCAGATTGGGATTAATCTGAATAACCACACAGAGCTGCACAGTGCTGCTCCTGCCCTTTGCATTTCCCCCGGTCACACTTCTCTCCAAGGGCCACCTACAGCAGAGCTTTGAGGAGCTCCAAGTGATTTCTGCTGGTACTTGGCTCTTCCTGCACGAGTGGGAGTTGTCTGGGGTCCCAGGGAGCTGGCTGAGCAGGGGCTGGTTTCAGCTGGAGCAGCTGGACCCAGCCCCTCTCAGGCAATGTGCACACCCCTGCAGCTGTGGGACTCACCTCAGGGCCTTGGCTGCACTTGGCCTCCTCATCTGTGTCAGTACAGCATTTCTGGGAGGAAAAGGGAAGGCAGAAGGAAAGAATATGCAGATCAGAGTACTTTTTGTAGTATTGCATGTTCATCTCATTGCAAATTTTAGTGTTCCAGAAGTTCAGGTGTAAAAGCAGCACGGGGTTGTTCCAAACACTGGAGATGAAATGAATGAAAAGCTGAGTGTAAATTACACCTTGCTTGAGGCTGCAGCTGTGGTGGATTGGGCACACAGGCTGGGCACCACTCTGGGAGTGTTACCTGCATGCAGATGAAGGTGAAATGTTCCTTCTGAATGGTGTGTGCAGTTATTTTATTGATCATGCACATTGTGATGTTGGAATGAGTCACTAATATCATGGTTTGGTTTGTTCCCTCCTGTAATGGAAACACACAGACACACATGCAGGTGGAAGAGATGCTTCTCTCTCCTCCTCTCCATCTCTGTTGTATGTAGAGCTGTAGATAAATGTGACAGAACTTGTAGATGTGTTCTTTGTCCTTGATGGCTTTAAATCCAGGCCCAGGTGTGGCAGAAAAGTGAAGATATGTTCAGTTGTGTGAAGAAAAGGGGCTGTATTTATTGCAGAAAGAGGTGATATTTATATCTTTGATGTTTATACAGTAAAAGATTTCTCTCTGCCTTCTCAAGGGACAGGGTTTCAGGTCACAGTTTACCTCACCTCATCATAGCTCATCACAGAGTTTTCTAGAGCTGTTGGGAGCAGCCCTTTGATGCATGAGGATGGCATGCAACGTGCCACTGCAATTCTTTCAAGAGCTACAGACACCATAGAGTTTTGAAGCTATAATTTCAAGCTGGTTATCCTGGAGCTCACTGAAGAACGTGACATTTCCTTTGCAAAACGAGCCTGGCTGTGCATGCAGGTGCACACACATACACAAGTTTTAAATGTTTCCCTCTCCTTTGCTCCTTTTAGGACAGTAGGGCCATTGCTGTGGTCTCATTAAAAGGTGAAATAAAGTGTTTAACTTTGTCAGCTGCACCTGATTTTTGCCAATGATTGCTCGTTTTGTTAGCAGAAAAGTAAAGACTACTTTAAATGAGGCTTACATGTTCAAGGTAACCTTAGCAGTTCTGAGTGAGAAGTATACAGTGCCCTAATGGATGCTGTTATATGACAATCTCTAAATGTCTTTCATTATTAAGTGTCAAGCTTTCTTTTAGGAAAGCTTTAGAAATTCTTGGGAGAAATGTTTCATTGCAGCAAGCGGTAGCAGTGCCACTAAAAATATATTGCTAATTAAAGTTTATTGACAGTCTCTGTAATGCGTTCCTGGAACAAGTCAGAGCACTGAGTAGTTATTGAATGCCAGGCACTGCATCTCCTCCAGTTAGTTAAGCTGTTTAGGAGAGGAGATTAAGGTACTCTGCCCTTCCTTCCCTGTGCAGTTATTGGCTGTGGCTGCTGTGCAGAATAAAACACTTTCCTCTCACGGTGCCAATGCTG
>JANIJU010000018.1:13927359-14019955 GCA_025504685.1 Leucosticte australis | reverse complement strand
TAATTTACCCCCAGTTCACTCCCCCCAACTCACTTTTGTTTATACTTCAGGGCCTGAGGCTGTGATGTGTCTTTGGATCCAACAATCCCAGAGGGATTGGTTTGTCTGGCCAAAATGTCAAGACAGGTAACTAAACTTTATGTGGAGTTCAGAGCTGTGCACTAATGCAGTACCAGGATTTGAAAGATATAAAAGCTAAAATCTTAAGGCATCAGTGCTCTACTGGCTTTGCTTTTATTGCTTATTTAGAATCACAGAATACATTGGGTTGTAGGGGAACTTTAAAGGTCATCTAGTCCAAAATGACATCTGTGATTTCTTACTGGTATCATGAACTTGGGAAACTCTTGCAAGTTGTTCCATAATGATCCTTGGGTGTGAGCACCAGAAGCATTTGCACTGCCTTGCCACAACTCTGGAATGCTCTGAGACACAGTGAATCTGTGAGCAATTCTGTAAATGCAAGGAACAGGATTTATTCTTCAGATGACTGCCAGAAGAGTCTTACTCTTCTTTAAATCACTAAGTCTAAGCTTCTCATTTCAGCAGAGTTCCCCTTCAATTCTGTTGCTGTAAGCAAGGGCAAAGTACTGCCTGTGGGAAGTAAGATTTACAGTACAAATCAGAACCAAACCAGCGTTTTTTACATGGGCTCACACAAGTATCAACAGCTTTCCAAAGTGATTGGTTTGTGGCTCTGAGAGCCAAACATTCTGCCTGCTTGTACAAGCTACAGTTCCACTGAGGAATATTATCTGAGTTGTAAAAACTATGTAAAAATCTCCTTATGGCAGGCTTGGTCCTAGAGCTCATTAAATTTCTGCCTCCTCTTTTTGCTGATTCAAGCTTCTTGCTCACACAGCAATGGCCAGAGGAGCTGGGGGATGGAGAGGGGGGTGAGCCCTGATGCAGAGCCAGGTGGGGCTCGTGCTGGGAGGGTAAGAACAGCCCCAGTGCAGGGGGACAGACGTGTTTGACCCTCTGGGACTAATTGATTTAAAACCCAAGAAAGCACAGGCCTGATTTTGGGTGTGTTTACTGAGCATCGCACACAGGGTGTGAAGTGCTCTCTCTAAACTTCACAAATGCATAATTCCTACAGGTCCTTGCTGTGCTTCAGGGAAAGAATCTCACCTGCAGAGTCCACACCTTGATAAGTTAGTGCAGCAAAGGCAACCTCTGCTTCTCTCAAAAGATTCATAGCAAAACCCCCCTGATAAGTGTGGCAAAGAGCACAGCACTTGTGTTCTGATGGGTGTGTGCAAGCTCAGAACCTGGCACTGCATTTCCAGTACAGAGCAGAAAGGTATCTAAATGTCATTAATGCCTTAAATTACCCCTATTGTCCCGTTGCAAATGTGTGTGGATGCTAATGACCCACTTCCATCTTGCATTCACATCCTTGGAATTCTCTCCCAAGAGCTCAAGATAAGCAGCATGTTGTATGTGTTCCATAAGTAATGAAGTTATCCACCAAAATGTCAAGTTTTAGGTAGAGTGATAGATGAGAACAGACTGTAATTTTAATGCATTTCATGGTCTTCACCTCTTTTTTGCATTCAAATTTTACTGACAAGAATATGTATGTAAAGTACATGTCTGTATCTGTGTCTATAAAGAAACAAAACCCAAAGCAAAAACAAAAGAAACAAAATCAATAGCTTGATTAACCAACTAAATTACACCATAATAGGATGCTCTTAATTATCTATCAGTTTAAAAACAATCCTAGAATAGAAATAGTTGTTAATATTAAGCATTCTAAGGTTTTCCTGTTTTTATCTGCAGATGAATAAAGTAAGTTTTGCAGATCAATTTGCTGATGATTGATCTATGAGGTTAATACTGCAGAATGACCATTGAGTATACTTTGGATCACTTCTATAAAATAAACTATTTTACATATATAAACACACCCCTACACACACACAGCCTTTCACTTTCTGACACCCTGAAGATGAAAGCTTTAATTGGAACAAGAGCAGCTCTGAGGAAAGCCTGGCTATCTGTCAGTTCCTTGGCTTCTTGCTGACCTGGCAATACCTGCTTTCTCAGACCAGTTCCTTCTGGAATGACCTCTCCAGCCAATAATGTGGATCTGCCAGATAAAAGCTGTGTTTTGGGTTTTTTTGTAATTTGTCAAGCATGGCTGACTGTGAGAACTTGGCTTATTTTTATCAGCACACAAGCACAGTGAGGAGGCTTGCCGATGTTTGCTGATAGCACCAGGCCGTGTCTGTAGGAGCAATTTGTAACAAAGCTGGCTTTGTAATTGTCTGGAAATCCATGCCTGTCTCAGTGATATCCTCATTGTCAGGCTGCTGTTCTCTCCTCTGCCTTGAAGGGTCTTTCTGAGTTGTTACTTGCAGCTGGAATAACTGCCACCTTAATAGCCTGGTAGTAATTATCTAGAAAAAAAAATCTATGTCAGGTGGAGTTTTTTAACTTAAATCCTGTTTTAATTTTACCATACATTCTTGGCCTATAGTTTTTAGTTGTCATCTCTGTCTATGATCTTTACTTGAGAAAACCTCTTATGCAGCACATCAGATTTATTGCCTTGTTTGGGTAATACAGGCCCTCAGAATTCAGCAGTACCTGATACTCAGATACTAATTAGTACCTCCAATTTCTTCCTCTTATATTTACACTAGCTTCAGAGTTTATCACTTAATTGATATTCATACCATTATCTGCAATTTATTTTTTTTTCTGCAGAGTCTTTAAGGAAAGCAACTTAAAACCCTTTTCCCCAAAGGTGTAAGATTTTACAAGAGTAAATTCTTGTGAGAACAATCTGCCTATGAAACAAGAATTGTCTGTGCTGCAGTGAGCAGGGTAATACCTGAAATATGCCAGGCTTGGTTTGGGCCTGTTTGCACTGCAAGGTAACAGACTTTATTTCTATACTGCTTGCTGCTTTAACGTCACAGTATTTTTAATTATGTTTTTCATGGTGTCCATTTATTCTTTGTAGTGCATTGCCTTTGCCTTCAGATTATTCTGTGCAATATTTTCTGTGCTATGCAGGGAAATGAAATGCACTGTGGCCAGTCCTTTCTGTGTAAAAGGAATTTATATCTGGATGCTAACCATAGATCAGGTTTCTCATGGGATTGCTCCATGCAGAGCACACATCCAGAGTTTCACCTCGAGGCTTTGCCACACAAGTGTTTCTCTGGAATGGTACTTGTAAAAGAGATTTTCTTCAAGACCATTTTCCTAATTTATATTAAAGCCCTGTGTAAGGTACTTTCCAGAGCCTTAATGCCCAAGGGTTGGTCATCCACAGACCCAAATTAAACCCAGCCCTGCCCTGGTCTGCACCATACCTTCCACAAGGCCATGGCCAAGAGCCCCAGCTCCCAAACTGTGTCTGAAAGCAGGGAGCTAACTGTGTCCCAGGATGTGAGCACGGGGAAAGCTGCACTGCTGGCTGCTCCTGTGCCACCCTGCAGGGCTTTTACTCACGGGGATGTTGGAAAAGGAAGGACTTGCAGGCTATGCTGCAGCACCTCAAGTTTCCTTGAGTCCTTTCAGGGAGCCAGAGGCAAATTTGGTCACATCTCTGTCTCTGTGATCTGCAGCATGCTTTGGGCATATGGCTCAGGGTGTTAAAATGCAAAGAAACCAAAAATTAAAGCAAAAAAAAAAAAAAAAAAGGAACAAAAACCCCAACCCCCTGTTTTAGGTTACTGTGATGTTCAAGCAATATAGAAAATCTTGATGAAGAAACATATCTTATCCTGCAGCTAAGAAAAGGTGAAAATTGGACTTTAAGGCTTCTCATTTGGTTCAAGGAGCCATTTTGCAAAAGGAAATAATTGCCTACGAAGTGTTTTAATGCAAAAATCTTTAAAAGTGTATTTATTTTATTTTTGGATTTTTTTCTACTTTTCCTTGTCTCAATAAAATGGTCCTGTTTGGAATATGTTGCTGATTTGAGGGCAAAAAGAAAAGGAGAGTGAGAAAAGCCTATAAAACTATAGATTATTTTTTTATGGATGATGAGATGGTCCCCATTTGCATTTACAGCTTTACAAGGATTGTAGCACTAGGCTCTTTTTCTTTTTTTTGATGGAAATGCTTAATCTGAGCTCAATGGGCCATAATAATTGCCTGTTTCTTCCAGCAGAAACAAACCCACTTGTATGTGACACTTGAAACCTTAACTCTGCTTAGTATTACCCACGGAATTGGAGACACTTCTTCACCCAAATATATTTATGACAGCAGCACCAGTCGATATACAATACCCAGCCAAGGGCATTGGAGAATAAATCAGTCCCTCCAGCCTCTGCTGGAGCACAGTAACTGATGGCGGTAATAAAACCCCAGGAAATTAAAATTCTGTGCATGCAAACACACTTACCTAGCCAGGAGAAACCCGGAGCTCTCCGTTCTGGTAAGAATTTGCATATTCATAGAGCTATACATTCTGTACCCCTTTGTGTCAGAAACACAATGGAACACGAGGTCTGGGGGTTGTCAGCGCGTTATCACCTCGTTAGACCGTCCTCAACATTTGGGGGCTTTCAGGGGACCTGTCCCTAAAAATTTAGGTACCTTGTAGTGGAAAAGGATAATCCCAGTTACTCCTCGAGGAAGAAATACTCATGTTACGTTTGAAAGCTTCTAGGTGTTGCTGTAAGTGACTGCCAAAGGCTCTGAAATCCCCATTTCCAGTTCATCTCATCCAGTACAGTTATGCAGTTGCTGGTATTTTTAACGAGTCCTCTGTGTTTGAGCACCTTGGGCTCTGCTTTTTGGCTTTGTGAGCTCTTGGGATGGATGTTGTTTCTTCACTTGTGTTTTGGGGTTTCACATGCAGTACTGAGAGGCAGTTTTAGATTAATACACAATATTATTTATACATTTATATACAAGCACGTGCTTTTTCCACTTATTAAATAACTTGGAGTATTATTTCTCTTGAATTCTGTGGGGCAACGAGATAATGAGCACCACTAAGTGATCAAAAGATGCAGTGAAGTGACTGTTTCCAAATGAAATACAGCAGTGCATGGTGTGTCCTTGGGTAGCACAGCCTTTTTGTGTGTAACGTGGCAGGGAACAAACCCGAGCATTTAATTTCTGACAGAAGACTTTTCCAGTCAGATGAGTGTCTAATGAGAGAGAGCACTGGCAGATGGATTGTGCAGATAGTAGGAATTGGCATGGACTGTCTCAGTGCCTGGTGAAACACAACTGTGAGAGGACAGTCTGTGGTTGCATTTCAGCTGTTTAATCCGTGTGTGAAGGAGGAGAGATGATTTCTCAATCAGAGGCTGGGCAGTCACCAGCTGGGAGGTGGGTCCTGGGAAAAGCCCTGTGGCTCTGCTCAGTGCCAAGCCTTGCTCCCCTGGCTCTCAGGCTCCTCAGTTTGTGTGTGGGTACTGACTGTAATAATCAAAACAGGCATATTGTTGAGATTCTAGTAATCACACTTGCACTGTCCTTTCTGAGGTGCAGAAAGATCAGGGGGCCTTTCATTTACCACGTGTTTAGTTATGGTAAAATATCTAGAAGATAAAAGACATCAGATGTTCACCTGTTCTTTTTCAGCCACTGGGACTGTGCTCTGTTTCAAATAACCTCAATCCTGAAAACATTTTGAATTTGAAAATGTAAAACCAATACTTGGGAATGTTGAACCGCTGCAGAAATCTTGTTGAACATTTAAGCAGATACTTTCTGTAAATAACCTTATTACCCTCTTGTTCTCTTTTCCCAATCACCTAAGCCCTTTCTTCACAAATTTGACAGAAAAACCCTTCCCAGGTGGACTCCTGGTATCCCTAACACCTGCAGTAATGCTGTTGTTCTCTCAATCTGTTCATTCATGGGTCCCATTTTCCTCAGGGCCAGGGCCTGTGTGTCTGTGTGAAGAGTGGATAAATGATAAATATATTTAACAGATATTCAGTCTCCCACCTGTTACTGGTACATGAAGAAAACAAAACAGATTTCCCCATCCTAGTCCTGAACTCACTCAGGTTTGACACCAGCAGGTTCCACAGTATTTCCAAAGAGTCTTTATTTGGTTTAAAATGATGGAGCCTGACACCACAAGTGTCTCCAAAACTGCTATAAATTTTAGTCCTATAAAGGAGCCTGTAGTTTTTCAAAGTTTTTCCTTGATAAAATCCTTTAAAGGGAATGAATCATTTAGGTCTTCTTCCACTAAACTTGTAATATGTGAGAGCTTGACACAATGACACTCAACATACTGACCAGTCTTATACTAAAATAAAGAAATAGTTAATTGCATGTGGTTGAATCCAGAGCCATACCAAAGTAAATTTAGGATTGAGAGGCAATGTATTTAAAATTGCAGGATGTGCACAAGGTTTGCTTCTAGGCTCTCTTGATCATTAATTAAATATGTTATGGCTTTCAGTTTTTCTCATTTATCTGTACAGGTTTACATATTGTAAATGCATTATTTATGTTTTCCCTTAAGTGCTCAGTACTGCCAGGATGTTTCTCTTAAACTGGCACAGATTACAAAAAAGACAAAATGAGAGAGCAAATTTGGCACTGGTGAAATGCTCAGAGAGCTGCTCGTGTTCAAATGAGCCTTTCCCAGATGTATTTTAATAAACTTGATCTGACAAATAGAGGGCCAGACAGGCAGATGGCATCTGTGTTTAAACTATGAATTTTTTTTGTTTGTTTCATTAAGGTAAATTTGGTTTGTTTATTTTTTTCCCTTTTAATCTCATCCTAATAGTGCCTTATCACTAAGCCTTGCTGCTTTTTTTCTAGAAAGCTCCTAGGATGAAGGGGGATGAGGGAGCTGTCTAGGTGGATGTTCACTCTGAGGGAAGCCAGCTCTGGAATGGATTTTGATGTTGCAGCTAAAACACAGTCTGGAATCAACCATTTGCTGACCTTTGAACCAAGGGAATTGGTGTGTCCCTGTTGTTTTTACTTTTCAGAGTAAACTGAGCATCACGCAGGCAGTTGAATCCAACAATAATTTAATATAGTGCTCTCACATTCATATAAAAGCTGTTTGTTTTAAAGTACGTTGATGGTTTTGTTCTGTTGGTTGTGCTGCCAGATATGGAGAAGCAGTTGGGTGTTAAGATGTGGTCATCTTCTTATTCACTTCTTCTTTGCCTCTCTCTTGTGTTCTCCCACTGTTCATAAACACTTCTTTCCCATCCTAAATACAGCTTTTCTGGTGTCTGAGATCTTAGGTATTTTGTATTTCAAATTACAGTAGCAAATAGCTACTAACTAAAACACAGAATTAACTCTGCTTAAACAGTCAGTAACTCTAACCCTTGTTCCACTCTGAGTATTTGATACACTTTTTTCTTGTTACCTTAGGAATTTCACCTTTCTTGCATTCCAAATCTCCTCCTTCCATCCCACCACCAGAGGTTAAAATCTCTTAACACAGAAAACCTAAATAATAAAAGAAGACCCTGAGCAAAACAACCCAAACTCACTTCTAACTTTGACTAGATGATCACTGTAGGTCCCTTCCAAGTGAAACATTCCATTCTGTTCATTTTCAATCAAGGTAAAGAGCTTCATGTGGAATTCAGATCTGAAATTAACTCTTGAGACTTATGCAAGCACACTTACCATGTGGACTAATATAACCTTAAAGTGACTCATAAATGGTGTAAAGTCATGAACTTTGAAAAGTGGAATTGTTAGTCTGCAAGTGGCAGTCACTTCTGCTGTACTTAATTTGACTCCTTAGGGGAATTGTAATTAGACTTATGCTGAATTCCTGTACTTGTTACTCCCTGCTGGGAACTTCAAAGAGCATTTGTTTCTGTTAGGTTTGTGTTTTCACACAGGGACTCTTGTAAAATTCTGCTATACAAGTAGAAGGTTAAGCCTGTGATGTACTTTTTAGGGCTCCTTCTGTGCTGAAAACCAGGCAGCTTTATTTTGTTTGAGCAACATAACTTTGACTGAGAAGTTGCCATTTTCATTATCACTACAGAGTAAAAATACCCTCTACAAATGGGTATTGGTTGGTGCTTTAACTGTTTCTAAGCACAAAGCAGTGATAAGTGTATTCCAAACCTTGGAAGATATCCTCAGAAACATTGCATCCAATTTCATGTTTTATGGATTGTTTGCCATCTACACTAATGACAGAACTGACAGTGATGACACTTTGAAGGCTAATTATGCTCCCTAATGATTCTAAAATTATTATTTAAGAAAACCTAAATAAAACCCAACCAGACACAAAAATCTTCTCTCCACGTGGACAAATCAACATCCGAGTGCTTTCCTGAGCAAAGCTGGAAAGTTTGGCTCCAGAGGTCCTGGTGCATGGCTGAGTTACACACCTGGGAGCTGGGAGGAGGCTGGGAATGGGATTAGAGCTGGATGTTCTCATAGGAAAGTGTTTTATCATTTATTTCAAACTTCTGTATCTTTATTCCCGATGTGCTGTGAATTTATCACGTATAGAAGTAGTGGGATATTGACAAATACAACAGACTTGTGATAGGACACAGACAGGAGGGAAGCTTCTTCCTGAGCTGGACTGCCAGTCAGGTGTTTAAAATCTAAACAAGATTCTTTTCTACTTCAGTTTTGTTCTGAGTTCTGGTGTTAATTTCATCTAAAATATAAATTGAAAAAAATTATTTTGTGCAATAATGATTCTGTGTGGATGCCCAGGACAATATTGTCTTTAGCTAAAGGGCTGCATTTCCAATATTTATATGTGTGAGACAGATTAGCAGCTTTGTTGTGGCAAGAATGTTATGCTTTCAAAGTTATTTTGGCATTTTTTTTTCTTCCCTTATAGAGTTCAAAACAACAGATGAGTTGTGAAAGAGAACAGCTAAGGGTAAGTGCAATGATTTGCAAAATGTTCTGTTTCTTTAAAACATAAGCAGAATTTAGTCTGTGCTATTGACAGATGAATTACTTAATTTAAGAGGAACATACTTAGTTCATTTGTTGCTTGTTGGTAAATATTGTACATCTTTCAGTATAAAGGAGCTAGATAGATGCAGGGTTTGTTTTTTTATGTAAAGTTGTGAGATTTGGCAGTAAAAATCTTCAGTAAAAATCTCTGTCTCTTGGTGGGACCCCTGACACTCAGTGAGCTCCTCCTGTGCAGCCCCAGCAGTGCCCAAGGTCACTCTGCTTCCCAGACTTGCTCCACTCGGGTTGTTTCCAGCAAGAAGAGAATATTCTGTGATTTTATACTGTGTGATTTCAGAGAGGAAGCAGTGGCAGGGCTGTGAGGAGCTGCCATTTCAGTGTCTGTTGGTTGTGTACCATCTGGAAGGAGATGGAGTTCCTGAGCCCAGGCTGCTGGCCTCTCTAGTTATCCCCTTTTCCTCTAGAACAGTGACTGTGTTAAACAGCTTTTAGTCTCTGCTGCAGATCCCTGAAGATGCTTCTCCATTGCAGTATTTCTTGATTGATTCTAGTATTTGTCTGGGAAAGTATAAGAGCCTTCATTAACTAAAAAAAAACCCAAACAAAACCACAAAAACCCAACCAACCAAAAGCTTTTTGGTCACCTGAGTGTTGCCTAATAGACCTACATTTATTGATAGCACATGATGGGTGTTCACTTGAAATCCCACGTGCAAGTAGAGAGGGAGAGGCAGGCCTGAAGGAAGGGTGAGTTTCTATACCAACAAAAATATTGCTGGAAATAGAAAAAGCAGGTTTTTTTATTTGTTTGTTTGCTTGTTTGCTGTTTACTAAGCATCAGCAGTGCCTGCATGACTTGCAAGTATAAAGAATATACTTGTCCTACAGTACATTGTGCAGTGTTCTTGCTCATCCAGCCATTGTTTAGATTAACTCCATCAACATATCTAGGTGCTTCAGCTGGGCCTCACCACACTTGTAATGGGATTTTTGGTAAACAAATTATGCAAGAACAATGCATCACATACTGTCCTCAATTCTTTCCTTGCTGCCACCTGACTGCATTGCATTGTACTGGAGCTGGAGTGCCAAAGCTTTGTTTTATCAGTGGCCATGTCTCAACAGAGCAGCTGTCAGAGCTAAAATATTGCAATAGCACCTGAAGGACAAGCTTTCCAAGAGGTAGCAGTGCCTTGAGAACAAAGAAAGTGTTCATTTCTTTTTATTGTTTTCATTTTCGCCCTTGAATGAAGGAAAATATTGTTTTAAAATACATCTTGAGGAGGCAATGAGCTCTTTCTTCAAGCAAATTTGTGTGCTTTTTCAAAGCAGAGGATAAGATGTGGTGCAGTGAAACTTTGATGTGTCTTTCTCTTCCAGTATTGCACGTTTATGTCTAACAGTGAGCTCAGTGCTTGGGATGCCTCTGTGGCAGAGCAAAATGTGACACCCACAGACAAAGCCATGGCTGTACCCTACTAAATCTGGCTGCATCTTCTTCCACAACTCCTCTGATGTTCCTGTTGCACTAAACACAGTTTCTGGTGTGAACTCTGCTCCTGCCCCAGAGATCCCCCATGGCTTTCAGAGCTATCTGCTGTGACAAAGGGTCACACTGAAATTTAAATGTACTGTCTGGACAGGTTGCACTTTGAGCACCATGAGGGTGCCACTTGACCATTCTGCCACTTTTAGGTTGGCTCCCTAACTGAGCAGTGCTGTTAAAGAAATGTTTCCTGGCCTGAATCAGGTTTTGCAGGCCTGCAGTATTTTCTTTTGGGGTTTGTGACCTGCCATGAGTGCTTGGACGTGAGGCAGTCTCTTCACAAAAAGTGGTGCTTCATCCCAGCTGAAAGAACTGAAATAGAACAAGGAAATGGGATTAAAACAACCAAATTCCAACATCCTGTTGTTTTTTAAACCAAGTCAACCAGATTATCGTTGGGTCAGCTGAAAATACAATAAAAAAAAGATAGAAAATCTCCCACTTGCTTGTTAGGTCTAAGATGAAAATATCTGTTACTCTCCTTTTTTGGTTCTCTAGTAATTCCTTCATCTAAGAGTCATAAGAAAATTTTAAAAGCATATTAGTGTAAATAGATAATTAGTTATTATGATGCCTTGAGAGATTACCTAGAACAGAGGGTAGACAGAGTTAGGGGAATAAATTAGGAATTTATTAATGGCCTTCACAGGATACACCTTGGGGAGTGCAAGAGCCTGGCCAAAGCTCTGCCCAAGATGGGCTCTGAGTCACGAGTTCTCACACTTTTGTAAGTTTTGGTCCATTTCCATATTGGGGTTCATTGTCCCATTACAGCTCCAGGTTATGCAGTCCCATCCTCCCAGTTTGCTCTCCCCAAATGCTGTCCTTGGTTCTGGGGACAGGAGCCAATGATCCTGGAATCCAACTGGAAAAGGATTCTGCAATCCAAACTGGAAAAGGATTCTGGAATCCAAACTGGAAAAGGATTCTGGAATCCAAACTGGAAAAGGATCCTGGAATCCAAACTGGGGAAGGATTGTTTTGTGGGACTGAGCTGTGAGGAGAACTTGCTAACACTTTATGTGAGTTCAGAGTCACACCCTAAGGCAGCACAGAGTCTGGAAAACAGAAAAGCTAAAACGTAAGGCATCAATTGTGTGGCTATGGAAAGAAATATCCAAGTCTGCCTAAAATCATTTCTCACCTCTTATCTGTTTCTCTGCCTTGTGAATTCTAAATGCAAAGCAGCATGTCACTGTTGTGGAATAAAGCATGTAGAGTCATGACTCTCATTGATATTAGAGCCTCTGGCAATATACATTGTATTTATAATGAATGATAATCCTAATAATTAAGGAATCCTGGGCATTTAAAACCTTTTCTACTCAATATTTGAACTTCACAACAACCACAAGTGTGTAACTTATTTGCCCCAGGTACAGTCCCCAGGTAAACATTAATGTCTTTACCTGAATGATTTAAATGAGAAATTATACAAAAGCTATGGGAATTTTATCTCTATCAAGGCTGGTTGGGGTTTTTTTTATTCCATTTGGAAAAATAACATAACCTAACTTTGGTGAATTTCCATTTGATTTTAAAACATAAACATCAATGCCATTTTTCAAATTTTACTTTCTCTTGGCAGTGATTTTCATTACAATGTGCTGCCTTGAATAGTAATTATTTTCATGTTTCTTAATGCCCTTTTGCTTTCTAATCTGGTGTCACTTAAATCGAGTTACACTAAAAAGAAACAAGTGTGTTTTTAAAGGCATCTTGACTCATCAGCATTGCTCTCCCCATCTCCCTCCACACACTGCACTTCATCAGTGTTTCCTTTAAAGAAAATACTGATGCTCTTTATTCCCCTTCATTGTGTTTTGTGTTATCCAGTCCTGTTCATAAATCTCTTTTTGGACACTCACAGCCTCTCCTCCTCTCTGGCTCTCTCCTGTTGCCCCTTGCTGCTCACGGCTGCCTGGGTGTGGTTGGCATTCTGATGCATCAGAAATGACCTGCAAAGGCACAGAGCTCGCAGCTTGCTCAGAATCGTTTAAAAATGCTTTTCTGCTTGTATTTCAGTCTGAAAAACAGACTTTGAAACACACATGGTGCAGGTTATTTAAGGCTGTGAAGGAAATTGGGATCTGAGCCCTAAGCAGAGATGATTTGGAGAACATAAAGCTATAAATAAGGGCAGTGCCAGCTCAGAAGTCTGTCTGCTGCTCCCACTGAACCTTCCTTACTGGTCTGACTTCAACCTGGGGTGGCAGTTTTTTATCACAGCCTACAGAGCTTTAAGTTACCCAACCTTCAACTCCTCATTTATTCTTTTGCATGATTAATTCAGTCTAGCTGTTTAAAATGAGCTCCATGAGTTGTGCTGTGGAAGAGAAGGCTTTTGGTCCTGCTGCAGCAGCACCAGAGGAGCTCTCCAAGGTGGGCAGGCAGCAGTTTTAAACTCTAATGTTGGGAGGCTTTAAAAATGTTCCCGTGAATACCAATGAGGTCTAATGGTAAACGGTGTGATTAGCTTCCTTGATGTGAAATTCTAAGTGACCCAGTTGTTGCTCTAATTAACAGCTTCTTTCACATGTGGTTATTATCAAGATGCATTATATGCAGCCAGAGTTCCTTCTCTGGTCTGAAATACAGGCAGGGCAGGCTCTTACTGTCACCTTGTATTTAACATCAACTTTTATGGTTTTATACTGTTCTAATTTTCAACGAGACAGAAAGAAGTTTTGCATTCAATATTGTTCTATTTGTCTTGTCTCTTATATGGTAAATGAAATAAACTGCAACATGCAGCAAAAAATGTATCAAAGCTACACCAGGTAGAGAGAAAACAAAAGCAAATGCAGTGATGCCCAGCATAATTTTTAAGCAACACTGATCCTGCAGTATTTATCTTTATTCAGTGCATTAATTTATTAGGTTTGTAATGTGCTCAGCTATATTGATGAGGGCTCTTGGAAACTTTAAAATAAACTTTTTGAAGCTCATTGTTGTGGCATTAGATTTCTCCAGTGATTAAGAATAGTCCATTGATATTTTTGTGTCCAGTGTTCCTCTGATGCACTAAGGAGTTACCCTGACAGACACGAATTTTTTAATCAGTTTGAGCTGAGCAAAACCAAACAAATACCTGGAGAGAAGAAGAGAATCAGAGTGGAAGTAGTTATCCTTGCAGTGAGCTCTGTTCTTCCTCCCTGTAGGTGTAGGTGGAGATACAGGTAGGTGAGATCAACAAGGAGATGTATTTTTGGTTCCTGATTTGTATTACACATTGACATGGAATGAATTTGGAGTATTCTCACTCAGTGTCTTACCAACTCTATTCCCAGAGGTTCCATAAAGAGTAATGCACATCACAGCTCAGGGAAAAAAAAATTGTTGGAAATGAGATCTAAAAAAGACTGGGGAGAAAGGTTAATTGTAGGGATGTGATTTCATTTAAATTTTAACTTAGCTTGAAATAAACGTGTGCCAAAAAAGGCAACTAGAAAAAATGTAAATTTCAATTGCAGTCTCGCCTGGCAGTTGTGCTAAATTTTAAGAGCCTTCCCAACTATAGTAGCTCATAACGTTACTGTATAAAACTCCAATTTGCTGCTCAATATTATTGCAACTAAAAACAATAGCAAGGTAATGAAAACTGTTGAGGTTGATGTTTCAAGTGCCATGGCCTCTCACCACAAGGGTTCTGTTCCCTTCCCATGCTAACTGCTAAGGGGCCCTTGGACCAGGAGAATGAAGTGTTTGCTGCCCTTTGTTCAGTAGTGGTGCCACTCACTGCAGGCTGCTTTGAATTCTTTCAGGAATAGTTAAGAGGCCTTTAGGTAATGTCCTGACTCTGATCTTGATGGAATGCTATTCAGAAAACTTTCCATTGCTGTCCTGGTGTTGTTTTGGCTTCTGTCTCTGAGAACAGCAGGCAGAGGCTTTTCTGCTGTTCAGCACCACTTTCTTTTGAATTCAACTTTGAATTTTGCCCAGTCAAGGATTTTCTCTGTGTGGTGCTTCATAATTGCTGGAACTGAAGGACTGCAGGAATTTTTGGTGAGGCTGAAGCAATGCTTGCACTAAATGCCTCTCTGGTTTGGGTGACTTTGCATGGAATTCAGCAGCCCCTCAATGTGTGTTTAAACTTATATCTGTACGCAGAAATCAGGGACACGGAATAGTTCACCAAGGGTAATGAAGGTTCAGGAAGTGGAAAATTTATCAAAGGATAGAAGGTAATATATTAAGATAGTTTAAGGGCTATTGAGACAGTACCCAAGATAAGATAAATTCAATATCCCAGTGCTTTCTTCCTCCTGCTTCACAAACATGAGCAATGCCCAGTCAGGATTTGGGAGCAGCTTCTGCACTCAGCAATGCCCAGCCCTGGACCCAGTCAGGGTTTGGGAGCAGCTTCTCCACTCAGAACAGCAACTTTTGGTTCAGACTTTGTGCAGTGACTGCACGCAGCTCCTGCTGCAGAGCACTCGCTGTGAGCAGGGATGCTGGCCTAGAAAAGAAGAAAGGTTTTCTTGCTTAGTTTGGTGTTTGTTGAGAGGGAGCTCTTTTTTCACACAGCTTTTGTAGTTTCTCTTTGATCATCTGGAAACCAGACCTTGGAGTGCACAGCTTTAACAGTGTTTATACTATCCTGACTTATTATTTCAACCTCTGCAGTTGCTGAGGCAATTTGACTGGCAAAGATCGTGGTCTCTTTAGTGTCACACCCAATTCAAGCAGGAAATGCTATCTAGTTTATAGTGCAGTTTGGAGGGTTTGTGGGTTTAGTTTTTTTGGGGGGGGTTTTTTGGTTTTTTGTTTGTTTGTTTGTTTGTTTGTTTGTGTTTTTTGTTGGTTTTTTTTTTTTGTTTTTGTTTTTTTTGTTTTTTGATTTTTCTCTTGGTTGATTTGGGTTTTTTGCAAGTTTTGGATTGCTGTGGTTTTTTTTGTTTTCCACTGGGTGTTTGCATGAGCCCTTTCTGGCTTGGCTGGGGGTTGTGGGGCTTTGCATGGGTAATGCTGTTGGCTTGAACTATTTACTTTTCTTTTGCACTTGGGTGAAAAAAAGTGACAACCCAGGAAAGGCTTTCCAGCTGCAGGTAGTTGGGTTGTGTTTTTCACACCCTCTTTGGTCCTTCTGCATGGTGGATTTCTCTTCTCATTTACTCATATTCAAAAGTACAGACTGAGCAACAAGATTTTTAAAGGGAACAGGAAAGGCATTGAAAATATGGTAAGAGCTGAAAAAAAACCCCAACAAATTTACATGAACAATCCAAACAATGTGGTATTATAGGGACAAATATTCACTGAGCCACATTGACTTCTTTAGCCAGTATTCTTTCAAGTAGACAGAATGAAGGAATATTGATTTTAATATGGTTATCATGTCCTTGTTTGGATATTTATGGTCTTTTTCTGTTCTGTAAAATCTTTCTAAAATTTACTTGTTTAAATTGGTCAGGTGTACTACTCTACAAAAACATTTCATTATGCTTTTTTAAGAAGCTGCCAATTTTTTTTCAAAGCACCAAAATTACAAGGAAAAATAAATTCACCTTAAAAAAACCCAGAAATGTATGAATCAATATTAATATTAATTTTATTAATATAAAATGCAAATAGATACATACTAGTATGTATTTGTATTATACATATATAAAAATACATTTAAGGATCCAGTCCTTCTGACTTGTGGTTGACATGCACAGACACCACACTGTTGGACAAAGAGTGAAATCTTGGTTTAGGGTAGGCCAGGATTTTAGAAGTCTGTGTTTGTTCTTAGTAGTCTGTATTTGTTCTTAGTCTCAACTTTTTTAATAATAAGAATAAGTGAACTGTAAGTGTGCTCTGTTCTATTCTGCAGCAAGATCCCAACTTGTCCTGAAAGCCAAATCTTTGTGGAAGGGCTTTCTTGGTGCAAAATCCCAAAAAAACCCTCCAAGTAGTCCCCAGGAAGCAGGATAGAGGAATAAAAAGAAGCTACACCAAACACACAAAATTTATGTTTTATCAAGCTGACAATAGTTTTGTGCCATCCTGAAGTTCTGGGCTCAAGAAGGGGCTGTACTTGGTGTTGGAAGACAAGTGAAGCACAGAATTTTAAAAACACCTTTAGTCAACTAATTTTTATTTTTTTCACAAAGACTTGCAGAAAAAAAATGATTTAGGAAAAAAATGTGATTTCCAGGGTCTCACACTTTCCCTGTGTGGGCCTGGAGAGGTGGAGCAGGTTCAAGGTCCTGCCCCTTGCCTGAGGCAATCACCATCACCAGCAGGTACTGGGGGACAAACTGCTGAGAAATGGGAGAAATCCTGATCTGGTATTTTCATATTTGTGGCACGGAATCTGGAGGATCCATTGTATGAGCCAGGAAGTCGAGAAAGGCAAAAATGCTCTGCTGCTTTTTAGCATCTTTGTTGTTTCTCACCCCTGGGAGAAGCTGACCTTGTTTCAGCAATGTTTTTCCCCCACATCTGTGTGCTGTTGTGTATTTTGAAGCTTTGATCACCTCTGCTTTCTTTAAAGACAGGGAGAGGGAGATGTAAAACCCAAGTGCATCAGATCACAGGCATTTTCTATGCTCCACTAATACCAGAAATTTGAGCCCTTCCTGTGAAGGAGTGGCTACAGATGCATCCCAACCAAGCATGCAATCAAATGCCACACAGGCTGTTATTCATAGGAAATGGGCAAAAATACAGAGGCACTCAGTGCTCCCAAGTTCCATTTCCAGCATTTCCCTTTCATGCAGTAGTTAGCTCTGCCTTTGGATTCTTAAGATCTCTTTGAGTACAACACTGAAAGTGAAAGAAGTGGTGTTCATCTCAAGGTCACTTTGGTGCTCGAGAGCAGCTGCCCTCCAAAGAGCACATAATGAATAGTTTTATTACCTTTTGCTTGGCTTTCCCTACGTGCTGTAGATTGCTTCATATGCTATCAGCTCATTTCTCCTTTTTTTTTCTTTTTTTTTTCCCCCCTCTGAACTGCTGCTTTCTACAACTGTTTTCATCATTGTTAAAAATCATTTATATGGCACCATAAATTGCAGGCACTTTACAAGCAAGGAGTAAGATACTGCCTTTGCCCCACGTACTTTATGGTTCAGATACATCTTTGATATCTGGTGTACCTTTTCTTACTTAACACACAGCCTGGGAATTTTAAGGTAGATTGCATTAATCTCCTGTTTCATTGCCCCAATTTTTCATGATCAGATGATGGTGAGGGCCTTTCTGTGATGCAGATAACCAATCACCTGTTTGCTACTTCCCATAAAGGTATTGTCAACATTCTCCTCACTGAGAATTCCAGGCTCATACATTTGCATCTAAAACCTGTAGGCACTGGAAAAAACAAATCCAGCCTTTTGATAAATTAATTCCCCCCCTTGTTCTTTTTTTCTTGACACTCTAACTGGCATTTCCCATTTTTTGGAATGAAATCTCCCAGGAATTTTCATGTGGTACAGCCACAGTGCCCAAGGAAAAACCTGGCAGCATGATCTTTGAAAAGGTAGTTTATTTTTTAAAGTTTTGGCTCAATGATTAGGCTCCCAAATCCAGGATATCTCATTCCTCATTTACACTCCTGCTTCCACTAATGCAGATCTTTAAAATCTAATTGTAGCTATCATTTAATTTGAATTTGAAATTAGGATTTTTTTTAAGTTTGCTTGGATGATAATAGTCCAAAATACATTAAAGTTCTGGTACTCTAATTATTTACCATTCTCTTCCACCTTTAAACAAAGATTTTTTTTAAAAAAAACCCCAAACAAACAACTGTAAATCTAGGAAATAAGACATAGATTCACTTAACAATCTCATTTTTCCTTAACTCTTGAAATGTGCAGGTCTTGGGTGCTGGGCACCTTCCCAGTCCTATGCTCAGCTGGAAATGAGGAGTCCACTGTGGCATTGTGGGGGTTTCTTTCAGTTATGATGATTTTCTATCCAGAGTCTCTATTTTATGCTGAGAGAAAGTAAAATATTAGCATTAAAAATATATCAAAACTTTTCTCAACTTATTTGTATGCAAATTTTTGGGTTTTTTTTTTTTGATGTTGGCATCAGAACAGAGCAATCATGGTGTGCTAGCATGGCCATGCAGTTCCTTCTGGTTTGAGAACCAGATCTAATGGCTGAAAACAATTAGTCTCTCATATTCTATTCAGTTTGTTAAAACTATAATTCTGAGAATAAAATTTTAAAGAGTTTTTTTTTCCCTAATTTCTTTGAAAATGTATTAGAGACTCCAAAATAATGCATAATGGTATTAGGTTTACATTTAAATCTCAGGCTTTTGCAATTTTTAGAGAACTCAGTGGCTTATATGATACCAAATATAGAATGACATGAAAAACATTGGCTTTTATTTAAAAAAGGTTGAAAGGAAAAGAAAAAAAAAATTTCAAATTGATGAATGAAAATATATTTCCACGTCTTATTCAAAATCATCCAAGCTTTATTTTGAAAGTGCTGGCAAACACTGAAGTTATTAAAAAGAGAAGAAAGGTCAGTGAGTGTGCATCTGTAATCCTACAACCATCAGTGTGGCAATACAATCTAGAGGAAATCCATTGAAACAAAGATTTTTGATGTTACTCCAGTAAATAACAAAAGCAGGTTGATGTTCCTGTGTGTTTTTCTGAGCTGAACCCCACCCAGATGCTTGCACTGGTTATTTGCTGTGCTGCTGGCACTAAGGCATGGTGCTGATGCACTTGAAATGCATCATGTGGAGCACTCAGGCTCCTGCTGGAGGCCCTGGGAGAGCCTTCCCTTGGCCAGGCGGAGGAAAGAATGTAAAATTGTTGGAATTTGGAACACAGAAATAGTCTTAAAAGCTGCATGTCAGGCAAAGAGAACTTTATGTTTAATCAGGTGTTGGTGCTCCCTGACCTCAGTGTTTGGATTTGCACAGCTACAGGATGGTTTAATTCGGTTTTAATTCAGTGAGTGAATGTGGAGACTCACTCAGAACAGAGCATCCTTGTTCAGGGCTCAGAGGAGAGCACCAAATATCACCTCGGAGAGGCCAGATGGGCTTTGTGCAACCTGATCCTGCAGCCCAGAGCTGCCCTGCCTGTCAAGAATTCCCTCCCTTGAATTGCAGGCCAGGATGGAAAACAAGCCCTGCTTGTTAGCCCTGTGCTCTGGGTGTAACCTGTTCTTAGGAGATACTCAACAGAAGCAGGGTACCCCACTCTGGATGGGGCTTGCTCCTGTGAAAAATGCCAATCACTGGTTTTTAAAATGTTAAAGGTTTAATAGTAATAAAATAGTTATAAAAATAGTAATACATTAGAGTAATAATAATTTAGACCGACGTCCAGGTACCTTTTTCTGGGCAGCACAAGCCTGAAAAAGGACACCCCTTAACAAAGGATTAACCCTTAGCAACAACAGCCTGTTGCATATTCATACACCTCATACAGGATGCATAAATTCCATTCAAACAAGGATTGGGTCTGGTCAGTGTCAGAGCCAGGAAGAAGTTCCTTCCTTCTGATAAGAGGGCAGGAAATTCTTTTCCTCTGAAAGATTCAGGTGTCCTGTGGCTGCTACCTCGCTGCAAGTCCTTTCTTTAAAAAAGCATCCTACATAGTGTAGTTTCTATTTTATAACCTAAAACTATATTTAACACACTACCTAAGAGAATTAATACAGCACCACTCTCTAACACAACACATATAATATTCATTTTAATGTTTGCATACACATTTTTTACACTCGTTTGTCGTATTGGCACATGACATTTCATGTTAAAGAAAAGAACAATCAAAGCATCTTCTGAAATACTGTTTACTTGCAGGATTTGCCAGGATGCTGTGGTTCAGCAAGGCCTTGCTCAGTGAAAAGCAGCAAGTGCTGTGATGCATTTGATCAGTATTTTGCAGTTTCCTCTGTGGGGGGAGCCCAGCTGAGCCTGATGCAGTCCCAGAGAGAGGGGACATCCAGGCTGTGCCCAGCTCTGTGCCCACAGGAGCTGCTCCTGCTCCTCAGGTGGGTGCTTTCCTGAAAACAGGAGCAGCAGGTGTTGGCTCTGCCCCTTGCTGCTGCTCTTTTAGGCTCTGTCCAAGTGCCACCAGCCTTTTGTCATGGGAAGTGCTTCAGAGCTGGGCACTAACCCTGGGCTCCATCAGGATGTTGTGTTGGTGATTTGTCTCTGATGGAAGGTGGAACAGGAAAGGGAGGAACAACCATTCCTTGTGATGCTACTGCAGAATTTCCCTCCTGAGGGGGGAAAAGAAAAAAATCTCAGTTTTCACACATGCACCAAGTCTTATCAGCCTGTACTAGCAGAAGAATCCACATTTTGGTTTGAGACAGAGGTTATGTTTCCAGAATGTCACTGCTTTGGGTGTAATTTGGTTTGTTTTTTCCAGTGTCAGTACCTGTGCATTTGCTGTTGGAAATAGTTAACTTTGCATTTTGTTGCTGGGAAAGGAGTATCCAACTGATGTGAACCATGAACCCCCTAGGAAAACAGAAAATACATAGATTCAGAGCATCTCAGAACACCAATTAAATATTTAGTGCACAGGCTGGATCCCTCCTAATGGAGAGTGTCTGAGGTAAACACAGCATCTCTAATGTACAATCAATTTAATAACAGGAAGGGATGGCAGCTCATGGAAGGGGAGGGGATGTGTTTGATTTCAGGCAGAAGAACTGTATGAGAAGTGAACTTTTCAATTGTGAGAATGAATATTCAGGCAATCCAGCTTTGCTTTGCTGAAGGAATTTCTGGCAGTGCTGGAAGGCAGTGGGGGAATGTGAAGTACTCACAGGTTGGTTTGATGATTGCCTGGTTTTCTGGCCTGGAAAACCTTTCTGGATCCGACCTTTAGCAAGAAGCTGGATACACCCAATTTTTTTTTAAGATGAGGAAAAAAAAATTCCTATTGTGGGGACATTGGAAGTGCTATAGTGACCTGGTTATCAGGTGCTGTCACAATCTTCTGTCCCAGAGTGTTCCCTGGAGCAGTGCTGTGTGCATTTACCAGCTGCCCAACTACAACAGCTCCTCTAGAGTTGTGCTGCATTTCTTCTAGAAACACCTGTTCTTCAAAACCAGCCATGTCCTGTCTAAAGAAATCCTAGAAATGAGTCTGGGTGCTTTGAAGCTTCCAGAGCAGACCATGGATAGCTGCATTCACAACCCATTCTCAGATGTGTGGTGCTCCAGGATGCCAGGAAGACATTCCCTCTGCCAGACTGCCAGAAAGCACTCTGCATCTCATTTTGTCTCCTGGCATGCCCTGGGTTCCCTCTCAGGGTTTGGACTGATGGACAGAAATTTCCCAGTATTTTTGAAGTGGTGTCAAAGTGATTTGAGGCCACTTCTGAAAGTCAGAACTGTTTGGCCATGCATGTGCATACAGCATGGTGCATTTTTTAGGAAAGCACTGATGCAGCCTTAATTATTGTCTCACTGCTTATTTGTCTTTAATACACAAATATCAGATTTCAGAAAATGTCAAGTGTTTCTGGAAAAACATAGTCTGAGACTATTAAAGGCACATGTCTGTGAGTCTCATGGTAGGAGCCAAAAAAAAGAAAAAGAGCAATGGAGAAAATCTGCAGACATCAAGATGATGGAGAGGGTCCTACAAGTCACAAAATGAAAGGCAGGCATAGATGCCCAAAGTGTTTTTGTGGTCTGGAAGGCAGCCAAAGAGGCATTGATTTATTAAAGAGCAGCCTCACAGCTTCCTTTTCTCTATGTGATGGTGCCATTAGAGCTCCTCAAACAGTCTCTGATTTCCTTGAGAATGAGGAGCAGAAGATTCTGAAGACAGTTGTTGTTTCCAGGCTGATGCCAC
Organism: Leucosticte australis; assembly: GCA_025504685.1. Classification (NCBI taxonomy): domain Eukaryota; kingdom Metazoa; phylum Chordata; class Aves; order Passeriformes; family Fringillidae; genus Leucosticte; species Leucosticte australis. Next base: position 13,997,752 of record JANIJU010000018.1, on the reverse strand, counting down.
TGCCAGACCATCACTTTGTGTACCTGGCTGGGGAATTCAGCGTGTAAAGTGTGAGTTCCTGATGGTTAAACACAGCCACTGCTTGTGCAAGGAGTACCCCAGCAGTTGTGTGGGTTTTACACTCTGCAGTTGTGATGTGGTATAAAAAAACCAGCTTTAATGAGACAGCAATAGTGAGAGACCAATTGTCTCAAAAATGCCCAACTCAGCTGTTTAGTTGATGGAGTTAACTCAGGGCTGTCCTTGCGCACTGCTCATACCCTGGGAGTGATTAGCACCTGTAGCATCAGCTTTTTGTCTGCTTTTGTAGATATCTCAATCCTCTTATGTAACTCCTTTTCTCTCTTTTCTCTCTGAATAGCCTGGATTAGCTTTGTAGTTTTCCATTCCTTGCCCCTGCAGTGCCTCCCTAAAACCCTGTGTTTCCTGGTTTGTCACTTGTCCTGCCTGTTTGTCACTTGTCCATGGGCAATACCTCACCAGGATGCTGCTGCAGAGGCCTTTCTGATACTGTGAGCCAAGCTGGAGGTGCTGGCCAGCCTGATTGTTCAGGTGCTGTTCCCAGGAGTTCAGGTGCCAGAGGAGCAGATTTTCCACCTTTTTTTAAGGCAGGGCTGCTGTGCAGTGGTGCTGCCATCAGCTCTGGGAGCAGGAGGAGAGTGCTCAGCACACCCTGTGGGTGTGCCTGGCCCTCACCAAATCAAAACACTGATATAGCTCGGCCTCAGTTACTGTTCTCACCTTGTTAAAAAACAGGGGAGAGGAGAAGACAGAGCATGAATTAGTTGTGGCATATATAGTCAGAAATAGCAGCTGATAGGTTTGCTGTGATAAGTTCTGTATGATGGCTCTGCTGAAAGGTAGGCTGTTCCATGATTTACTGAACTATTAGGAGTGGTAAAACTGATCCATTTGTTATCATCCAGTGCATAAAGACTTCAGGATTTAAGGAGCCTGCACTAAATAACAAAGCAATTTATATACTCATAAACTGAAAATTACAGGGAAGAAGTCCTTAAGTCATTGGTGATAGGAGCCTTTTATCATATTAGTGATGATTACCAAATGTTAACCCCTACTCCTGTTTTTAAAACAAAATCTTACCTTAAAGGAGTTGCAATTGCTTAAAGAACTCCTAGAGACAACTTAGTATTGATTTATTATGCAAGTGTGGCAAGTTTTATTTATTTACTTAGCTGAGTGCCATCCCTGTCCCAGCCCATCAGGTCCCTGCATCAGCTGATGTGAGCTGATTGATGGTTCTGCCAGCAGCAGTGTGGGGCTGGTGTCACCTGAGCAATGGGATCAGCTGCCTCCACTGCTGGGGAGCACATCTTTACCCAAAGCCAATTTGAGTGTAATATCTTGAAAAGAGATTTTTTTTTTTTCTGTGCTTCAATAACTAGATAATAGTTAGCAATAGTTGGTTTCAGATTAGTCTGTTCTAAGGAGAATATAATTATGTGTCCTGCTGTGAAGATGGAAATACCCTCTGCCAGGTTTTAAAAATGCATTATAAGATTGTGAGTCGCCTTTGTGTTCTCTTGAAGCAAAGATTTTATGGGCACTGGAAAGAAGATGTTGACTAAAGCTAAGCAAACATTTGCCTGGAGGTAATTTTAGTGATGACATTAGTTTCTTTTTTCTGCTCCAGAGTGTCCTGAGATACTTAATTCATTCAATTTTATTCATCCAATCTAAGTTCTCAAGGAACAGATGAATTGAGAGCCACTTGTTACCAGTATTCAATATTTGATATCCAGCTTGCTTTATTTAAATGTGGATGATTACATGCTGAAACAGATTTGTTTCTTTTTGTGAGCTGCATAAGCAGAGTATCTAAAATCAAGATTTGCACACACACCTGGGTGGTGTACAGAAGAAAATTGGAGAGCCCTAGTAGCATTTCAGGCATTTTAGTCAAAACTCTTTTCTTGCAGCAGGTAAATTCTGATCCCACTGCCCTTGTGTTAAACTTTTCCTTCACAGACCTTATTTAAGTTAATTCAAAGGCATCATCAACCCACAGTAACAGTGATCAGACTGAAGCTGGAGTCCAGCTGATATCCTAACCCCAGGAGAGATGATGTGAGGTTTTCCTGTGGCTGCCAGGGCTCTCCTTGGCAGAACTGTTGGCTGGCTCTGCTCTCACCAAAGAGAGTGAAGAAGCAGCAGCAATATAGAACCTGCCACTGAAATTATGGGTGTGGATTGATTGAGCTGTTACCAACTGAACAATGATCACTAATTACTTGGGTTAGTTATAATCACTTAGTTACCCTGAGTTTTGTCAGGATAGGATGTTTGAGTGTTGGGAGAAATAAGCCAGACTTTGTTCCAGGCACATCACCAGGGAAGTGTTTGTACCAGACAAAGGGGCAGACCCCTCATGGTTTTGTTCCCATCACTTTGCTGTGCTAAGTGTTAGGAAAATGAATCCACAAACACCAGAGGTTTATGTCCAGAAAGGGACAGAGGAGTCCTTTTACTTTATTTGAATAAAGGGAGAGGCCATGGGGCATTCCCCTGGGGTCTCTCAGATTTTTGGAGGACGCAGCCTCCTTTTTATCCCAATTTCCCAGCCACATTTCCCTTCTCCCTTTCCCCATTTCTGAGGTACTTGAGAGGCTCAGACTTCCCAGATCACCTGATACCAGTGATTTCCCTCTAATGTACAACCCTCCCTTTTCATTTTTAATTCTTACAGAATTTAGGGGTTTTTCTTCTCCATTGTTTCATCTTTCAATGTCTAATTTCATTTACCAGCAAACCTGTAGTTTATTTGTAAAAGCAAATCTCTTTTTTCTATTCATCAATCAGTGGAATCCTTCTCATTGCTTCTTTGATCTCCCAGTGCTGGTTTTATCTCCCAGCACGCCCACAGCTTGTTTGGAAAGACAAATCCCCCATTCCTCTCCTAAGGAAAGGGAAAGCAAAGTTTGATGTTGCCGGTTCTGTGGGCAGTGACCAGCTCTGTGCATCCCACGTGTGTGCCATGGAATGTGGGACTGAGGAAGCTCCCACCTGCCTCCATCCTGCTGGTCCCCCCTGCACTGTGCCCTGAGCACAATTCATCTCAGCCAGCAATCCTGACTGGGGCTTTGAAATTGTGCTGAGCTTTGATCACCAGGTTGTTGGCTGCTTGCTCCTCAGGCTTTCCTGGGACAATATTCTGACCTTGCTGTAGAGAAAATGAGCACAGAAACCAATTTCTTGCATCAAAAGTGACAGAAGGACTAAAACAACAGAAATTAATTGAAAATGGAAAAAAACCCTAACAAAAAAAACCCCAAAAAAACCCCAAAACAAACAAAAAACCCCCAAAACAAAACAAAACCACAAAACCAACACCTGTGTGGTGAAACCACAGAGTTCATAAACTAACAGAGCTGGTTTTATAAACACAGAGTTTATAAGCCAACATAAAGTTACACTTCAGTTGCTCTTCTGTATTCATGCTGAAATCCAAAAAGCAAAAGCCAGACAAAATACAGCAAAACCCCCTTAAAGCTGCAGTGACACAAGAACAGATTAAGGGCTGGTTTTGTTTCCATATCTCCTAATAATTTGCAGTTTTTCATTTCATAGACAGCCGTGATAGATGAGGCTGTTAAGGTGTGGAAATTAAGCCCAAACACAAATATTTCTATCCTTCTAAATGCTTGAAATTATTTTTTGCATTCTGTGTAAATTATGTGAGATTTTAGCGTTGTTGCAGCTCATGTATCCTGTGCATCATTTGTATCTTTTCTTGGGGAAGTTGAAGTAAAAGAAACCAGTTTATTAGCAGTAAGGGCAGTGTAATCATTACCATCACATTCCCTCCCTCCTTTATTAGGCTTTTTGGTTTTTAAGAATTATTAAATCCCTCTGGTTGAAATTTGGAAGAACAGAGATGTTAGTTGAAAGCACACTCATGAAAGTCAGCAAGTTTTGTCTTTGCAGTCCATTAGCCAAATCTATGATTTTGATACCCTTCTATATGGTCATATAGAAAAACAGATTATACCATCTAGCACTCAGCTTGTTTTAATATTCCTGCAGTTCCTAGGAGCCTTATATCCCTTGCAAAAGGAGGAGCTTAGTCTGCATTTTCTTATCTTCCAATGCAGTAAGCAGCAGTATCAGTGCTACTTCCAATCTTCCGTGTCATTAATAAATATGCCAAGATATGTCTGTGAATTATGGGCCTTTAATAAGGTAATGGAACTCCTAGAATCTAGAGCTTGATTTTTTAGAAATGGGAACTGCTTAGGTGCCAATAAGAATGTGCTGATCACATACATAACTAATCTTGATTAATTATGAGTACAAATTTTATTGTTTCCTTGTTGCTATTACCAAATATTTTCATCTACTCTTAATATCTCACCAATCCCCTGTGATTCTGTAGGGAAAATAAATGATGTTCTGATTGTTTATAAAAGTTCAGGCTGTGGTACAAGCTCACACAGCAGTGCTGGTGCTGAAGCTGGCAGTACCTGATGTGAACATCTTTGGGAGCATCAGAGGAGCTGGGCCATTACAGCAGCAAACAAACAGCCAGGTTGGTGGCAGAGTTCCTGACTGCCTGTTTTTTAAAAGAACACCAAGGTTCTCACTGATTTCAGTAGCCTTTGACCTGAACCCAATGCCAGCTCTCCTGGACCAGCCTTTGTTATAATGATTGTGGTCAGTACCTTCCATTTACTTTTTACACATTGTTTGCAAATCCAGAGCATGTAAGAGGTGACCTTAGCACACAGGGTTCAGTTTCAGCCAGAGGTGCAAAAACCAGAGTAATATATAATATAAAATGACTGGTTTCAGTCATTTTTATTCACATTTTTCTACCTGCACAGGAACTACAGCTGATCTAACAAAGTATTGAATAATATCTGTCTGAAAAATAAAACACTTCAAATGAATGATATTGTACAGCAGCATTGCAATTTGTTCTTCTTGTCTGGAGGAATAAGATGTGAAGAATTGGCCGAGTAACCAATTTAATAATGAAGAGAATTTAGAATACAGAGAGTGTAGTTGAAAGCCTTGGGACATCATTCCCTGAAGTTTCATATGCTGCCTATGCTCCAAAACAGGGGAATTTTGATACAGAAGTGATTTATAGGCAATACCTGTGCACAGCCTTTTATCACATTAATAAAATCTTTAACTAGTCTTTGAAAATTCTAAAACCTCTTGTGTTCAGTTGGTGTACACAGATAGAAAGAACTGCTGGCTGGCAGATGTTCAGATACATTATCAGAAAATGTATTTCCAGCCTAACCAGTATAATGCAATTCATTCTAACATGATATTTCAGGTTTATTGCAGTGTGACTGCAGAACACAGCGCTCTGTGCAGGAGACTGAAGGAGGGGAAGGTGTTCAGCTTAAAGCTGTGACTGGGTTAGGCCTGGTAGAGAGCTGAGTGTTGGTGGCTAAACTGACAGATCATTTCAACAACTCAAAGCTGGAAACAAAAGGATTTTCTTTTCCTCTTGTCATCTGCCCAGGTGAAGGAAGTGGCCTTATTTCACGAGACTGCACTAAACTTATATAAATGCTTCTGTCATTGCACATTATATTAAAAATTATCACTTTAGGAATTGCTGTGTTAAATCTTTGCCTTTTGCCTCCATTAAAAGAAGCAAGACCACTTTGGCTGGCTGTAGTATTTTCCAGATGAAGCCTAAAGAGCTCTGTGTGTGTGTGTGTATCTGTTTATCCGCATCAACTTCTCTGTTGAAATCTTAGCGGGAGGTGCCACATGAATTGATTGCTTCATTTTGCTGTTTAATCAGCTCTGACCTGTCAGTGCTACAGCAGTTATTTTTACCTGGGCTTCACCCTGGTGGCAGATTCCACTTGGTTTAGTGTTATGGGTTTGAGTTTGCTGCCCCCAGTCCTGCTTTGCTGTTCTGTCTCCTCTTTATGGGCTGTTTCAGCAGGTGCCTCTCCATTTGCCACCTGCCCTGGTGCAATTCAGTATTTTAATTATTTAGGTGACATTTTACCTTGTATGGTCAGGCTGAGTATGTAAATGGGTTGGAGTCTTTAGGTAAAAAGAATGGGATAATTTCATAAATAATCAAACATAAAAACAAGGCAAAATTTCTGTTTAATCTCATTCCCATCACCATTTTTATACTTCATCTCTTTAGTAATTATTGATGTATGGTATGGAGTTGGTGCACTTGGAGAGAGACTGTGTGAATAGCTCTCACACCAGTGCCCAAAATGTGCCATGGTCAGGGTGTGGCATGCACCAGTTCACAAGGCCAGGCATGATTTTCAAACCCAATAATGCAGCCTTTAAAGTAACTGGGATTTGTCTCCTTTACATTTTAAAATTGTTTCCCACCTGAGGATGATGCTAATTAATTTACTAAGTATATTGTGTGTTTTAATGAGATGGGTTCAATGAGTTAAAAGTATTTTCTTGTAGCAAAGGATAAAAGTCCAAGTGTCAATCAAAAAACCTCGAGTCCCTTGCATGCTCAATCATTTACATAATGTACATTCAACTTTAAAAAAAGAGCAAAAGATGTAATTCTCTTTATTAACCTTTATTAAATATGCAAATCACCATCATAATTTTGATTTTTAAGTATCTATTATGGTAAGAAAAAAAGAAATCCTACCAAAAATAAATGAAATCAGCCCAAACACCTCTGCTGTGGTCTGGTGTACTGTTTGTACTGCCTGTTTGTGGTGCTGGCAGCAGGAAGAGCAGCAATAACCCAGTGGAGACAGTAGATGGCTGTAGAAAAGTGTGTTGAGCACTCCTGTGTGAGCGTAATAAGATTGGGAAAGGCCTTGACCTGACTGGATGCAGCTTTTATCTGAAGTACATTTAAAGAGATAAAGGAGAAGCAGGGTGCAGTACATGTTCCTTTCTTTTCTGCAGGAGCTTTGCTTTGAGTTTAAAAATTTCTCAAATGTGGGATTTGTGAACTGGGTCCTTCAGCAGGGAGAGGTAATGGCTCGAGAGCCACCAGAGTCACTCTGAGGATTCCCCCCCTCCCTCAAGACGTCTTAGAAATCCTCCTATAAAATTCCTACAGAGGGGGCGTCCGTAGATCCCATAATAATAATCAGGAAGTGGTATATTCCCATTTATTTATTTATTATTACTTTTTTTTTTTTTCCCTTTTCCCCCCCCCCCCCCCCAGTGTAGTTGGCTGCCTTTAGTGCACGGACCTGCTCATTAAATAGATACACCAAGAACTGTTACCTAAGCAAGCTTGACAGTAAAGAAAGGACAGACTGAGTTAGGGAGAAAAAGGGAAGAAAAAAGACAGCCTGAAGCAAGTCACTCCACACGCAGAAAGAGCCACTGAACGAGTGCTGTTCTCATAAACAAACTAAAAAAAAAATACCTTGTATGAGAAGAGAACTGTGAGGACTTGACAGAAAAAAGGCAAGATTTTCTACCCACTGTTTTCAGTTTTCCTTCCAGACATTCTTGGTGAAGTAAGGAGACTTCTGTTTGCTGACAGAGCCCTTGATCTCTCTCAAGATGATGATGTATTTGTGGGTAGGTAGTGTCTCTCTCCATGTCAATCTTTTGTTAATAGATGGACTTTGGGAGCGTGGATTTTAGCCTGTAGTTGCAGCATGCTGTGTGCTACGGGAGGTGTGTGTGCTGCAGGGGAGCGTGGCTGGGGTGCAGTACCTGTGCTTGCGTTTCCAGGCAGAGTTTAAACAAACCGGGTCGTTTACTGAAGCTGGGATTTATTTTCATGATTTGCAGGATGTGGCAGGGTGCACTGCTTGCTTTTCAGTGCCTTAGAACGTGCTGCAATTGTGTGAGATTCACTGAGGGGTTCAGTTACAAAGAGAATGCTGCATCACTTGTGGCTGCTCAGAATTTGCTTTCTTTGTAAGAAATGAAACAATCTTAATGTGATTAAAACTTCTAATGTGTGCTACTGAACCCAGTTGCTTTTATACTAATTGTCACAGTTTGTCTTGGCTTTTGAAGTTTCTGGCAGTTGACAACTGCAGATAAAGAAATAGATATTGTAGTTCTGTGATTTTATATTCAGCATTGTTCTGATTCCTCGCAGCAAAATCTGCTCACCTTAAAAATAATGTTGTGTCGTTGTGGCATGTATATTTTGAATTAGCAAAGCTATTAACCTGTGTATTCATCCAGGTATTGATACAGAATGTTTTATTTCTTAGCAAAACAAACCCACAAAGAAATCAGCGAACAAATCTGCCTACTTAAAAGCTTTTCTGTGTTCCTCTTCAAAGCTTGTGCATCTTCTGGGAAAATATTTTAAACTAATCTCATTTGACAATCTATTTATTTATTTAATTTAAATGTATGTAAAAATAGCCAGGCGTGCAGCTAATCTGGGCCACCTCTGCAAAACAGGCTGCAGAGGAGCAGCACTGAATTCTCAGAGATCTTATCAGAAATCACTCCTTCTCTCTTGGAATCACTCGTGCTTCGTGCTGTAAATCTGCCTTTATGCTTTCTTCTCATTTCTGTTGCCCCTCCACTGTATCTTAGGAACTTTTGCAAAAGGCACTGCCTGCAGACTTTAAAGTTTGTTTTTTCAGCACCTTGACCTGCGCTACCGTTTCGGGAGCTCACCAATCACCGAGCCTTGTGATTTTGTCTTTTTCTTTTTTTCTGAGCTCTGTAGTACAAGTCCCTTGAATTTTCAGCAGTGTGTCTGTGCATTTACCAGCAGCCCTGACTGCTGCTGGTTTTTAACCCTTACCACCATCCTGTATGGAAGCTGTTGGTGCAAGGATTAATTTCATTCTCCTTTTAGGTTTATAAATCAGATCAGTGTGTCTTTGATTCAGTTTGTGCTGGGCTGTTAGAGTTGCCACCTCCAAAGGAGAGGCACAGTAAATATGTGAGGATAAGCCCTTCTTTCTCATATGCACACTGAGGTGAAAGGATGTGCATTGTTGTGTGTTATTCTGTTTCTCTGTGGCACGGGATCAAAAGGTTTAAAATCCAGGGATCTTCTCCCTCCCCAAGCCTAGGAATCATCGTTAATTTGAAAATTCAGTGTAATACATTTTCTTTCAGATAGCCATGCAGATTTGTATCACTTTTAGTGCACTGTATTTTTTATTTTTGATGAACTTTTCTGGTTATTCTTTTTAGAGATGCTATATATATGTATATAAATGCTTTAAGCAAAACAACCATATTAACAAGCAGTTTCTGATGGTACCAATTCCTGGTTTTCAAAGCTCCCAGTAATTCATATAAAGGTTTCAGTAATTAATGTTTCACATTTAAAAGTGTGTTCATTCCATTTTTATTTAGTCCTTTTTACTTACATTATATGATGTATGTTTTGCTCTGAATTTGCAGAATTCTTTGGCACTGCTACACTTCTGTATTGAATATTCTTCCCATTTGCAACTGAACTTTTCTAGTCTAAATTATTTGTACAAAATCTCAAGATTAGTAGGAAGAAGAAGAGAATAAACCCTTTTTTGATTGTAGCAGAACGTTATTACTTTGTGGGTTTTTATGGAAATAGAGGATTTGTATTCATAGATTTTTTTTTTTCTGAAATGTTATGATTTTTGAACTCTATACATTAAGTGGCCATGCATAGGTACCTAAGATGCAGCACATGGAAAAGATGCAGCAGGTAAACAAGAGACTTTCAGTAGATGTAGGTGCAAGGTATAAACTCACAGCAGCACTTGAAATGCTTTCTCCTGACATCACATCAATTTTTTATGTAATTATGAAAAGCTTCTCAGCAATATTATTAAAATTTAAACTAGCCAACTTGTGTGAAAAAGTAATCTTCCCTTTTTAAAGGGCTTAAAGTGGACTTAGTACATTGACTGAGATTTTTCAGACTATTCACCCTGCTTACCTGTTGTTTCATTTTGTCTGTAACACAGAAACATTTTGGATATTTACAAAGTGAAAGCAAATTTTGATTTCTTCCCATTTTCTAATGTCTTACTTAGATTCAATCCTGGGACAGTTTGATGTCTTTTTTTTTTATTTTTATTCTACTGATGACAGTGGTGTCAAGTTCCTTTTATTGAAAGCTGAATATGTTGAGCTAACCTAAAACATTGTGCAGGAATGCAGAACACAGACACTAATTCAGTCTGTTGAATGGAACAGCCTTGATTAAGTGTTGTTTTTTCAATACTTATTTCAACATTTCAAAAAGCAGAGAAAGATTTTAGTATTGTTAACCCTGTCAAAGGAAATCCATATTCGTTGACAGCCTAAGCCATTAAATGATGTTTGTATTTATATTTTCCTCCTTCCCTGGACAAAGGAGATCTTTTTTTGGTCTGGGACTTGATGCACAGGAATCAGAGTGTGCTGCAGGAACCAGAGTTGAGCAATGTCAGAGTTCACACTGACCAAGAAACTTTGAAGGCTTTCAGGCATTACTGATTTAGGAACTAGTGAGACCAAAAGGGAATATATTCTCTTGGAGGGGTAGAGACCCCTTTACATCTGCTGCTGCTGCTGCTGCACTTTAATACCCCTTTCTCCCCAGAATAAGATGGTTGCAGTGACTCGAGGTGTTCTGGGTCACTGCAGGTGATCATTGCCATGTCCTGTGTAACTCTCCTCCCCAGAGGTGATGGGGTTGGCTCAGAATGTAGCACACATTTCTCTTGGGGTTTTTCCACTTTGAGGGCTCTGAGGCTGCCGACTCGTGCTTAGTGTGTAACTTTTGGTGGCTGAAAGCTGAGACTGCTCCCAATCTTTCAGAGCCCCCTCTTTCTGTACCCTGTTCCTCCTCCTCTTTTTCATACTTTGAAAAATCAGCCTAGTTTGTCCACATGGCAGCACAAGCAGCTGCTTGATTCCCAAGCAAACAGTTCCATGGCTGGCTGTTTTCCATCTGGTTGCTCAGTTCCCTCATGTTCAATTTTCAGATTCTGAGTTAGAAGTCGAGCATTAAAGTTACTACACGTCATGAAAAAATCAAATGTTGTAGGAAAAACTGGAACAAAATCATTGGTAAATAGATATTTAAAATAAAAATTTTGTTGTATGCTATGGTGCTGGGCTAAAATTACCTTAATGTACCATAATAGAGTTTTATAAATTTTATAAACATCTAATTAATGTCTGCTTAGTCAGAGCAGTGCTTCATTCCTGTCACTCTGCTGTTCTTTTTAATAATAGGGAATGAGTTGTCAGAGATTTTGTGTATATTTAGCAGAGATTTTTTTCAGTAGCAGCTTCAGAATGATACTTGATCAAACAAGGCAGAAAGCATGTCAGCAAATGAAATTTGGTATTTTTCCCAAAACTAGAGTAGGCAGATACAGAGAAACAGATTGAAAAAAAAAATGTGTATGCAACAGCAACAAGATAATTTCTGCTGGCAATAGGACACTGTTTTGACAACTCTGTAGAATAAAGCTTTTGGGTCCAATACAGAGAATTTTACTTGTCTGAATTAGCAAAATGTCCCTTAAATGAACATCTGGGAAGAAGTCTGGAAGAAAAGGAAGTAACAGACTCTAGCACAAATTTAATCTGGATATTTAGGAGTTTAAACTCTTTTATGGCTTGTGCTTCTCCTATTCAGAGGCATCCTAACACACATATATGAGTCTGTGTCAGCTCCCACATTCCAAAGCAGATGGTATTTTATTCAGCTGACCAAAGTCTGCATGGTTTTATGCACCAAATGTGTGCAGGCACAGAGTGTGCCTTGCTCCTGGCTCAGGGGAGGGTGTCACTTCCAGCCTAACTGGAAATAACAGTGATTTCCAGGGCTCCTAGTGTACTCAGTGCTGCAGGACACCTTTGGAAAGGCTTTTATTTTCTAAAGGAAATGAGAACCTTAAACAGATGTGAAGATGACTAAAATTCTAAAGGAACAAAACCTTTGATTTTTTTTTTTTTTTTAATTGCAGTAAGGAACAAATACAATGCTTATATTTTTTTGGGCAACTTTACCTACTGTGTATTTTGTAGCATTGAAATTGTGTGCATTAAACAGAGGATTGCTCTCTTCAATGAGGATTTCCAAAAATGCCCTGGACTAAGACAAACTGCACTGCTGACTGTGCCTAAAGAGCTACAGACAGTGAGATCCAGCATGAGCTAAGCTGAAAGAATAAATGACTCTGCTGGAAACAGTCAGAGGAACACTTCAGCAGTATAGATTTTATTGCATAGAATTATTGAGTAATCAAAGTATTTAAATCCTCTTAGTTAGGAAAAATCAAACATATTAGCAGAAAAGCTGCAGATGTCTTCAGGAGTCAGTGATCCTCATTCTGCTTTCCACTGAGACCTTGAATAAAACATGCAGCTTCATCCTCTGCATCTGACTGCCTGACCACTGATGTTGAATAAATGTGTACCTTTTATTATTAACACAGAAAAATACAAAATGATTTCAGAATAGAGTATGCTGGTGTGAATAGTAAGGATCTTCAAGGGTACCTGGCTCAATAAACTTGAATAATGAAGTATTGCAATTTATAAATCTGCAGTCTTGATGGCTAAAATAAAAGGACTGACAGAGGTGGTGAGTGAAAATAGGATTACAATTAGTTATGGAGGAATCTAAGACAATTCTCAGTGGGCTGTCTTTATGCATCTGTTGGAACACACACATACTTGGCTTAGAATCATATGTATAACACCTCAGGTTGTGATGACAAAGCTAAAAATCACACTAGCATGCAAAGCATGAAGACATTCAGCAAAATCACTTTTTTTAGTATGAAAGGAGAAATGAAACAGAAGAGAAAAGCCATTCCAGTTCAGAAAATTTGACAGTAACTTTCAGTCATTGGGTAGGTTCAGAAGAAGGGTTTTCTTGCCCTGCTATGGTATTTTGTAGAACACCATTCTGGTATTGGTGTGGGGTAAGGATGGCAAGAGAACAAATCAGGCTGATGCTCTGTTATGTCCAGCAGTGCAGATAGGCAAGCAAGCCAGTTTTGGTTTGTAAAAGCAATGTACATTCCTTTAGACACAAACACACAAGTGTTTGATGAAACTGAATTGAAACAGGATCAAACTGAGCTTAAGCATCAGGAATATATTTATTATCACTACTAATTCTGTCAGCAGAATCCATGCATTTTGAGTTAGGCAGCATGACTGACTCGCTCTGCTCTCTTTTGAAGTTGCATTATATGTTCTGCAGAGTTTAATTGCCAAATCTGCTCTCCCCCCTGCCTTTAGCAGGGAGTTACACTTGTCCAATTAACCTTATCTTCATCATGCCCCCTTAATAGCACTGCTTTCCACCAGGGCTTTGGGTGAACTGTGTGGGTCTTTATCAGTGCAGGGATGGGTGTGAGGAAAGAATTGAACAGAGGCTGCAGGAAATGGGGCTGGGTGAGCAGGTTAGAGTCCTCCCATTGTCCCAAGATTATCTCTTAGTGGAAATCCTTCCTGAGCACCACTTGTGGGACTGGTGGGTTTGAGCTGCTGATGGAGCAGCCTTAGCTGTGGAGGCAGAGCAATGAACAAGTCCTGAAGATTTTTTTGGGCAGTTGAGGAACCTCGTTGGTGTCTTGAGATTAATGCCTTGATGTGTTCCTTTTGGACGTTTATCCCAGTGAAGTGTGCCTGCTGGAGAAGCTGTCAGTCCCTAAGCCAAGATTTCCTCATCTTTTCACTGGAATGTGCAAGTGCCACTAGGCTGGATTTACCTTCTATGACTAGTTAGACTGTCTCACAGTTTAATCAACAGAAGGGGATGTTTGCTAATCAAAGTCTGGGTGTCTGTTCACATCTTCTGATGCCTTTCCATATGACTTCCTTTTCCCCTTCTGCTCCTGGATTGAGATTCCTTCCTTGCCAAACAGATGAGTCTGTGTTTGGATCCTTGTCATAGCCCAGGATGGAAATCCACCTGTTCTTGCTGTAGTCCAGCATTGCTGCAGAAAGGACTGCTTTTACACAGCTTTCTCATACACTAGGTGTATTTTTCCCCATCAGGATGGCAGTTGTGTCATGGGTTGGAGCCAGCTAGCAGCCAAATTCCCTCTCACTCTCCAGCTCAGTGGGACAGGGAAGGAGGAGGAAAGGAAAAAACTGGAGTGAGAAAGCTTGTGAAACAGCAGGAAAACATAGAGATCACTTCCTGCTCGCTGTCACAGACACTGCAGACTGGCCTTGGAAGAAATGACATAATTTATTGCCAATTATAATTTCTGCCAATTCCGTTTGTCAATTTAATTTCTGGTTCAGGTAGTGGAAAACAAAACCAAGATCCCTTTTTTAAATCACCACAAGTTAAACTCCCACTCTTTAGTGAGGCAGTGAGTGACATGGAGGGATTGCAGTCAGGACACAGGAGTTTGTCTCTTCAGCTCCTTCTCATTCTTGCTGTGCTCCCTGGGTGTTCCTCCATGAGCACAGCACAGATTTAAGTCAGCCAAATACATCAGACTAAGTCTGATTATTGGCATTTCAAGTTTTCCTCACAGATTGTTGTATTTGTAGAGTTTTGTGCATTTAATCTTGTGTGATATATATATATATAATATACAGGGATTCCTTTTATAGGGGAAAAGCTGATATACATTTGAATTTTACTTTGCAGTGAGCTTCTCCTCAAATATAATTACAGGAATTCGAGGAAGGATAAAATGTGACAACATATTTGTGAATTGTGAGATTTAACAGAGACTGAAGTAGATCTTATTATTGATGTGCTTCCTGCTTCATTAAATTCCCCTTAAGGTTTGCAGCATGGATATGGATCATTTGCAATAATAATTATGCAGTGATCGATTGATTGTGTCTGACATTGTACTTGTCACCTTGAAATGCAAAAACCATTTATTTTCCAGTCTGTGAACATTCTTCTCTATCATCAGACACCAGCATGCCCCAGTTGGTGTTAGAGAGGGATGCATTTTATAAAGTTGGGAACTTCATCTTCACCTTTACCTAAAAGGAAGTGCCACTTGTCATTTTACAAAAATGAGAATTGCCCAACCAGCAGTGGTTGTAGATGAGAAAGTGCAGTCTAAGTTCAGAGGGAGTGTTCCAGTTGGAATTATTGTATTTCAGTTGGTTCCTGTGTGCTGCAAACATGGGGTTTCAGTAGGTCTGTGCTGAGATGGGATGCAATGAGCACACCTGATAAAACTGAGGTCTCTGCTTTGGGAACTGGAGTGTGTCTGTCTGTCTGTCTGCCTCACTGAGACTTTGATTCACAGCAGGATTAACTGGAAAATCAGCACAAAAATGCTTCCACTGTAGTCATTCTCTGAGTAAAATGCTGCACATTTCACGTTTTGAGTGGTGTAATCATCATGACAGTGTAATCTTCCTTTTATTAAGAATATTTGTAGCAATGAATGAAACTCTGTCCTTTGGGCTTCCAGAGTTTTGTTTCCCTTGAAGCTGCAGTGAAGCAGCTGGTTGGTGGCTGCAGTTAAAGTGAAGTTAATCTGTGCTTTCTCAACTAATATTAGAAAGCAACAGCCAAGGGAAATGTTGTTTCTACATATTCCACTTGGAGTTTTGCAGAGTATCCATTGTTATGGAGTAGGAAGTGAAGACCAAAACTATATTTGGTGAGATGAGATTTAATTAAAAAGTGACTTTTTCAAAGCCAAAAGCTGCCTTTAAATTGCATCAAACCAAATATTTATTATTAATTTAATTTAAGATTTAAACTTTTCTTCAGAGGCTTAGTTTACCTGAGATTTGGTTTGTTATAATCAGGATTTTAAAAACAAATGTGTGGGGTTTTTTTAATTGAAAGAACACAAATTTTAAGATTGGCAGCATTCTTTAGGGTGAAATGTTGTGCAGATGATTTTATTCCCTCCAAGGGTGAGCACAGATAAGCATATAAATTGGAATATGGAAATGTTTCATATATTGATTCTCATACAAGCAATTTGAAGAGTAGCTGCAGTGCTAATGGTAAGGTGGCAATGTTGGTTGTACTGCTGATTTAGAAATTAGCAACTCTAGTTTTTATTTTTATGGACACTGAATGGAGCTTACAATACTGCTTTAAAAGTGTGATGTAAGAAAAATATTTTGTTTTTTAAAAGCACTTATTTTTTACTCAACACCTGTGTAAGATAACTGAAACACCTCACCTGAAGAAAGATTTCAGCTCTACTGTTTTCAGCAATTCTACTCCTTTAGCTGGTGGGTTTTTCAGAAAATATCCCAAGTCAATGTTATGGTTTTGTAAAAGATTCTGAGATAAATTGCCCCACCTGGGAACACTCCCAATTTATCCCATTCTTCCCCATTAAGTTGTAATTGGAACACAGTAGAACTTTTTTCTTCCAGGTATTCAATTCTCAGCCATGAGAAACTCCTAATTATAAATGCAAAGCCCAGCTGGAATTTTTACTCATTTCCCATGTTCTTCATGGAGTGGAAGTGCTGAGAAAACGGAGGGACCTTTGTTTTCTGAGGACTGTTTGTCCAGTTGTGCCTTCCCACTCCAGTCTTGTCTGGAAATGCAGCATCCCAGCAACAACAGGAACAGCAGAGGAAGGAGAAAACAATAAGTGCCACTGAAAGGGGAGGAAAATGAAGGAGAGAGGGGTCAAGGGGCTGAAATGAAAGGAGAATATTTAAGATCAGGACAGTCACTGTCCTTTTCAGTTAAATGTGAGGAAATTGTGTCCTTTTGACATCTCCAAGGTTCAGCTTCTAAAGCAACCCACAGGGTGAACTTTTTTTTTGTCCTCATGTGTTTCAAACCCTATTTGCTGTCACCGAATCTGGAGTAACTGCAATGCTGTTGATAATAATGTTTAATAATAATGTCTTTACTGTGCTATGCTTTGGTTGTAGGTACAGATGGCACCAGCCTCTCAGATAAGGAAAATTAATTCCAACAGAGACCATTCATAAAAATACCTTTATTTTTGTGGGGTGTCATTTTGGCTGAAAGGCAATTAAAAACTTGCTGTGGAAAAGATGTGTTTTACCCTCCTGGTGGGACTTGGGTGCAATTCTTTGAATTGGATGGTTAAGAGTCAGAGTGCTTTGGTTAGGTTTGTTTTTTTCCCTGAATGTCTGGAAACATGTTTGCTGACTCTATGGGCTGCAACAGGATGATGATGATGATGATGATAATAATAATAATATGCAAATTTTGATTTGTATATTGGATAATTCCTCATGAGAAGTAGGACATGTAGAAGAGGTTACTCTCAAGCAAGGGAAGAAAGCTGATCTAACACGAAGACAAAATTACAAATGCTGTAGGAAAAAGGTGCTGGAGACAAATGAGGAATGTGGAATTAAGTCTTGTACAGACTAGGAAGGTAATTTAATAATACATACAGGCCTAGCTGGGGTGGCATAAAACATCTCATTCTCCAGCTCACGTGTGAAGAATCCTGTGGTGTGATGCAGTGACGTGTTAGTGGCCCTTGTAAAAGTTCCTCCTGCACTTCTGCTTCTTACTATTCATTATTAATGTGTGTGTTAAACATTTACTCTCCTATTTCAGTGGGTTATCATATGCTGTTAATGTAAAACCACACAGTGAAAGCAAAGATAACAATCCTGTTTTAAGTTAATATATGGATGTTCACAGCCAGTGAACAAATTCTTAATTTAAATTGGTTTATAAAAAGCAATTATAAACAGACAAGTCAAATTTATCTCTTAGCTATAAAAACCACACACAAGTGAGCCACATGTTCAATTGGAATTTTTCCTGCTGAAAAGCAAGCCTGTTCATGTCTTCTTCTGTTGGACACGGAGAAATTAATATTTACTCATGTTTTGCAGCAGTGTATTACACACTGAAGATTTTTTTTTTTTCTATGAAGTAATGTGGTTCAGTCATCTTTTAAATGAAGAGACTCCAATTTACTTTAGAGGTATGCCTAATCAGGGAACAAATGTACAAATGTTATCACAGCCAAATAAGCTAAATATGACCAAGGAATCTTGTTTCTATTTTTGTTAGATGCACATTATTTAACTGGCCAAGTATTTTAGTGCAGCTTCCCTTATGGAAACTCAGCACACACAGCTTCACATGTGCTGCTGTTATTTTAACCAGTCCTCTCACTCTTGTTACATTGGCTTTGTTCAATTCAGACCCAGCATTTTCTACAGCAGGACAGGTCTGTGGGATGAGTTGTTTTGGACATGATTTGCTGTATGGGAATCTTGTTTTCAGATAGATTTTATATGTGTTAATAGTTCTGTTCATTGGGAACTATTTCATGTAAATGCCACCATGCTATTACTTTTCAGATGAGCTGCACTTCAACAGCAGAGCCTCAAGCAGCAGTAATTATTGGGATTTCATTAGGGAAACTGTAGAAGTTACAGGTGTTTTGCTGAACACTGAATTATGACTGTATATTGGAAAAAAAAAAAAAAGAAGCTGGGCTGAATAGCCAAGAATTGCTGAGGAGCTGCAGGATAGGCCTGAGAATGATTTGTCATGATCACAGCACAGTATCACTTATCAAATTGTTTTCATCATGATTTATTGTGAATTGCTGAATTTTTGGAACCCCATGTGTGGCCCTAAAAAACCTGAATCTGTTGAGTAAAAGATGCTTGCATGACATGAGGGGTGATTCCTGGACGTCCCATTTGGAAGTCACCCTGGAGAAGTTTATCATTGATTTCTTTAAATCTCCCTCATCTCTGTTCAGGAAGAATTTCAGATAAAAACCCTAAATCTGTATACTGGGTCTGCTGTGGTGGAGTTTATTGTCCTCCCAAAAGCCATGTGGTGTTGTGTTTAGGTGTGAGGCAGGAGCACCTTTTCCACCAGGGACATCCTCACCTTTGGTCCACACAGCTTCTTAGCCAGCAAATCAATTCTTCCACCCTTCTTGTAGTCATTTTCATCTCAGATTTTGAGATTCTGCTGGGTGATTACTCCCATTCAGTTTCTCAGAGTCATCCCCAGTGCTTCGAGCCCAAGGTGATGATTCCATTATTTTGGTATTCATATCCAGTTTTTTGTCAGGGTGCCAAACTGCTCTCTGAGATACTCAGGTCACAAAAGGGGAAAAATATTTTCAAATTGGTTATATCCTTGATGATTTTAAATGAAATTTAATGTAATGCAATTTAAGGTTGGAATTAAAGCGTGTAAACTTTGTGGAATGTTTTTTTTTTATGTTTTAAAGAACTCTTGCAAGCAACAGAGACTGCTCATCCAAAATTCAAACTGCAAAGTGCCAAAAAGGGATGGTACTCACCCATGGGAATTAGGAAGTGCTTTGTAATAATATATTGTTTCTCCCTTGTAGATTGCAACCTGGTTAAGAATAATGATTTTTATATCCAGTGATACATCTAGATCCACTTGTAATTCTTAAGTTACATGTAGTACTCCAGGAAAATAAATATTTCATTACAAGGTGTCAGACTTATGGGCTAATTAACATTTCAGGAATGAAAGAAGCAGTGCCATTAGCTCTACTCATAGAACCATGCAGGGTGTTGTTCCTCCCTGCTTCTGTGGAATTTCTGCAGTGGAAGTGAATAGACAGAATTATGAACAGTTACATGCTGGTGCTGAATGAGAGGAGTCCAGTTTATAATGAGATGGCAGAGCCCAGAGAAACTTCCATGAAGCCAGTTCAGGGACCCACGTGGGCCAGGGAGTCAGTGGTGAGTGTGTGGGAAGTCTCTGAATGCCAAGAGCATTTTTCAGTCCAATTAGCAAAATAATATCTGATCTCTTTTGGTGTCAAGGAGGAGCCCTGGCAGCCTATGAGACTGAGATGTCTGAGTGTCAGCTTATGTTAAATGCTTTATCTTTTAAGGAATTGCAAGTAAAGCACCTGGGCTCTAACTCCAAAAGGGCACTACTCCCAAGTTTAAATATTTAATGCTCGTTTTTCAGCTTTCATCTGTTTGCTGATTTGTTTGCTTGCAGCCAGCTTGTGGTGTAGGAATTGTCTAGGATGGATTGAGGGGAGGAAAATGACACAAAATTCAGGACTTGAATTAGGCTCTCCAGTAGCAAGCTGGCTTTCCAACTCCATAATAAAGTTCAAGGTAGCAATATTTTTGTCCTGCTGTCTCCTTTGAGACAGGTGTAGAAACCTTGTGGCAATACAAAGCACAAAACTAAACTGTTCACTGATTGATTTGGACAGTTCAGTATCCAACATGGTTGTTAGGGCAAAATTAGCTGCAGCAGTGAAATGCCCAAAGTAAAAGACTGCAGACTGTGGGGCTCTTCCCAGAGAACCCAGATGTGTGATTGAGCCTGGGAAGGTTTAAAAAGGAGGGGAATTCTCTCCTTTCATTTGGAGATTTCTGTCACATTTAGAATGCTGTACAAATCTGTCAATGGCATTTACTTTCAGTCTTCCCAGCTGGGGTATATTGCACATTGAACACGGAGATTTTCAGAAAGTTACAGCAATCTTCTGTGGAGTTGTTGCATAAGGATGGATAGTTCTGTCCAGAGATCCACTGTGAGCAATTCTTAATGGCAATTTTTGCAGTTTAATAACTGCACAATTAGACCACAGACCTGTCAGTATGTAAAGTCATTTATAAAAGGTAGGAAGCTGGCATGCTGTATAATAACAGGTATCAATGCAGATTTTTTTAATTTTCTTTTTTTTTTTACACAGAGCATTGTGGCTTCAGCTTGTACCACAGAGTATCACTGGCATTATTTCAAGCAAGCAAAATATTGGATAACTCTTCTGAGTTTGTTAGAGAATAATTTGTTTCCCATTGACAAAAACATACAGAAAGCTTTATTTCCATTGATGTAAGCAATCATTAATAATGGGGACAAGTATTGGATTATTCTGGATACATCACTTCTTCCAGCTGTGCCTTACAAGAGGTATATTTCAGAAAGAACTAGGTTTCAAATAGTACTACAAGCTCAGAAATCCACTAGCTTTAAATATTTCAGACTGCAGGGAAAACAATGATCAGGCTAAAAAAGGAGCACAAAATGCAACTTAAGCTGAGCATTAAGGCTTAGTGTTTGATTGTAATAAAAAGTACTGAAATGCTTATCACAGGGTTAAAGTATTTGCAGCCTAAACCTGCATTATGCAAAGTAATTTATTAATTTACATGTATTTCTATGTGCTAGCAGGTCAGTGAGGCATATTTCTCTGATCTACAGTTCATAATAAGTGTATGAAATATCTATTCCACAGTGTCTTTGGACTTCACAGGAGCAGTCCCATTTGGAAATACTGTGGCTAATCTAAAACTGTACAGCTGAACAGAAAACCAAAACCAGTCCCAAATATGAATAAATGATTTGCTACTTAATATGTCAGTGTTTTTTGTCAGGCTGATAACATTAGGCTCAGCTGCATTCAATTCTAAACCCTGCAATATTTGAAGCCTGATATTGTGCCTCACTAAATTTAATACATGGACCTCAGTAATAGAGGAAATCACTTTAGCACTTGGCAGTTTGTAATGCTGTATAAAATTGACTGCCCTGCAAACACAATAGCCATAATAAAAATGCTGGTCAGTAGGGGGGTGTAATGCATTTCCAGCCTCAGCAAAGGTCCAGAGGAGATTTATTGAGATTTTGCTGTTTGGGTGAGGATCAATAGAGCTTCGTTAATAATTTGTTCGAAGGGCACCCTTCAGGGATATGACATTTTACTTTAAAACTTGGATAATTTGGAAAGCATGCCTGGTGATAACAATGTCAAGTCCCTGTGTTTCGT
The DNA here is from genome assembly GCA_025504685.1 of Leucosticte australis. Taxonomy (NCBI): domain Eukaryota; kingdom Metazoa; phylum Chordata; class Aves; order Passeriformes; family Fringillidae; genus Leucosticte; species Leucosticte australis. The sequence continues at coordinate 13,976,135 of JANIJU010000018.1, read as the reverse complement.
GGGCATGGATTTTTGCATTCAGCTTGTGGGAGCATTTACTTTCCCAGCAATTACATTTGAAATCATTCAATATATGAAGCAGGCCAGTATTGATAACAAGATTCCACATTTTCTAACGCAGCTCTTAAGAAAGAATCCCAAACTCATTCTCAAGTCCTCCATTTTGTCTGATGTTAGCTTCTGTAAGCAGAGAACATTTTAAACATCAGTGTCTGATACATAATTTTCATGAATATCTGGAACTAAACTCTTATTTTCATGGCTGTAGAATTAGGTTTCATGAGAACTCACCCTTTTACCTCCCTAGGGCTGGCAGGACTGCATAATAACTCTTAGGTTGGCTTAGATATCTGTGCTTCTTTTACATTTTCCTAAAAGAAACTTCACTTTCTGGGCTAAGCAAGCCTTGCTTTCCTGCCAGCAACTTTTGATGGACACTGCTGTTTGTAAGGAAACAAAAATTTGTCATCACTTGCAGCTGGAACACAGGGCCAGGGCATAGCAGAAGGATTTATTTGCAATGAGCATGCACAAAGTAAGATTTATGGCTTTTGCAGCTCTGATGACGTTCCTTACACAGTTGCTGAGCTACAGCAAATTAAAGGATCCGGGAATTCTGAGGGGTGTGTTTTTGAAATGAGGGAAAAGAGACAGAAGCAATAAGAAGATAATTAAGGTAACAACTTGTGAAAAATTAAAGTGTTTCTCTCTTTCATTTTTGAATCTCTGAGCATAAACTTTGTAGTTGTTAATTTAATTGCTGATGTTCTCTGTATCCCTGAAGAATATTAAGGATTAATCACCTGGTTCATTCCAACAAGAGATAAGGCCTAAGTGAATTGAAATTTTACCAGTTTAACCCTCTCTCCCTTCTAATATGACATGATTAACATTCTTCAATTAACAACACATAATTATTCTAAAGGCCTCATTGCACTTACTCCATTTTTTCCATTTCAGGTGGCCCTTTGCAGGTATTTCAAAACTGAATAGAAGGCAGGCTATATTTCTGTTCAGTCACTTAAGTTTAGCCAAATTACAAGAATTGAGATTTTTAGCTTTTCTTTCTTTTCCTTCTTTTTTCCCCCTAATGATCCCTGTGTGCATGTCCTGAAAATCAGTTCTGATTAGCTGAGCATTTTCTTGAAGGCCCCTCTTTAAGGACAGCCAAGTATTTCTTTTCCAACCTTTGCCAATCTGAAGAAATTTCCTTAATTATTTGTGGCAGAACAGATTTACAGAACTAGCAATTTCACTGACCCCTAGAATGCAGAGCTTTTCATTTAAATGTTACTACATAATGCATTATTTAATTTTTTTAATAAAAGATAATGACATTATTTACATTCCAAGCCTTTCATTTTGAGCAACACTCAGTAAAAAAGCAGCACTTTTCTGCAACCTGGTATTTACTGAAGTGTTTTCCAGCACCTTTCCCTGGGTAAATAGTACAGAGTTGCCTTGTGTCTCATGGTTAATCAAGTAGGTGTTAGTGGGGATTTATTTTACCATAAATCATTAATTTATGGTAAAATAAGACAAAGCAAAACTAGATAAGAAGAAAATACTTTCCTTCTGAAAGCAAGGAGGTAAGGGAAATTTACTGATTTGTAGAATCAGTTTACTGATTTGTAGTTCTAGAATTGTGGATTTATAGCACTAGTCATGAAAATATTACTGTTTTTCTTTTAAAACTTTTAAAAGGAAAATGTTCTTGCTTCCCTACCTAGTGCTTAAAAAATTCCATATTTTTTTCCTCTTTAAGGTGAACCTTTAAATACCAATTCTTTTCCATTTGAATTTTAATGGAGCAGATGCATGATAGCCATGACTGTTCCTGCTGTGTTTGTCAGGGTTCTGTGCTGTGAAAACCTGGGATATTTCATGTAGGGACATGATGAGTCCATTGTAGGGCTGGACCTCTCCAGTTGTCAGTTACCAGCCAGAAATGACAATGCTTTCTCCTACACCTCAAACAAAACTGCATTAGGGAAGAAATGAAACACATTAATGTTCTTTCATGCATTAAAGTTGCAGGATTTTATTGAAAAGTGCTAAAATCAACTAGGATATGCAGGGCTACAGAAGGGGGAGAGTCTAACTAGCTAGAAAATACAATCAAGGATGATTGAGATGTAGATATGTGATCAGGGAGACAGTTGTGTGTGTGTACACATATTTATACATTTATTAATACATTTATATGTATGAATACATTTATATCTACTATCTTAATGCATTTATATGTACTAACCTAAATTAATACATTTATATCTACTAACCTAATGCATTTATATGTACTAACCTAAATTAATACATTTCTATGTACTAATTTAAATTAATATATTTATATGTACTAACAATGCATTTATATGTACTAACCTAAATTAATACATTTCTATGTACTAACTTAAAAGACTTTCAGGTTTTTCTCTTTCAGAAACAAAACATCAGGTTCTGTACTTTTTTAAAAAGGAGACTGACATCTTTAGGGAACTGAGATGTTCTGTCTTTTCATGGGTCAGAAAATTGCTTCTCAACAATTAAATACAGTTGTTGTTTTGGTGTTTCTAGAAGTTCCTGTTGACTTGATGATCATGGCAGGTGGGGAAAGGATGCCCACAGACAGCAGTGGTTCTCTCCCCTGCTGCATTTTTAAAAATGTGTCAGGGCTGAGCTGTTGGAAATTTTGCTCAAGAGGAAAAAATACTACCAGTGGAATAATCAGCAAGTGAAATGACTTCGACCCCAGGCACTACCTGTCTTTGCAAATTTCTGCCCTGGGTCCCTCCTTCCAGCAGGCAGGCAGGAGTCTCAGAATATGAATGTTAAATGTGAGGAATGCCTTGGACACTGTTTGTACCCCTGTGCCTGCAGTTGTGCTCTCTGAGGTCGGGGTGTGCTCAGGGAGCTGGGCTGAGGGGCACAGCCTGAGCTCTGCCAGCATCCCAGGGAATACCTCAAATCAGGATGGCAACTAACACCTGCCCAGCCAGCACCTCTTCCCTCTCCTGCTCCCTCTGCAATGCATGCAGCAAAACAAGAAGCAAACTTTTTTTTTCATATTTTTTTCACCTGCCTTCTGCATTGCTCACTGTTTTGGGGCTCAGCACCTGTTCACCCCTTTTTTAGAAGCATTGATGAGCACCACCTCCTGAAATGAGCACAGGACCTGTGCCAGGAAATCCCTCTGGATGTTTCAAAACCTTTTTCAGAATCTTTCCTTCCATTTAACCAAATCTGCTTTCTTTGAATTAGCACAGGAATCTCTTTTCCTCAATGAAAATGAAAACAATTCTTTTGCTTAATCAAAGGATGGCAAACAGAGATGCTTCACTCATTTTGACAGCTGTGATATGCAGGATTTGACCCTAGCCAAGGCAGTGATTATAAATATTTAAAACCCAGCCAATATTACAGAAGTAACTAAGATGATAGAGAGATCTTATTTAAAATAAATTCATATGAAGAATGAAACATGAATTAGGAACTTCCATCATTGTTCTGCAGCAGAAGGCATCTGAGCACTGGTGGTGTGCACAGGGAGAAGTAACTTCAGAGGAGAAAAACTCCTGATGTTTTTGATGTGCTTTGTTTATTTGTTCCATAGTTGGGTATAGTTTTAGATTTATCAGAGAAAAGCCATAGGAAGATCACTAAATCACAGACTTAATTGCAGTTTCTTCCTCTGTCAGCTTTTGGGGAGCCAGGTGCTCTGTGGTGTGAGCAATGCTGAGTGTACTCATTAGCAAGACAGCTGAGGGGAACATCCCAGGGGGTTGCTCCTGGCCTGCAGCCCCCACCAAGACCTACAGCCTGAGATCTATGGCATCCTTAGGTATTTTACACTTGATTTTACCTCTCACAACAGGCCCTAGCCTCTCCTGGTTACTGCTGTGCTGTGTTACTCTAATGCATGAAGGCAACTGCTTTGCTCTGGGAGGACTGCTGAAAATTTTCATCACAGAAGCAGCCTCTGAGGTCTGGTTTAATTTATTCTGAGAAACTCTACAGAGAAATCTACTAGTTAGTGAAAAAAACCCCAGTTATTGTATGCTCTGTAATGTACTGTGTGCTGGGGGAAAAGAGTGAAAAATCCTGCACTGTTCAACTGTTTGGCTACTTGAAAAAATGCGAGGAAAGAGAAAACAAGATAGACAACTGAATCTCTAGTTCCTTGAGGTGAAAGACTCCTAGATTCTGTACTTTTGTCAGCAAACATCCTCAGATTCAGGCACTTATTTCTGCTGAAACGATTTCTGCAGCGCCACCAAGTCGTGTTAGGCTCCTGCACGTTGGTTAAGCTGATTTGTGGGGGGAAAAATAAGCACAGGATTGGAATATTCAGCTGAATGACAGGTTGTCAAACCTTCAACAATTCAGGGTTTGCTCAGCCACTGCCCTCTGCAGCTGCCCTGGGGAGGGAACATCCATGTGACCGTGGGCCAGGCTGCAGGGAGAGGATCCTTGTCAGCCTCCAGATGTAAATCCTGCACAATTCATCACCTGCAGAGCTGCTTGTGCTGGGATTCCAGGGTCAGTGCAATGGGCTTCATGATAAGTTTTGGTACTAGGGCAATTGATGGCTGAAGTTTAGGATGTACTGAAAAGAAGGAGCTGTGTTTGGCTCAAATTCAGGTTTGATCTGGATGGGGAACTCTTTTTGGGGAATTTGTGTTGGCATCTACCCAAGGGACAGGAAATACCTGAACAGCTAATCCAGGTGAACGCAGAGAATTTATCTGTGTCTTTCACTGTTTCCCTTTCTCTGGGTTTACCTCTGTTTATTTCCTTATTTAGTTATTTATCAGTACAATACTCTTGCTTAGGGACATGAGTGTTCTCCAGGTAAGTCCTGAAACCCATGTTTGCTACACTTGATTGCAAGTAAGGATGCACTTAAATTTTCAGGTGTGCAGGGATCTGATTTCCTCTGTGCAGACAGACCCCTGCAGACCTGAAATACTTTCTGCAGTAGGGCTGCAAAGGCAGTAGAATTCAAAGTGAGATAAATGCAATGTTAAGCTTCTGACATACAGAATTTAAGTAAATCCCAGGGTTTACTTCCTTTTTTGATGCCTTTGAGCTGTGACCCATCCACATGCTCCTAAATTTCAAGGGTTTGGTATTGATTCAGTGATAAATGATGAATTATATGTGTTTTTTCATTTCTCTTGTCACTGGCATTACATGCTAAGCATGGTGCCTTGCTGCTGGTAGATTTACACCCTTATATCCAAACAAAAAGCAGCTGATGATAGCTACAAAAACTGACTGATTCCACAGGTGAAGTGCTAAAAACTCACTGATACACTGTGGCCTGTCAGAAGCATGTGGTAAGCAGACTGGAAAATATGACATTTCTTCTCTAAGGATCATTTCATATGCAACTTAGAGAAAAAAACCAAGCAAACAGGAAATAAAATATTTTTTTTAATTAAAATTAAAATAATTTCAATTTTATTTCAATTAAAAAATAACCCAGTGTGAGTATGATAATTAAGATGCAGGTGTCCTCTACAAGTCTGAATTATAAAGGTTTGTTCTTACTTTCTTAATTATCACTGGGTAATTTATCCATTAATATTTCTCTCACTGTAAATGTCCAGGAGAAAGCAGGATCAGTTTTTTCAGATGGTTGTTTCTGGTAGCATGAGCCCTGCAGCTCTAGGATACTCCGTTTCAGAGGTATGGCCATGCTTTGAATATATTGCATTTAATTTTGAGGCATTATTCACCATTTTTAATTTAGCAATAACAGTAAATGTCTGTGACCTCTGGTTTGGTGTCAAACAATTTACTGAATATATGCAGATTAATGAAATTTAATTAGCCAGTGGAAAACTGTGTTTTCATTAATTTGTGGGGAATGCTGGTTAACAGATGACAAGTGTGTCTGTATGAAGTGTGTCTGTATTAGCTGGAGCTGCTGTTGATTTTTTCTTTTGAAATCATTCAGAAGTTGAGTCTTGCACTGATGGAAGGACAGAGAGGTGAAGCTCAGAGTTTCATCACTCAGGGTGATGTGTGCAGGAGGCTGGGCTGTGCAAGAAGCTGGGCCAAAGAGGGGATTTGTGGTGCTGCCTGTGCTCCCAAGGCAGGGGGTTCACACGGGAGGGGACCAGGGAGGTCTCAGGCTCTCCCTCATTACAAACATTCACCTTTTGAAAGGCTGAACAAATGCTCACTAGTTTCAGATATTGCCTTGAACACCAAGGCTGGCTCTTGAATTTCCCATGCCAGAGACAACAAGGGCTGGCCAGTTCTGTGCTGCCCCAGCCCCAGCAAGGCACTTCAGGAACCACTTTGGCAAAAAAAATGAAGTTTAAGTGTCAGTAAAGACTGCTGTTAAACCTAACAAAGCCTTTTAGGCTGTGGGAGCCACCCCAGGTCGTTCACATTAACACAGATTCCTTCTTGGTTAGGCTGTGGAGCAAGAAAGCTTTGAGGTAAGGATAATTTCCGTGTTAAATTCACGCTGCTAGCCAGGTTCAATTACATCAGATAAAAGATCACTGAATCTCCCTTAGTAATTAATATGCATTTCCAGAGCAACTTATATCTACATAAAGCAGCAATGTCTATAGTCCAAAATCATTTCAGCTGGCCAGCAATGCAGATAAATACATAAAAATGGGAATAGAAAAAAAGTATGAAAATAAAGAGCCTTCTGTGAGGAGAAAATACAGCACAATATTCAATTCTAGCCTTGCAGAATTATCTATTTTCCCACTGACCATGGAAACTGGTATTTTGACCAGAAATTGAGGTCTGCAGTTCTGGGTTTTGAATCTAGTGTGTGTAAGGGGTTTTTTTGTTTGTTTGTGAGGCTTGTTTGTTGGTTGGTTTTATGGTTTTGGTTTTGTTTTGTTTTTTTTACCAATTCAGGTATAGAATTCTGGTTTTATTTTTGCCCCGGCCTGTTATACTTTTAAAAAGAGTTTCAAAGTCATGAAACAGCAATTTTGTACTGATGGCAGTTGCTAGATCTTTCACTGTAATAGGCAACCAGCATTGTAAAATATGACATCATGATGATGTCAGAGAAAAATCAGTGTATTTTTTACCACATGTAATTGAGCAATCAAACAAATGGTATCACTGCATGAATATGTTACAGTATCACCAGTTAATTAGCAAGAGAGGAAATGAAATCCACACCAGAGTGATTAAATACTCCCTGGGGTGTTGCTGTAAAGTAGGAAAAGACATTTGAAATAGGAATGCTATAGGAACATCACCTTACTGTTGTTGTTACCTTATTTACAGATGTGTCCAAGCATGCTGCATCACACACAATGTGGATAAAAGTTGTGCAGTATAACTGAAGCAATATAATTTAATTAAGTCTTTTAACTTGTGTTGTGCTGTTTGAATTGAATATCTTAGTAGCATTGTGTTGTTGATCAGTGATCACATCACTGCAGTGATAAAACAGCTGCAAAACCATTCCCTTGCCTACATCTGCTTTTATTAAGTGTTTAATTTTTTTTGCTTTTATCTGCAAAATCCAGAGTTAGGCACCTGCATGCATGGAGCAATGCATAATCAGAGCACACAAAAATGGATGGAACAGTGTCAGTTGTGTTTAATATCAGTATACATCCAAGTGTCCCAAGTGCTACCCCTATGGCTTAGAGAGGAATTAGGAACATGTGCTGTCTGTGGTAAATTCAGAACTAAAAAATTCAGATAGAAGGCTTTGTGAAGTCTTTAAAAAGTAAGAGCAGTGCTTGTTCTTGTCGAGGTACAGCCACTGCATTCCAAGTCAGCAATGCAGAGATCCCTCTTTCTGCCTGCCTCTCTGGTTTTCAGCTGTCTCCTCTCTAACAGATCGTGCAGAGCAGCCCACAGGATTTTTTTTGAGGGGTAGGGGACAAATTTTATAATTTAAAATAAGTTCACATCATTTGAAAAAGGGCACACTGCATACTTTTAACTGTCTAACTCGCTGTCATAGAAAAATGTGGATGTCAAAAGCTTGCATCGTTCAAAATCCATTTGATAAACATGGAAAACAAGTTATGATGCATCATTTAAGCAGAAGTGATTGAAGCAGATCAGTGCAGGTAAAAGCACCACAGGGAAGTCCATTACATTGTTCCCTTATTTCTCACTCTCCAAACTTTCCAAGCCTTAGACAAAGCTGGAGATGGAATTTTGGGACACTTTCATTTGATGAAACACAGTACAACTCTGATGTGTGATGTGCCTGTGCGTGGCAGTGCATGACTGAAGGGTGTTTATCACATTTTAATTGCAGGCAGACCAGATGAGGAAACTTGAGCTCAGGGAAATGCTGCCTGTTTCTGGCACACCTTGGTGTACAGGGAGAGTTCCCAACCAAAAGGGAAACACTGGGGCATCTTTTAGGATCATGGTGGTGATGCTCTGATGTTGCTCTGGGAAGGTTTATGCAAAGCAGAGGTGCAGCTTTATGTTTAATGTTAAAAACACCAGCCATCAAACACAGATTGCACATCCTGCTGCATCACCCTCCTTAATCTGTTTGAAACAATCTGCCTTCCAGAAACTTCAGGGCAGAGAGGGAGAGAACCTGATTTGGTCCCAAAACAGGAGTCATTAACCTTGAGCACTGAGTCACTGAACTTGGGGTGAGCAATGCTGCTTCATCTCCTCTAATCTAACAGATTCTGTCTTGGCAGTCTCTGGTGGTGATTTCCCCAAGCACCAATGAAGCCATGGAGAATAGCATTAAAAAAAAAAAAAAAGAAGAAAAAAGAGAGATAAAATAGAAAACAGAGGAATCAAATCTTGTATTGCTGACATACCCAGCTTTCACATCTCAGACTAGGCCCTTTTAACACACACCACAATATCTGACCCACTGGTGATTATTTAGGAATAGATTCAAGGATCAGCTTCATGATGCTGAAATGCAGCTCGTGTTTATTCTAGCTGTGCTGGTCAGTGCTAATAAATATATAAAAGAGCCACTATTATGGGAAGATAACTTGAACAGCAAGCAGTTTGTTTCAGAAGAAAAACATGCACACTGAAAGATATATATATAGATATAGATATATCTATATCTATATATATATATAGATGTAGATGATATAGATATAGATATAGATAGATATAGATGATATAGATAGATATAGATATAGATATAGATATAGATATAGATATAGATATATAGATATAGATATAGATATAGATAGATATAGATATAGATAGATATAGATATACTAGGTGGTATGGATTTCTAAACATATCTTTATTTCAGAATGATTTCTGAGAATACTGAATGTGGTCTCTAGATCCAGGCTGCACAGGAGGAAAACCAGCACCATAGCTTTCCAGTGAAGGTCACTTGTCCCCAAAAATAATATGCATATTAAAATGTTTCATCCTACAAGTATCTTTTGTTCAAAGTCAAAATATCTTGACTTTTTAGACAGTAGGAGAAATCTGAGTGTGTTGTTTGGTTCACAGTTCAAGAATGCAGACTGTGATTCTGCTTTACCTGCAGAAGGGATAATTCTGGCAAACTGTGTGCATTAGGTCATGCAGTGATACAGCTTGTTTAGACCTGGAACAACCAGAGGAATTCAAACCACGTCCTTGCCTTCAGTTTTATTATAGTTGATTATTCACTAAATATTCAGAGGCTTCAGTGTCATTAAGAGCATATATCCAAAATGACATGGGCAGTATTATCCTCATCAGGGCAGGTTAATGAAAGGAAACTCAGCTGGGTTAATGATAGCAAACTCATCTGATCATCTTTTCAGGAGTCTCAGGCACTGCAGAGCTTTTCCTCATGCATATGTGCAGTGTGACAGGCAGCTCTGAGGAGCTCTGGGCTCGGGGGTGGAAGCAGGACCATGTGCTTGGTCATTAAATACAATCCTAGGACAAACTCAGGCACTGGGAACAAGAGTAGTACAAGAGACCATCTCAATTTGAAAATGAATTTCAGGTAAGCAGAAGGCTGTGTCCCGTGCACAGTGTTATGATATGGAATCAAAAGGAATTTTGTGCACAAACTGCTAGATGGTATATTCAGAGTATTTGCACATTGTGCTTTTGTTAGGGGTGGTAAAGTTGTGCTGAATGAAGGAGCCCAAAAGAGCAGGGATCTGCAGATCCTGTGCCAGACTGAGATCAGGTGGCAGCTGATGGCAGAGGGATCAAAAGAATTCTGCATCTTACCATCAATGTCAGGTACCTGGTGTGGAGTGAGAACACAAATTTATTTATGCTTTTCCATTAAGGATGTGTATCTTTAGAAACATCTTTCTTACTTGGGGGAAAATGTTGTGGGGGTAAACCCTCAGCCTTTGCCCTATCCTGTATTAAAATTTAGGTCCTCTTTTTGTTCTTTTAACACATGTATTTTAAGCACAGAGAACATATGTATGTCCTCTGAAAGGCAGAATCATCTAGAAGTTCCCTCAACATTTTTGTCTCAGTGAAGAACCGCTGGAAGAAATTAATCAGTATTTTATGTGAAATTCATCAGTATTTCAACACAATAATCCATATTCCCTGTTGGGCTTTTTTCTATCCCATTATTCAGCCCAACACCATTCCCAGGGAATTTTTATTTTCAGAACTTGTGTGAAATTTAAGTAGCAAGAAAACCTTTCTTTTACTCTCTGTGGCTAAAAGTGCTGTAACAGTGACTCACGTTTTATGTCATGTTTTCACTTCTAGAACAATTACATCAACCTAAACTTTGATAATAATGAATTATATAACTTACAGAGATATCTACATTATTTCGTGAAAAACATTGCCAAAGCTGGATTTTTTTTATTATCTGCATCTTCAATAAAGATGTTTATTTAGTGTTGGTATATAATGATACACATTAATTTTTCTTTTTGTTAGTGCAGGTAGGCTTAGGAATTCAAAGGATTTTTTTAAAAAACCCCGCTTCTCTCAGGGTTTGGCAGGAAAACAATACCTTGAAATTACTCAAAAGCTTTTTTTTTTTGCTTTGGTTTCTATTCTGAAATTTCCTATAATGGTTTTCTCCTCTCCAAAGCAATTGTAAGGACTTGGTCAGTCTCAAGAACGTTTAGATAATTCCTAGTGGCAGGGTCCAAACTCAGGTGAGCTGTTTTGGCTGGTGATGGACCATGATGTGATGCTGGAAAATCCCTTAGGGTGGTACCTGTGACAGCCAGTGGAAGGAGCTAACCCTGCACTACAGATTTGGGGTTCTCTTGCACATAAAAATCCAGATAGGACTCCATAACTTATTATACAGTAGTTCATAGTTCTGTGCCTAAAGGGCACTGAAATTTTCTGTTCCTTCCAGAGCCAGTGTCCTACACCACCCAAGGACTTGTACACTCTGCTCAATTTTTAATGTCCTTTAGTTTTGGTTTGGACAGACAGGTGTCTGCTAGGGAAGGCAGGAAATGGAAAATGTAAACCCCCTCCCTCTGAATTATTACAGTTTTGAAATTAAGGGGCTCTCAGGAAAAGATATGGGAGTAGGAATAACAGTTCTTTACTAAGAAAATTAAAAATAAAAATGCACTAGTACCAAAAAAAAGAAGCCACTGCCAGAGTCAGAGCATGCCCTGGCCCCTGTGTGTCAGGGTGGTGGCACAGCCCCATCCCAGGGGGGCTCAGGGTGGGGGCACAGTCCCATCCCAGGGAGGCTCAGGGTGGGGGCACAGTCCCATCCCAGGGGGGCTCAGGGTGGGGGCACAGTCCCATCCCAGGGGGGCTCAGGGTGGGGGCACAGTCCCAGCCCAGGGGGCTCAGCCCTCCTGCAGTGCCAGCTGTGGCTCTGCTGGAGCAGGGATCCTGCACAAGGAGGGAGTTTTCCTCTGCAGCTCCAGGGCTGCTGGAGATGGGCCTGCTCTCCCTCTGGGAATGCAGGGCAGGAGAAAGCTGCTCCTCTGGGAATGCAGGGGGCAAAGGCTGCTGGGCTGTTCCCAGCTCAGATTGGATCCAGGTAGGAATGCTTGGCTCCTCCCCTGGGCGGAGCATCTCCCCATGGGATGCTGGAATTGGATCAGCCCTGCAGGGACACTCAGTGGCCATGGACAGCAGAGATCTCCTGCAGGGAGGATGGGCTGTGGGAGAGAGAAAGAAAACTGCCCCAGGAACAGCAGAGAACTGCCCAGCTCTGACAGATGGCAATAGAACACACCCCTGACACATCTTGCATTTCCAACCTAAGACACCTTTATCTCAAGCAGCTGCTACCATTTTTTTTGTGTGGTAAAACAGCTTAAAAAGTAAAATGTAGACACTTCTTTTTTCTTAGAATTATGTATAAATTTTTTTTTCTAAAGACTCAGAATCAGCCATAAGCTTCCTGCAGAGTAGTTCCCTGAGCAAAGCTGGGAGCAGCAGAGGAGTAAGGCACGTTGATGTTTGACTGCTGCCAATATGAGTCGATAGATCATTGTCTGGGTTTTCCAATATTAAAGCCACGCTGCTGCTTGGTGATGTACCTATTGCCTGGGAAGAAAGGAGATGACTTTTTATTTAAGTAGGTTAATAGGTCCCATGGTTTGCAGAGGTGAGTTTGTTTGGATTTGGGTGGTGAACTTATAAAGGCCTCCTTGTTCCAGCAGCACAGCAGGCAGACAGGTTCTCCCAGTGGCACTGACATTTGCTATAACTCGTGTGTGCATCTATCTTACAACTTCAGTGGTCTGCTCACCAGAGAGCTCAGCTCTGCCAAAAGAGCACTCCAGGTTTGATTGGGAGGCTTGGGTTATTAGGGAGATGCATTTGCTTGGCTCAAGGTAAAAACGTAATGAGGAGCAGAGAGGGCTGTGTGTACGTGTAAAGTTATATCTGAGAATTTTGCTGCTTTATCTGGGAAAACCCTGTTTGCCTTCAAAGGCCACGTGAAATCTCATCTTTACCTGCACAGCCTGTGTGATCTCATTCTTTCATGATGAAGGATAGTAGGTTTTATTCTAAAATATATAAACTATGCTCAGATTCTTAGGTAAATGCATACAAAGTGTGTGCTAAGCTTTTTTAAAAAAATAGGGGAAAATGCTCTGCACTTTCATTTCTTACATTTTACCCAGCATTTCTATGTGCTGGGTAGGCAGGAAATTTGTGTGTGTGTAATGTGAGACAAAATTTATACTTAGACATAGGTGTGTGAGCATCCAGATTTATCATTGTTTGCAGGTGTTTTCTTGTGTTGCTCCTCTGTATCTTTAACTGATGCATTGGTATTGGATGGTTTTAGTGACCATGAATCATTTATTTTATGTACAAATTACTAGTGCTGGACATTTTTGAAACAATGATAATAATATCTTGCCTGTGCACTTGCAGAAATAGAATCTTGGGAATGATTTGCAAAAGTATTTGGGAGAGAAACCCACTTGGTGTGTACAAATTGCAAATTGCTTCTGACTCAAGTTTTGATGTAGTGAGATTGATTAATGTTTGGAGAAAATGAAATGTCAATATTAAGGAACAGAAAAGCTTTATTATGAAAACCTGGAATTTCTAGTGTTTCAGTAATGTTGTTGTGAGGCTTTTTTACTCTTTTATTTTCTGATTTGTTTTAGAACCTTGGCTGTGTCTACATTAAATTTCTTTAAAATACAATTAAACCTTCAGTTTTCTCTTTTGGAATGTTTCAGGGTAGTGTTTGGACTGAGAAATTAGTTTAAAAGCTGCTAAGAACCAGTGTCAAAATTGCTTCTGCTAATTCTGGATTTAAGATAATGCCCTTAATAAGTTTTTTTTTAACTTTCAGTCAGCTCTGAAGTGATCAGGCAGCTGAAGTGGATGATCATTGTAGGTTCCTTCCCACTGAACTATTCTGTTCTCTTCCCTGCCAGACATTTGTTTTGCTCATTTTTACTGTTATTGCAGAGGAACAAGTGTGCTGTGCAAGCTGAGCAAGACCAGTCAGCAGCAGCTTGAACAGTGGACTGTAGGAAAATGTGTTTGCACCATTCTGATGGTTTTACTGCTGCTTATTGCAGTTTATCCTGTTAACAAACTGCAGATGTTCCTCTGAGCAGAGCTACTTGGAGTTTCTAAAATAATGCCAGACACCTCTGCCTTGCTGGCCAGAATAAATTAGGAAAAAAGCCAGAATAAATTAGGAAAATAAGGGGGGTTTTATTTTCTGAAAACAAAGCAACTTCTTTTTTTTTTTTTTAACTGTTCCACAAAGAAGAGTGTCATGATTGATTCCAAAATAAACCAAACCAACGAGCTGAGACCACAGAAGCTGTGCACAAGGGGGTTTGAACCTTAAGGAAGTGTAAAACTTCCTCTGTCCATTTGTTAAGGGCTGTGACAACAGCAGGACTGTCACATTTTCAACTCTCTCTCTGTTCCATCCCTATCAGCATCATATTCAGAGAGCTCTGAAGCTGGTTTAGATCTAAGTCTCCAGATTTCTTGTCAGCCTGTCTGGAAAGCAGCAAAGGTTGAGGGAGCATTTAAAATAATCCATCTCTGGCTGACAGGTGAATAAAGAAGAGCTTGAATGAGTAGAGAAAGGTGTAGACTAAAGGAGAGCTGTAATCTGGCACTTGGGAAGGGGAGGGAAGGGATAGACAGGATGAGGAAGAAAGCAAGGAGGGAATAAAAGCAAAATGAGAAAGGGTATGTCAGATTTAAGAATAGAAAATATAGCAGGAGGACAGCAAATGTTACAGGGGGGATGTAGGGAAATGTCTGTTGAAAGAAAGAAGTAGGAAGTGTTAGAGTTTTCCTTGAATCTCCCTGCTGGAAGAATGGAAATGATGCAGAAGGTCTGCACACACAAAAAGCTGGAGCTGCTGCCACTGCATCCTGTCCCCAAATTCCCTTTCTGAATGAGCACTGGGGAGTGAAGGGAAGGGAGAAAGGAGAAGGGCATTGCTTCTTTAATGAGGGAGAAAATGTTTTCTGGAAATCCTGACTTCTACCTCACCTTCATGTGTCAAACTTTGTGTTTCTGCTATTCTCCAAGGAGCTTCCCCAGAGCTTTGCTTCTCTATAATACCTGTTCTCTTTATTAATTCTTGGAGCTGAATGGTAAAAATTGCAAAATGAGATGATGGGAATGATATCTTAATTATTCTGTGTATTTACTGTGTTTACTCTTGCAATTCTTTATTTTGGAAAATTAGGAGCAATATTTTTACAAGTAATGGACATGAATGATCCTTGTTAATATGGGTATTTTTTACCACATCCTTAGAGTTGAATACTGTGCTTTGAAAAAGTCTAAGTTTGGAATCAGATCAGGGATATGTTTTCAGTTGTTTTCTAAGTCTTAGGTCTTACTCTTTAGATCTCTTCTCATTTTGAGCAGGATGATTTCTTTGTAGTATAGTTTGGAGTTTTTGTAAAGTATTTTGAAGCTCTAATATACAAACATATTAATGGGGATTTTTGATATTTCTTTACCCTTTTTTTTTTGATATTTCTTTACCCTTTTTTGGATATTTCTTTATCCTTTTTTTGATATTTCTTTACCCTTTCCCCTTAGCAGGAATCCATCCCTTTGTAATTCCTTGCGAAGATAACTTGAAAATACTTCCAAACTCAACCTGCATGTTAAAGGAACACATCTACTCTGTGAGAGGGTTAGTGTTGTCCAGTAAAGAAATTAAGATTACTGGCAGCAAGGAAAGGCCTGTTACAGTAGCTGCAGCACAAATGCAAAAGCATCAGAGGTAATGCCAGCTGTTGATCTGTTTGTGATGTGCAAGAGACCAAGCATCAGTGCCCTGCTGATCCTTCGCACAAGAGGGAAAAAATCCAGGAGCACAGAGGGTGCCAGGATCAGCCCTGCAGATTGTGTCAGCTCTCAGGGCTGCTGAGATCTCATCACAAACCTTTCCTCAGCAGTGATGGGGCATCTCCAGGTGACAGAACTGAGTTTGGAGGGGTTCAGGCAGCTCTGCCACGCGTGGGTTTGTGTGGTTTGTGTGTCAGAATTCACTGCTTGGAAAACCCCATGAAACGAGAGTTTGTCTCTTTCTGCTGGCAGCTTTATGGTTCTGAGCTGTGCTTGCTCACCACCTTTTTCAGCATAGTTGCTCAGAGAACTTAAAATCAAACCCTCATATTTTCAGCTTGGTTTTTGAGAGTTGTTATGGCTTTGTTTTTTTAAACTACATTAAAAACGTGCAGTTGTTTAAATCATCAGAAGTTTCCTACGACATACTTTGCACATGCTTTTTTAAAGAGTTTATGTATGACAATGCTTTCTTAAAGAGTTTATGTATGACAATGCTTGCTCATGGAATGCCATTGCTGGGTTATATTTAGATTTGAAAGTCTGTCCCAGCACACACTTTGTTCTGCTAAAAGGCATTGGCAAGAAAAGGACAGTTTGAAATGAGGGTATTTGCATCCAAGAACCAGTATTACATATTTTGATTTAGAGTGGATAAAGGATATTTTCTTTCCTTCCATAATTTGAAAATTAAAATCCCTTGGAATATTTTAGAACATTAACTGTGGTTAAGGGATTAAATGAAGCAAAATGGTTTGGTGTATGTTGAATCAATCAGAATTAAAGTTCATTTGTAAGTGACAGATTTTCTGTGCACAGAAACTTTCTTTTGGTACCTCTGGCATAAATGACTCTTCTTTTTAATATGCCATGTTGTCTGTGTTTAATGAAGTGATTGAGGTGTGCTGGGTGAGTTATTTGTGAATTTCAGTTCTAAAGAGGACGAAAATTGCTTTTCAGGAGTTCAGTTTAGCAGGCTGAGCTTTCCCAAGATGAGCTAGGTGGCAGAATTGACTAAGAAAGTGGAGCTTAGTTATTCCTCAAGCTCTGAATGCCAGTTTGCTCACTGAATCATGTAAAGTGCAGTCCATTTTAACTTTATACCTTACTAAAAGGAATTATCTGTTTATATCAAATGCATTTTGTAATATTTTATGCAGAATACCTCGGAGCAGATGTATGCTAATTTCCAAAATGCTGCAGGCTCTCAGTGAGCTGGGAAAATGCATCTTGTTTTGCAAATCCAATATGGTTATTTAACAGTTCTGTGATACAATTATTTTTCATGTCTATTACACAATGCAAGGTCTACAGAAGGATTCTGCTGATAGCATATTTCCCTGAGGTTCTCTGCTCTGCCTTCCCAACTTTGCCTGCTCTATACATTCAATTTTTACTCAGGACGAAGGTGAGGGGTGGGTAGGAAAACAGGGATGACAGATGTTTGTCATTATTTTTTAATGCTCTGTTCTTGGATTCTAAGATGGAGAGTGTGTTGTGAGAACAGAGCAAGAAGATGTTTTTAACTTAGGTATTATTGACTCAATGGCCTTAAATATAAGTATGTAGCTATTAAATACTAAGCAGTGGGTCACTGGTGGTTTTGAATATCAGTGGAAGAAGGTGTGTCTCCCATGAAGCTTTCCTGCTGGCAATTGCTACACTGTGATCCAGGAAAAAAAACACATCATAACTCCCCTCAGGTTCATCTTTTTCACATAGCCTAAAGAGGTCTCCGGTTTTGTTGTATTGGTGGAATGAATCTAAAAACATATCCTGTCTTCCTTTTCTCTTTTTTTCCCCTTCCCCCTCTTTTTCCCCTTTTCTCTTGTTCTTCCTTTTCCTTTTTCCCCACCTATCTCCCATCTTTTCCCCTAACCCCTGGGATGCAGCCATGCAGCTCTGAAGGCCCAGAGAGGCAATGCTGTCCCAGGAGGGACTGAGTGAGCACAGCTGGGAATCAGCAACTCCTGGAATTTGTACCTCTGCTGCTCAGTGGTTTCATTTTATTACGTTTGTTAAGTGCCTCAGATTCTGACAGGTTTTTCTTTCCGTGAAGTGGCTGATAACAGGTGGTGATGGTGATGGGTGGTGGCAGTAGTCACTGTCACCCTGCTGGGTCATTAATCTCCTTGCAGGACTCTGCTCTCTGAAGGTTCAGCACAGCCTGCCTGGTGTGCTCTGTGCCTTCACAAATCCCACTTGTGGTGAGATCATTCCAGAACACCAGCTCCAGCCCATGACAGCAAACAGGGGAAAGAAGAAATAAATATGATAATTAAAAGAAAGTTATGCTCCTAGGTGCTGGTAGACCAGAACATGTGTTGTTCCTCATCCAGAGTCTTTGCATTCATTTGCAAATGTACATTCTGCTACTGAGGTAATGCAGGGTGTTTAATGGAATTCACTCCCCAATAAAGTGGAAACAATATTGAATCTATTAATCTGAGAGTTATTCCAAGAAAGGATCTTGCTTTATGCACTGGCCTGCTAGGAAACAATTGTTACCCAGCTCACTTTGGGTATCATCTCCATCAGTCAGTGTGTGCTTTTGAGGTTGAATTTGCAGCTGTACTTACTGTACTTTGTTCCTGCTTTAAAAGCAGTGCTGTGTTTGTGCTGTTTCTGTCCTTTTTGAGCACAGAGCTTCTCTATGATCATGACCCAGTTATGTTCAGTTTACTAGCATGGTTAATAAGAATATCAATAATAATTCAGAGTCTTCTTTTGTAGTTATTAGTGGGGGCCTGTTATAATTTTCCTTGGCAGCACATATGGGGGGTGATAAAGTAACTAATAAAAGTGCCACATGGAACATAGGTCCACTTCTATTTTTTACAACTATTTCTTTCATCTGATTCAGAATTCATGTGCGAGGTTCAAAATAATTTTATGTGTGATTTTGCCTTCTGCTGATGGATTCTGATCTGTAAATGCTGTGTGACAACAGTGACTCCCCGACTTAATCAGCTCCATTATTTCAGTGACCATTGTATAAACAGAAATTAGGTTGTCCAAACCCTACTCACTCTTTGAGTCTTGTTACTGGTTCTTTTAACTGAGATTGAAAGCAAAAATTCCACAATAGCTCTTGTGGCCAAGAAAATGCATTTTCTTCTTTCTTTCCTTTGCTGGTCAGAAGCTGAAGCCCTTTAGCCCTTTTTAGTCCTGTTTAAAATGGGACATGCATTTTGTGTGTCCCATTTATCCTGTCTCCTCTCATGGAAAGGGATCTTTGTAGTCATGGTACTTCACATTGAGATTATGTAACTTTTACCCCCAGCCCTCTTCTTGTACATCTGATACTTTATGATGCCTCAAGTGAAAAAAGTTGGCAGAATACACCCCCATTGTGTTTGTAGAATCTCAGCCTTTCATCTTAATCAGAAGATGGCTGTGTTATAATCAGCATGCCAATGCTAGTTTTCTGAGACTGCTGCTCTGTCACTTCTCTCTCCTTCCATAATCCAGTAAATCTCCATTTTTCAAATCAAGCTGGATTTCTTTCACTGTGTGCTTTCAAAATTCTGGTAGTACAGACAGTTGAATAGGTGTGCAACCACCATACCAAAGAGAAATCTTCATCTTCACTGTGAATGCTCATCATATTCTTGGTGCAGTGTAGGAATCTTAATGAACAAACTCTGACATTCTCTAACCTGCTGCTGTTGTCTTCTCAACCACACCTGGCTGGATTTAGATGAATCACTTGTAGCAGGAGAGCATCAAGGATTTTTCAGTGAAATTTCTTGTGGTGTTGGAAGTGCATTTCCAGCTTTACGAGGAGAGGTTCTTGGAACTTGAGTACTTTCTCCTTTTGCTCCCACTTTGTTTGTCCTCCTTAGTTTTGCTGCTGGGGTGTAGGACCTTGTGCTTGGCAGCTTCCATCCAGCTGAATGGAGTTAGAATGCCAGTGAAGTTAAACAGGTACATGGCAACATTCTCACTGGGTTAAAGGTGTGAATTTTTTTTTCTTTTTTATCAACCACAGTCCAGGTAAAGCTTCCTTGAGGTAATAACATCTGGTCTTGTGAAGAGAAGGGAAGAGTAGTGGATGTCCAACTCTTTCATTTTATCAAGGTTTTCAGCCCATTGTACCCTATTATTCTTAGAGCCATATTGGAACAAACTGGACTGGATAAAGGGATGATCAGTCAGCTGGGGGCTGGATTGACAGGGCTGTGATGGGTGCTTCAGAGTTCACCTGGTGGCTCCTCAGTGGCCACGTGCTCAGGGTTTGACTCAGAGGCAATGCTTTAATAGCAGTGTGGAGAGGGAGTGAGGAGGCACCACGGGTAGAGCAAGACAGGGCTGCCCTTCAGAGGGGTTTGGATGAGCAGGATATGGAAGGGAAATAGAATCATAAAATGGTTTTGGTGAGAAGGGACCTCTGGATGTGCTCTGGTCCCACCAGAGCTGGGCAGGGACACCCAGAGCTGGCTGCCCAGGTGGCTTTAGGGTGTGTCCAGGGTGGAGCCATCCCAGCTGGAACATCCCCAGATGGCTGCCAGGGCTCATCACCCTCCCAGAGGAGCAGCCCCAGGTGTTCTGAGGGAACCTCCTGGCTGCCAGCTGGTGCTCCCTGCTCTGCTCCTGCCACAGCAGCACTGGGGACAGCCTGGCTCAGTCTCCTCACCCTCCCTGGCAGCATTTGTGTGCACTGACATCCCCCTGAACCTGCTCTTCTTGAGGCTGAACCACTCCAGGTGTCCCAGCCCTCCCTCCCAGGAGACACGTGCCAGTCTCTTCATCATCTTAATGGCCCTTTGTCAGAGTCCCTTCAGTGTGTCAGTGCCCCTCACCTACTGGGGATGTTAATCAACATTGCTGAATATTCATACTGTCATTTCTCCACCTCCTTTGGTTACTTTAGAGTACATTGGGCATTTTAGATTAGAGGTTTCTTCAGTGACAATTTGAAAACTGTTTAGCTGTAGAATTGTGGGTCAGTTGTTTTAATTTTTCACTTTGTGTTCCCTTCATTGGCACAGAGCTGGGATATTCCCAGTTAATAGTGCATTATGTACATGGTGATTGCTCTGTCCTCTTTATAGAAAGATGCCCAAGGAAAAGAGCAAAGTTGTTGATGGAGATTGTTGATTGTGGGTTGGACCTGAGTGACCTGAGGTGTAGGACTGTGCTGCCAGCCATGCAAACTTGTAACCAGCAATCCTTAAATGGTAAATTTTGCAGAGACAAAAGCTTTGAGGGAAAAAAATAGTATTTAAATTGTGAATCTGAGAGTTTAGACATTTCTATATTCATCAGCAATAACAATTTCCCTCCCTGGGGAACAAAAGAAAAAATAAAAAAGAAGCTGATGTGCTTTTTGGTTCTTGAAAGATTTTTTTTAAAGTTTTACCATCTTAATAATGAAAGTCAACTTCATGGAATTATGACAAATTTAAAAATAAATTTTGTTTCCTTTGGCAACGCAGTGTGTGGTTGATAAATTACTTGATTCTTTCTGTTGTTCAAATGCTTGTGGACACAACGTTCACATAAGGAAAACTAAACTGAAAGCAATTTTATGCAGCTCTTTTTTTACTATACCCTTGAGCATTTTCTAAGTTTGCATTTAATCACAGAATCTTGGCCATGATATTTCTGACAGGTAATTTCCTTAATGCGGTTGACAGAGATGGATTACATGGAAGCCTATTGGATCCAATGCTTTTGTGTGCAAGTGATAAGACTAGATTAGGGTTATCTGGCTCTGAGTGCCTGGGAAGATACAGGCACCTAATAATTCCCCTGGTAATGTGGATGGGTTTGGGGGAGCACAGATTCATGGCCTGTAAAACCATTACCAGGTTCTGCTGCACCTTGAGAACATCTGGGGTGATGTGTGTTTCTCTGTCACGTGATAATAGCAAATTATATGTCAGGGAAAGACAAATGTGTTAAATATTCGGCAGATTGGGAAAGGGATAAGGCAAGAGGCAGGCATGTATGTTGGAAATAGTAATGGTATTTAAAAAATAAAATTATTTTGGCCAAAGCTATGAATATTATTCTTTTTTTAGAGAGAAATAACACAAGAAGTTACATTTATCGTTTTAGCTGTTTGGGTGAGAAAATCAATGTTGTCTTGTTGCCTTATAGAAAGGCCCTAAGCCTGGATGTTCTTAATCAGGTTGGATTTTGAAACAGAATTTAATTATAAATAACAAAATCTGAATACATTTTAGATGTTTAAAATGTTCTTTTGCAGTCAAGACTTTTGAACAGTTGCATACAAAACCCATCAATGTATAGGATGTTTTTATTTACCTGTAGCAGGCATTCATCTCAGTGAAAACAGAATTTTTCTAGCGATCTCTAAGATTTTGGCTTTTTATAACTCCCTCAAATTTAACCAGAGGAAGAAAATAAACTTGATGGGCTCGTAGCTAACAGTGGTGCAGCCAAAGCATGTGTGAGAGGTCTCTCTTTTGGGAACAGAGTTGCTGGGAAGCTGAAGGGTGGAGGCAAGAGCAGGTCATGTTCTAAAGCAGACTCCTGCCACTCCCCCTGCAATCAGCAGAGACTGAGATGTGTCTGCAGCAGGCAATTCACAGTAAGGGTTTAATTTCGGTGGGCTGAGTCACATCCTGGGGCATCTTCTTTGTGTCTCTGTCCTGGTTACTCAGAGGGCTCAGAGGAGCACTTTCCCTAAGCTGCAGTCAGTTTTGGGGAGTACTTTCTGGAGTAGGAAGCTGTGGAGGTTTGAGATACAGAATGGTTCTCGAGGCTTTACAGTGTTTGCAGCCATGGAGTTTGCTGGGTGGATAAAATGTTCAGAGGGGTTTTGTGGGGATATGGGAGAACACAGCCATGGAGTTTGCTGGGTGGATAAAATGTTCAGGTTTTGTGGGGATATAGGAAAATAGAGCCATGGAGTTTGCTGTGTAGATAAAATGTTCAGGTTTTGTGGGAACTTTGGGAAATAGAGCCATGGAGTTTGCTGTATGGATAAAATGTTCAGGTTTTGTGGGGATATGGGAGAACACAGCCATGGAGTTTGCTGTATGGATAAAATGTTCAGAGGGGTTTTGTGGGGGTATGGGGAACACAGCCATGGAGTTTGCTGGGTGGATAAAATGTTCAGAGGGGTTTTGTGGGGGTATGGGGAACACAGCCATGGAGTTTGCTGTGTAGATAAAATGTTCAGGTTTTGTGGGGATATGGGAGAACACAGCCATGGAGTTTGCTGTGTGGATAGAATGTTCAGAGGGGTTTTGTGGGGATATGGGGAACACAGCCATGGAGTTTGCTGTATGGATAAAATGTTCAGAGGGGTTTTGTGGGGATATGGGAAAATAGAGCCATGGAGTTTGCTGTGTAGATAAAATGTTCAGGTTTTGTGGGAACTTTGGGAAATAGAGCCATGGAGTTTGCTGTGTGGATAAAATGTTCAGGTTTTGTGGGCACTTGGGGGAACACAGCCATGGAGTTTGCTGTGTGGATAGAATGTTCAGAGGGGTTTTGTGGGCACTTGGGGGAATACAGCCACGGTGTTTCTTGGCATCCTGGCTCTTGGCTCCTCTCTAAGCAGTGCCTGAAAATCTGTGGCCGTGTTATTTCTGGAAGACACTGCAGGTGGGAAAGACCATTCCTCTATCACAGTTAAAAAGGAAGAGGAACAAAAAAAAGCCAAATAAACCCACAAGGAATATTTGGGTTTGGTGTTGCAAGCCAAGAGGGAAGCTCTGTGTCCTTTGTGTCCTTACATCTTGGCCCTATAAAATATATCACCTGCTTTTTCCTTGCTTTATTTTCCAAGAGGAAAAAAAAAATACAAAAACCAAACAACCATTTAATACAGAGGCTGTCTCATGAAAAAGGATCATGTAGGTGTTTAATATATGCTGTGATGAGTAATTTTGGTCATGGTACATCAGAAAACTACTTTCCCCCACCTTCTTTCTAATAAGAATTTTAATCCATTGATGACAAAACCTCTAAAGTATTTCCTTGCTGCATTGTAATACACTGTGACGAATTATGTCTCAGGAGTTGTAAAATTTTCTCATAGCTTGTAATACCTCATTTAATGAATTGATCACACTGAAATGTAAAGATGAAGCAGCATTTATTTTGTATGTTATATTGCATATAATTTTTAGACTTGACATTTATAGCCATGGAAGCTGTTATTTTACATATCATTTTCAAACCATATCAGCCTTAAACACATTTAAATTTAATAAGCAAGTAGATTAGATTTGCTTTTAAGCTAGGCATATCATTATAGTTTGTGTTCCCTTCAGTAGGGCACATGCTTACTATTAAATTCAGTATTTAGTTGTCTTTTAAAACCTAAAAATAATAAAGGGGATGTATTTACAAAAGTAATTGAACACAGAGCTGCTTTTGGGGACAGTGCCTCAGCCATGATTTTTCTAGGATGTGGACATTAAAGTAGGTTTTGGGTTTTATTAAAGATTGCCCTGTTTTGAGGAAATATTAATGTAGGAGCTATATGGGTTCCAGTTATGAAATACCAAATCTGTCATGGTAACATATGGCCTGATCATCATCTCCTGCAGAAAAATCCATGGGAGGGGAGAGCTTATTTGGAAACTCTGCATGATTTACCAGGCAGACTTTCTGATGCCTCATCTTTCTCATCAGAAAGAATTTGTAGCTGCCAAGGAGGTGGATTCTTACAGCCTTCTAACTATTTAAATGCTTTACCATCCATAAAAATATATGTTGTTGGAAGTGGGGAAAAAAGGCAGCCCTTGTTTCTTCCATCCTGGCTCTTTCCACCACTCCCTTTATGGAATGTCACACAGAGAAACTCTGCTGCCTTCGTGGTCACTTTGTGCTTCCCACCTCAGAATCTTGGTGGATGGAAAAGCAGCTGAGAGAAATCTAATGAAAACCTGAAATTTATAAAATCTCAGGGGACTTTTCTCTGGAGATTATGTCGTTTATCCTACTGTATCTGCTAAAAGATAATTCCAGCACTGTACTTGTTACTGTGGGACAAAATTAGGATGCAAATAAGAGACATTTCACCTCAAATGAGAGGGAGGAATGATTTTTTTTTCCCTCTAGTTTTCATTCTTTAAAAAATAAGTTTGGAAATATGGTATTGAATTTTTCCAGATTTTTGAAATTTTTTTTTCCTTTTATCAAAATAAGGCTGATGACTTTTAATCAAAGTCCTTTCACCAAACTGGAAAACATAAGTAGAAGACCTTGTCTTAGAATGGCTCTGAAGATTGTAATTTTAAAATTTCATTTTGAGCCGTTTCTCCTCTTAAATACATCGTTTCACCTTGTGCTCTTGTCCAGCTGGTTAATGAGAGGGAAATCAGATGGGTTGCACCAATATTGGTTAAAAAATAATAGTGAGACAGCCCAAAGATGGGTGCATGTTTCTTATTCCTTAGGGTGTAATGGGTCTGAGCCCAAGGGCAGCCCTGCCAGGCCCTGGAGTGCCCCTGGGGGTGGCAGAGGCAGGAGGCAGGACCTGCTCCTCCTCCTCCTCCTCCTCCTCAAGAGCTGCTGTTCTGCTCCCAGGGAGATGGGCAGCCCTGCCTGCCCTGCCACGGAGCCCACACTTCATAATGGGGTGGTGGCAAAGAAGGCAGAATCCCCATACCCAAGGAAAGATATCTCCCAGGACTTCAGGGGGCTGCCAAGTCTTGGCTGCTCTTCTCATCTTCCTACACCTAAACTTCTTGTGTGCCCCATCCATGTTAGAGGAATTATTATCACTGCTCTGGATTTGAGTGTGTAGTGCAGAGGAGGCAGAAATGGGCTCCTAAATTAAACCAAGTCCCCAGCTGACCACTCTTTACTATTTATTTATTGCCCTTGCCTATGAGCACACCCTTGGCTGTCCAAGCAGAGGTGAGAGCAGATTCCCCAGCCACATCAGGAGGTGGGGAGGGCACTGCAGAAGGCCCAGGGTGAGTGAGCTGCTAAGCTCCCACAGGAGTACAAGTTTTAGAAATCAGCAGGGTAGCACTGAAAACGCATCAGGAGAATTAACTGTTGGCTGGAGGGTTTATAAGAGTGTTATTTAAAAATCAGGTGCACAGTTCCCGTTCATACAAACTCATATAAATCACCCTGAGTTCCATCCTGTGCCTTTCCCTCGATTCTGTGATCTCTGAACTTTTGTTGATAATTTTTTTTTAGGGTAGAAGATTGGCAATGTACGGTGTCAGCAAAATATGTCACGCAGGCATGAGGCAGAACTGCAGAGCTGAATAATTTGTATCATGTCTTGCTCACAAGGATAATTAAATGGAATGGCATTTAAGTTGATGGAGCTACAGGGGCGACCACTGGCTAAAGAATTGTCTCCCGTTTTTTTCCAGTAAAATGAGCATCAGTATTTTGTTAATTTCCCCCTTGTCAGTGTGTGTTTTAATATCCTTGCACTTTCAGCAGGAGCAACTTGATTAGAGGGACTAGAAAATAATTCTAAAATAAAGTTATTTAAATGAGAAGTCATATTTTTGGGGGAATGCACATGTTGTAGCTTTCGTTCAAATACAACCTTTTCATTCTTTTATTCAAAGGGGATTTTCTGCACAGTGAAATTAAACTTAACAACATGAAAAAGTAGTTAAAAAGCCCAGCCAACCAAACAAAACAACACCAAGATACTAGTTTCTGGAGGTTGGTAGCAATGCATCTTTGAGCTTACCTCAGCACTGAAGAGCCCATTTAAAAAGATGAGAGCTTAATCCAGACATCAGTGATGATGATTTCCTGCAACGTGATAGTAAATATTCCAAAGTACCCTTTTATCTTTAATAATTCAGAATTCATTGAGCATTTAAAAGTTTTTCTGTTCTGTCATTTAAGAAATCTGATAGCAATTTGGTAAAAATAATGAGACATATCTTGAGAATAAGGAAAAAATTGGTGCAGTATGTAAGGGATGCTATTTCAACATGGCAGTTTTTGCTGCATAATGGGTTAAAGATTCTCACCTTACTTGCTTGCCTTCTTGAAAACTGTGATCATGAGGACAAAATCACAGGAATTATTTGGAAAGCATCCCCTAAATCAGTTATTTTATAAGACTCTGCTCAACCCTCCCCTTGAAATGATGTATGAGAAGCCCAAACATAAATTTGTACAAAAATAATGCTCTGCTTTAAGAGGGGTAAAAAAAAAAAAACTGTCTGAATAACTCTTTCAGGACAATAAAGTATTTCTTAACTGAGATTTACAATTTTATTTCCATGATTTTCCAAAAACTATGCAATTGGGTTTGTAGTACAGTGAAGGGAATTGATAATGATTGTAACTCATTACAGCATTTACATGTTTTTATTCAGTGCCCCCTTGAATGAGAAGGACAGGGTATAATACTTAATAACTGCAACTTTTGGGGTATTTTTTGCCCTGAAGGGTACCATTCTAAGCTGAGCATTATTTGATTTTTCATAGGCAAAACATTCTCAAGCAAGTTTCTGTATTTCAGATTGTGTTAGTCTTGAGTAGATTCACTCGTGCTTAGAGACCAACACGAACCATGAGAGCAGAGCTGTGACCTGAGAGCAGGACCTGAATTGAGATTTCACACTTGGAAGCCAAAAAGAGCACATCTGAAACTACCTGAATTCCATGTGCACATTCAGGAGTGATGCTGTGAATGGGAGCTGGTTGGAGGTGAGGCAGTGGATTCCTGTGGGAGCTCCCAGAGCCCAGCTCCTCTCTGGGTCAGTGCTTTGGGGTGTGCCTGCAAAGCCCACCAGCATCCTTTGGAGCAGGTCAGTGCAGAGTCATTTCTGAGACTTCTCAGGCATTCCCTCCTGCTCATGGGGCTTGCTTAAAAATATACTCAGGCTTCTAGGATTTCTGCTTGTGAAAAATAATTTTTTTTGCAGTAGATGAGCAGAGAGCTAAGCGTTGGATCCGAGTTATGCACTGCACTACCCTAAGTTGCTGCTGGTTGTCATGGTAACATTTTAACTGGTGGTGGCTGTGGCTTGACATCAGAACATTTTCTGTTAAGTGGAGATTCTTCTGAGATTGTAATGGAGTGTTTTAAGTCAGTGGACCTTTTGTACTCAATAAAATATTTAGTGGGTTGTAGTAAATATTAATTTGTCCTCCTTTCAAGATAACACACCATGCTGTGTATTTACAGTTCTGTGCTAATAGCATGGTATTCCTGGAAAAAAGAGTTAATCCATTCTGAAAAGTCAAATTTGCTAAATATAAATTTGATAATAACGCTCTAAATAATAATTGTAGAAGCTGTTTCACTTTATCCTTTCAAAATACCATGTGGCAGATAAGTTACAACGTGCTTCATCTCTTTTTATGCACTCAGTGGAGGAAGGATTTTAGTACTCATTTGTATTTAAAGCTGAACTTAAACATCTTTACTCTGGGACTTTCTTGTTTTGAGTGAGTGAAAATAAATGCATTTCCAAGAGCTTGTACTGGGGGGGAGAGCAGGGGTAGGAATGACTTCAGAAGAAAGCTGGTAATGGAACATCTCTCTGTCAATCACATGTTCCTGTACTTTGTGTCTGCAGATGAAGCCATGTGAATGCTGCCTTATCCCTCCCTGAGATAAGCTTTCAAAGGTGATCTCCAAATCATGTCTGCCACAGAGCAGGGATTTGCTGAGAGTGACAAACACATGCCCACCACATTTCCCCTATGCTTTTCAATAACTGCATTCCCAGGCTCCTGGCAGAAAGGAAAGCCCTCAATAGTGAGCCTCAATAGAGCTGAATGCATTCAGGGGAAAGCAGAGCAGTTTCTGCAAGTCAGGATTTATAAACTTTAATAATGCACTTATCGGGCAGAGGCGGAAATTCAGCGTGGAGCGTTGGGAGAAATCATCTTGATGGGGAATGCTAATTCATTCCTGCTGGCTGCTGCACTGCTCCATGGACTGCTCACACGGTTTGATGGCCTTTTGGAGCCAGTTTAGCCCTTTGTGGCACATCATAATCTCATCCCTGTGATTTCTGGGGCTAGGTGGAAACACCAAGGCGTGTGTGTGCTTTGGCACGGCTGATAACAGTCTTAGGTGACCCCATCAATCTTAATGACATTCCCTATTAATCAGCAAAAGGCTTGCAATGCATTCCTCTCTTTATTTTCTTCATCACCTACTCCTCTTACCTATCTAGCCATTAAACAAAAGAATAATCAAAGAGTTCTCTTGCTAAACTCAGTCTTCTGCATAGCCACCAGGTATTGTTTAGCTGTGCAGAGTTTTGCTTTTTCAGCTGTCATTCTCATAGTTACTCTTGGCTGATATAATTGTTTTGTCTCTACTCTTTCCCTAGACAAGATTAATCCATGAGGAGTTGCCCTGTGGCCACCTCATAGATCTAAAAGTTGTAAGACACTCAGAAATTAGAGAAAGCTGCTTTAAACTCCACCTTTCAACATTTCTTGCAGTCAGATCGAGGATCCTCAGGAACCAAATATATGAAAAAAAAAGAAAATGAGAATGACAGCACTTTTTATACGTGCAGGGAAATAGAGTTTATCTTCAGCTGTGATTGGTATATAATAATTACTGGGTTCTTTTTGTTTGCCATTAACAGTATGAATTTGGATTTTGCAGCAATGACAGACTGCAATTTTCATTTTTCTCACATGAACTTTATTTCAGAAGGACACTTCAAGGCATACATTTATTGAGCAATAGGAGAGAATCTTTTCAATGCAGCATTAAGATTGGATGTATTTATTTCTGTTTCTGCATTTTTTAGAAATGTCATTTATGAAGAAGCACCCTGAGTTTTAGAAAGCAATTTTCATTGTATCAGTGAGCCATGGACTCACTCTGGATTGGAATTTAGCCAAAAGCAGAGAGAACATAGCATTTTTAACTCTATCATCAACTGGAGTGACCAGGAAATGTTATGTGGACTTAAAATACGAGGAACAGAATAATAACAGAACATTGCATTTCAATATATAAAGTGAAAATAAATCATCAAGGTATGTGCAACTGCTTTTTAGGCATGTTACTTTTTATATGTCCTAAAACCCCAGAAGGAATACACCTCTTGATTTAGCACTGCACTTAACATTTCAAGATGTAAGTAAGATTCATTTTTATTACTGTAACAATTGAGGACCTGTGTGGGGAAGAAAAAAGACAAGGGATCAGGAACATTAATCTACAAGCTCTATGTACAGAAACTGTTCCTGAGAGCAAAAAATATCCTGAAATTCTCTTCTCACCTGATGCAACTATTTTTATTCTTGCCTGATGATGAAGTCCTTTGTGGGAGCTCACCCTGGCCAGCCAAGCTGTGTGGTGGCACAGGAGCCTCCCTGGGGTCAGCTGTAAATGGTTTTTTGTTGTGTTGTGCTGTAGCTTTTCTTTCCTTGCTTTCCTTGTACTTTGTGTTGTTCCCCTGGGAGCAGCTATGTCCTGGTGCAGCTCCCCTAGGCCTCCTCTCTGAGTCCTTTATGGGTTCCATCTTTCTTCATAAAACTAGTCAAATACTCAGAATATGGGTTTTTTTTAAATTATTCTCTCATTAAACAATTGTTTACTTCAGTTCCTTTGCAGGTGTGGATGCTTTCTGTCAAATCACAGCTTTTATTTCACCTGGCTTGACCAGGGTAGGGCTTCCCCATTCTTTTTTGACTTTGGGTATGAATTTCAGTGGCTTTTTAAAATTTTCTTTTAAGCCTATGTCCCAGTATGTATTTGGCTAGAAAGACCTGCTATTTCTGGCTAAGGAGGGTTAATGCACTTCCACATTTGTGTCTTCACTGAGAAAGGCATTAAACAACTATTCTGGGGTAAAAGTGAGATTATTGGGATAGCCAGAGCCACCTTCCCCTCCCCAAACTTCATTTGGAATTCTCCTGTGAAAAATGTGTATCCAGCTGTTTTTTCTCCCTGTTTTGGCAGCAGGATTTAGTAGATCAGATACAGCTCTGTGCTAGTCTGCTTTGCAGTTTGGATCTGGTTTGGAGCTTGGCACAGTGAGCTCAGACCTGGCTTTTCAGAGGCACTCCAGAGGCATTTCAGCAGCAAGATTCTGCCTGACAAGGTCCAGTGAGCAAGAGTGGTGTTCCTTCTTCAGAAAGATAGCTTGAAAAACTATTGTAATGGATGTAAAACAACTGCTTAAAAACCCCCAGCACATCCCTCAAACAAACAAACAAACAAACAACAAATCCAAAAACCAAACAAGCAAAAAACCCCACTCCACAAAATGCCATACTCCAAGAACAGATGTAAATGGTTTTCTGTCAAAGGAGATTAATGGTTTTGGAACAATTTTAGAAAAGGCTGGTTTAGGACTACAGCTAAGTGTTTTCATTATTGACATCAATGGTAGAATACAAAACATATTTTAAAAAATTACCTGAGAATGTCAATCTGAAAGAAGCTGCAAGCATACCTTTAGAATTAAAAATTCCCTTGAGGAGTGGGAGACTGAGCAAAATGCAATTTAGAGCAAATTAAAAAGTCCACACTTAAAAATATTTACCTGGGAAAATGTAAATGCATCATGACTGCATAGGTAATGTGCAGTACAGTGATTTTGGTTTCTAGTAAATCAAAAGTTGGGCATATTAAAGGTGTCCTGCTATTGCAAACAAAAGGCATACACCTGCTGTATTTTTATATAAAAACAGAGTAAACATCAGTGAGGCCTCTGAAATAGTACTCTTGAAAAAATTGGCACTTGGAAGGCTTCAGCTGCAAGGCAAAATTCTGGGAATGCTTCAAGAAGAAAGTGGCTGAATCAGTGGAGGTGCTGGGGAGAGCAATAGAAAGCATGAGAGCTGTGGGAAATGTGACCTACAGGGAAAAGCTGGGGAAAAGAAGCCTGAGCAAGGACTTGATAATAGTCCTCATGTACATAAAGAGAAGCTGTGAGAAAGTAATCAGGTTTTCCTCTCTATTCCCTGTGCACTGGGCTGACTTTGCAGCAGCAACAACTTTCTAATGGAAAAAGCATTTGAGAACTGGGGGAACTTCTTTAGAGAGACAGTGAAATCTCGAGTGCCAGGAGTGTACAGAAACAGTTTAGACAGCAGCTGTAGGTGCAGCCCATCTTGGGAGCTGGAGGAAGGTGTGGAGCAGTGAGAGGGGCAGACAAACTATCAGCCCAAATCACTTGTGTTTCTCTATTGTTTCCTTGCCTATCTCACACCCACTGGGGACAGGGCTGATTTTTACAGCTTCTTGAGAAAATGTGCTCCTCTCCTTGATTACCTTGCTTTATTTCATCTATTGGAATAAATTTATTTAGAATAAATAAAAATAACTCGAAGCGATGAGCTTCAAGTATATATGAAATATATAGCAGCAAATATATATCTTTATTTTCAAATACAGCAGCATTTATTTGGTTTGTTATGTGTGTTTCTTTTGCTTTAGAAACTAAAAGGTAAAAAGGTTGTTTAGGGGTATGGTTATTTAATACAGTATATTAATTGATTACTAATTACTGGAGCAAGGAGATAGATGAGTTTTTGGCACCCAAACTTAGCAGCATGTCCCAGGCACTCACTGCTAGGTCCCTAGGGAGCCCTTGCAGACACTCTTTATTCCTTTAGCTCTTCCTGTTGGCTCACTCCCAAAATCCAGAGGACTTTGCTCTCTTTTCCTCCAAGTTGGAAATCAAAAGTTGTGGTCCTGGTTGAGGAGGGGATGTGGCACAGTGCAGCTTGGTGCCCATATGTCCAAATGCAGGGAATTGCTCTGGGCTCTCAGACCTGTGGGGCCCAGCAGAGTGTGCCAGGTGCATCCCAGCTGTGTGCCATGGAAGGCAGCATTTGGAGGGAGAACAGGCAGGAGGAAGTGATCAGTGCAATTTAAAATGTGTAATGTTAGCACAGTAATTCAAATGTCCTGGAAGAAGTGTGCTGTTCCTAGTGCTGATGTAGGACTCCATTTCTCATGGACTGAGCAGAGTGTATCTCACTATTTGAAGCTTTTTTACATCTGTAGGAGGAAGGTTGTTTAGGCATGCTGTGCATGAGGCTGAATGGCTGCATGTCTGTTACAGAGGCTTTGCTTTCACTCACCTTGGTGGGTCTGCAGCTCTGCTCTGGCTTTGATCCCAGCCTGCTGCTTTCTGGCAGCACCAAAATGAGCCAAGCCTGAGTCCTGTCCAGTGGCACAGCTGGTGCCAGCCCTGCCTCCCCTCCTGCCTGGGCTGTGCAGTGTCTGTGTCCAGTGCTGGGGCAGCACTTTGTGTCCCTGATCAAGACACAAACATAACACAGGGAACTGAAACTTGGAGATAGAAAGAGCCCAGAAGGGCAAATACCAAAGTGACTGAGTCACAATGAACTGATCCCTTGACAAACTGCCTGCAAGCAAGTCATTTCTATTAACAATAGTAATTGAAAACCATATTTGTGGCAAAAATAATATAGTCCATCAGTGGGAGCATTTTCCATTTCCCTAGAGCCATGAATTTGGTCTGGAAGGGATAATGCAGGTTTTGGATATTTGGGCAACTGCCTCACCTGGAGCTGTTTTATTCAGATCTCTTGCCTTTTTTTGGGCAGCGTGTCCAGCCTCACACAAAGACAGCTTGGGAGTGTTTATAAACTGTTTATAAACTGCAAAGGCACAGAAACTCCAGGTACATGGCCAGCAGGCTGGGAAATGTAGTGAGCAGGGAGGGAGGGAGAGGCTTTAGCACTTAGACCAGTTTGCCAGAGCTGAGAAGTGGTGATTGCTCCCAAGTGATGCAGGGAGATGAGGAGTTCATGGAGGTTTCTTCAGTTGAAGGAGCAAAATCTAACAGCCAACACCCAGACACCAGCTCTGGACAAAGTGACTCTGCAATATTTTGGTACTGAAAGAAATAAAGCATTGGTACAACTTTTTTGGAGAGCTACTTCTGCATTTCTGAGAATTTTAGAGTTTTCTTTTTTCCCCCAAAGCTAATGTTCTATTTTGAACAACAATTGATTCAGAAATACCTTATCTATTTTTGTTAAATGTGAAAATCAAAGGGTTTTTTTTTTTTTTTTTGTCTTTCAAGCTCTGGAGAATACAGTTGTTGATGTTTAGTGCCACTGTATATGTCACTGAAAAAAAAAATTGGTAATGCTGATGGTCTGTGGGAATAGGTAATCTCTACTGAATTATTTTTTATTTAGGATGTTTTTGTTTGGTTTAAGTTGGGATACAAGATAAGGAAACACAGCCTAACCCTGTAAAACTGAGAAGTGTAGAAATGCACTAAGTGCATGAGAATACTTATGTGCCAGCTGCTGAACATAAAACATTGTCACTGAGGTATAAAATCTGACAGGGAAGTGTAGCTGCTGACAAAGAACATTTTATCTGTGTGACAGAGAAAAAAATAATACATATAGAAGAGAAAAAAAAAATCAATTAGCTACCTATGGTATATAACCTTTCAGTTTTGATGAATACTGGCTAAAATGACCATAAATCTATTTTTTTAAATGAGTTTCCCTTTTCTTCACACATGGGTTCTATTAGGTATGCAATTCTTAAACTTCCATGTAATTTTGCAGCTTCTAATTAATATCAACCTAGACAATTATCCAAGAAATTCTAAATACATGTTTTTTCATTCAGTATTTTATGCAGAAATAGCAATTAACTGCACAGGAATCTCCAGAGGAATAGCTAACCCTGTTCAATACACTCCTGGTAGATCAGCTGCTTCTAGGGAGAAACAGGAGAAAGTTCCATGTTTTAGGACCCATTTTCAGAACTCGTTCCTGCAATGATTTGAGGCAATGGAAGAAATGCAAGTAGGGTGAACAATTCTCCAGAGCATCCCCTTTAGTCTTGTTTCAGTTACAGCATGACTGTTCAATTGTGTTCTTGCAGTCCCAGGTTAATTTTTTTGTGTGTCTTTGCAGAACTACTTCCTGATGAAGATAAGGAGTAATAATGTAGAAAATATTTCACGATATAACCTTGTCACAGCTTTTCCAAACTGTCTGGGAACAGGGAGATATTAGAGTAGAATAAACATAAAATTTCAGTGCAGGTTTTCTGGCAGGAAGAGCAAAGAAACATGGTGTTTATAAATTACTTAGGAGCTCACAGAGGAGAGGAACTTAACAAGCAGACAGGAAGGAAAGAAGAAATGCCTGGAGAGAGGTTTGTTGGGAACAGGAGAGCACAGACCTGTCCAGCAGTGAAGCATCTGCAGCACTGAGCAGGATCCAAGTGAAAGGAGAAGGGGATTCCTGAGAGGGTTGAACTGCAGGAGGAGAATTGAAGCCAGGAATGGGTTTAAGAGACTTGATGAGTGTGAGAGAAGTCAGCTGAATGATCAGCTTGATGAAAGAGAAACTGAGTGAGAAGACAATGAGAGCAGAGAGTTTGTGATGTTCAGAGTGCTGCCACAAGAAGGAAAGATGGAGAGGTCAAACCTGTAAAGGTGAAGAGAATGGAGAACAAGAAAGAATAAATACATGAAGACCAAACCTGTTAGTTCAGTGAGGCTCCACTATTTATTCACACAAGCAGAGTGGGTGTGCTTCATGTTTTACAGTGTTTCTGAGGACACTTGAGTACATAGAGAGGCACATAAAGCAATATCTGTGTTAGTATGATCATTTTGTTGGTTTGGAGTGTCCTGTAGTGCTGGGCTGTGTAAATCCACAGGAAGAGGCAGTCTGGGTACTGGCATGCTTCTAACCTGAGAGAAATAACATCAAATAGCTACTGGGAAAGTAGAAACAAAACAAAACAAACAAAAAAATGGCACCTGCAAATCTTCTGCACCTGACTGATAGGTGTGCTGAGGGGAACTTGGCTTCTTCCATCAGGGGTCTGTGCTTCCCTGGAGTGAGTCCCTCTTGTCTCCCACCCTGGCTAGAATCACATGAAGGATAAATGCTTTCAATGTCCAGATAAATTTCTTAGTTTGTTGTTCTGGGGTTTAGGTTTGCTGTAGGAGACATTTCTTTCAATGCTTTTTCCTCTTTTTATTGCTTAATCTCACTGCAAAGAATTAGTTTAAAGCTGTCACAGATATATATGGAGAGAAGTAGAGAGTGAAAGGGCTTAGATCATAGATTGGAATTCAGTAGTATGTGAGGTTTTTGTGGGTTTTTTTGGTTTTTTAGGGTTCTTTAGTCCCTCAAACAGAGGTATTAGCTAGTGACACACATGTCCTTTATCAGTCAGAAGATAGCTGGGGTGAGAAACAAATACTTTTGTCCGTAGCACTTGCAGCCTCAGTGGTGGCATGAAAGCTTCTCTAGGCATGATTGCCAAGGCTGTGAGCTGCAATTCTGTGAAGGCAAGATGGTGACTTGTTAAGGTATTTCATTTACAGTTTGCAATGCTTTATATCTTCTACAACAGAGCACTGCTCCATTTTCATGCTCTGCATTTCAGAATTTCCAGAATGAGCTGAAGTAGCTTATCACAGACTTGATTTGTTTCTTTAGTCTCTGTCTCCAGGCAGTCTCTCCAATGTAGGAAATTCAGCGTGCTCCATCTGAAGTTATAGAGAGCTGAACAAAAAAAAATGTTTTCTTCTTTGTTTATTTTTTTTTTTTTTAAGTGAGAAAAGCTCAGTGTTAGTCTTTTACCAACACTTGCAGTTAGTGAACAGAGCCAGGCTAAAGGCATCCAGAGCAATTTCCTATGGTCAGTGCCTGTTTTTGCTGTGCTGGTGGTAGTTTTGTCTTTAGACAAAGCCCCAGTTTTTAGTGAGCTATCAAGCAGTGAGTGATTTCTGTACACTTGATGGGATGAGATCAGTAAATTATCTGGAAATGGTTTTAGGAGCAAAACCATTTCAGCTGGGCTAAAGGTCCTTCTCTCATTCTTTGTGCTCTGTGAAGTTATAGTGTTTCCAGATCCATTATCTGTGTGTTATATGGAGATTTATTTACCTTCAGCAGCAAAGTTGATCTTGTTTACTTCAGTAAGTGCTTGCTTTAGATGTTTTCTGAAAGGGATAAGGAGGAAAAAAGCTGCTTTTTGAAATAAATATTATATTCTGGCTGCTGCTAGCCTTCATTACCCACTTTTTATAAACTGGAGTTTGCTGGCTTTTCGTGTGCCTTGTTGCAAAGCTTTGTTAAAGCACTGCCATGAAAATGAAAGTTTCATACACATTGACATAATTAATGAAGAGGCAGGCAGCATGCTCTACCAATTAACACCACAGGGAAAAGTAAAATTGGCTTCCTTTTTGCATGTGGTGCCAAAGTGAAGAACTGTAACACACAGCAAATAAATAGAGATCCTTTTAATGAGCTGCAAGATCGAGCTGAATAACTCTGAAAGGATGTTGTGTAAACATTGCCAACTATTTAGAGTGTTAAGAGTAATTGATGAGCTTAGTTGAAAGTTTGGAGGGTTTTTTTTGGGGGGGTTGGGGTAGGGAGAGCCTGTCAAAGAATGGGAATACTGCTTGTTAATAAATAAATTGTATTTTCAAGGCAGTTATTAGGCATGTTAAAAAATGTAACAAGCACTTTAGAACCAATATGGAAAAAAAAAGTTTACTGCTTGTTTCTTGACCAAGTTTGTCAGAACTCATTTTTTCAGCTGAGTATTTCTGTACTTCATATTTACTCCTAATGAAAACTTGACTCATTTTTCTCTGATGCTGATTCCAAGTAGCACAACTATCTGGCAAGGCAAGACATCACTCAGCCTTGACTTTTTCCAGTTATCCCAAAGTCCTAATAATACCAATGGCAGGGAAGTAAACAGGTGAAATTTCTCTTTGCTTTACTTGAAGCATTCTGTTTACCTTGAGACATAGGTGTAGAAAATTCAAAGCTGTTAAGGGTCATTTTTTTTTCCAAAAAATTTTCTTTTATCAAGCAGAGTTATCCTAAAAGCCTTCTAAATAAGACTTTGTGAGTTTTTGGAGAATACAAAACTCCAAACCTGTGAAGGCAATTATAGGCTAAAAGAATTGATGGGCATTAGAAATTACAAGGCCAGCATCATTTAGATCAAAGTATATGTAACAACAGAAGAGCAATTTTGACTGCTC
The DNA here is from genome assembly GCA_025504685.1 of Leucosticte australis. NCBI lineage: Eukaryota > Metazoa > Chordata > Aves > Passeriformes > Fringillidae > Leucosticte > Leucosticte australis. The sequence continues at coordinate 13,938,497 of JANIJU010000018.1, read as the reverse complement.
AGTGGCACCAGCTAGCTTAGAATGTCTTTATATAAGAAAATGATACATCTTCTTCACTTTCTGCTCATTCTAAATGATTTGATTTTTGACAATAATCAATTTTTAGTATTTTATTTCAGCCCAGGTATTGCATGAGGTTAAATCCAGCATATCATTTCACATTGTATGCAAGAAAATCACCAAGGTTTATCTATGAGCCCCTGCACCTCAGCATCTTTAAATAAATCTTAAAATATGTCAGAATTGTGATTAAGGAAGCAAAATGTGGTAAAGCTAAAAGTAATAATTAGAAGTCGATGAAGATTGTGCTAAGCTTGCTGAACCAGTGACCTTTGTAACAGTCATGCCTGCTCTCAGTTATCATCACAACAGAGAATTATGTATCCCTTCACTTGGAAGGTTAAAGGTGAAACCAGAAGTATTCAATAACTGTGCAACAAAGAATATTAATATGCAAAACCAGCTAGAGACAGTTTAGTGTGACCGTGGTAGGGTCCTTTACTATGTGTTAAGAGATATATATTGCTGAGTAGTTATTTAATCAATATTTTCTCTTTTTTTAATCTTTTTACTACCTCCCCTCTGCATCTCTTCTTTTGTTTTCCTATTCAGCCTCACACATACCCACCTCTAGTCTCTCTTGTGTGTTTTTCTTACACATCTTTATATTGCCTAACCTTTTCCTAACCTAGATTTTGTCCTTCAAAATGCTTAATGGGCTCTGTTCTCTCCTCACTGCTGGGCCAAGTGTCTGCTGTGGTGGTGTTCAGGACTGCCTGGCTGTTCCCAGCTAATCTGATGGCTGTCATCCTCTCCTCACAGCCAGCTGGCTCTGCCTCTGCCTCTGCCCTGGCTCCTGCCACCACCAACGAGCATAACAGTGTCTCTTCTGTCCCAGCTTCCTCCCTTTTGACACCACGTGCTTTTTTCTGCCACCCTTTGTGGCCCAAGTGCCTTCTGCTGCAGCCCGAGAACAACTTCCAGAAGATCTGTGATCCAGAAGGACAACAGCTGAGCTCCAGCAGGGAAGATGAGTGTGGAAGCACTGAGAGAGAAAGGACAAATTCCTCCAGAAGGATTTAGAAGAAGAAACTACATTACATCTCACTTCTGTGAGGATTCCATGTGTAATTGTATCTTCTCTAATTGACTTGTGCTGCAGAAAAACATTCACTCTCGCCAGTGTTTCATTTCCCCAAGGTTGCAAAGAGGTGAAATATCCCTTTAGGGTTGTGGTTTGACCCCTGCCAGACACTGAGAGCCATGGAGCTGCTCACAGAGTGCCCCCACTGCTGCCCACCCTGGGAGGGAGGAGAATCTGTAAAAACCCCAAAGCTCAGGCTGAGATAAAGGCACTGAACAGGTACAGCAAACCAAGGAATTCATCCCCACTGTCCATGGCAGGCAGGTGCTCATCACCCCAGGACAGTGGCCCGGGAGGGCAAAGAGCATCACCCCAAACATCCCCCTCATCCCCTCCCCCTCCAGCTTCAGGTGCTGAGATTGATGTGAGATATTCTGGAATATCCCTTGGGTCAGCTGTCCTGGCTGTGAGGACACCTAGCCCCAGCAGAGGCAGCTTTGGCTCTGGGTCAGCTCTGCTCAGCAGTGACAAAAACTTCCCTGTCTGCTCAGAGATTCCTTGGGTTTGCAGCACAGCTCCAAACCACAGCCCCTACTATGGGGAAAATTAAACTATCTACTATGGGGAAAATGAACTCTCTCCCAGCCCAAACCAGCAAACTAAATTAAATAATTTGTCTTCAGGTTGTAAAAGTTCCTTTATTGGATCTGGCCAAGGATAAATTATAATTAATAACTTGTTAATTGTTATCAAGAAAACATAAAGTGCAATGGATCTATTAAAGACTGATGGTCATAATTTCTGTGATAGAAAACTGGAATGGTGTGGAGATCTTTAGTGCTGAAATCCTTCGTGTTTTGTACAGCAAGCATATTTCTGACCACACAAATGTCCAATAGGTAGAAAGGAGAAGGTGAGAAGTACAAAATATCTTCTGTTGGGTGAGATCTTAAATAGATTAGGGTTCTTGAGCTCGGAATGATGACAGATAAGTGAAAAGAGAGGCCTAGACAACCCTCAGTGCTTCAAAGAAAATGGCATCTTTTGCTGTGTAAGAATCAGTACTCATTTAAAAAGTCAGCCAGCAAGTTCAATATTAGCATAACAATGGAATTTCTTCACTTGGAGTTTATTTGGGATCAAGCAGGATGGATCCAGTGGCTGTGTGGAAGTTCTGGCTCAGGAAGCTCAGCAGTCACTGGCTGCAGGGTTATGTTTTGCCATGCTCACATGGCATTTCTTATGTTCCTTTCCTAAATGTTTGCCCCTGGGATTCTGGACTAGATCAGCCTTTTCTCTTGGCCAGTGTGGCAATTCTTATGTATTAAAAATATGTATGAACTAGGTGTTGTTGTTGCTGTTACAAAACTGTCATAATCAATAAGGGCTAATTAAAACAAATGTAATGATCAAAATCCAATGAAGGAACAGTTTGGTATATTTTACATTTGTGTGCCTTGAATTCGGTTTATTCAGGTAAATATGAGGTGCTTAAGGTGGACAGGTTAGAGCTTATTAATTACCTTGCCCTGTACATACAAGCAGTACACGTGCCAGCTCCAATCTCTAATAAATCCATCAGCTCTGGGGGTTTTCCTGTTCATTCCCAGTGAGTGTGAGTGCATGTGACAGGCCGTGGTTCTGTCAGAACGAATTGTCCCCCTTGGAGAGCTGGCAGCACAGGGAAGTGACAACTTAATGGAAGCTAAAGCACTCTAATGGCAGTGCCTGGTGAAAGCCAGGGGAAGTCATCCCCAGCGTTTGCCCTGGCTCTTGGAAATGTCTCTTTGCATTTCTGCTAATGTGCAGGATCTTGGAGCTTGGCTGGAGTCACATCTGCAGGTATTATCCCATGGAAGGCCGTTCAGTCCAGCACTTGTTTGTGGATGGACTTGGCTCCCCTTGGCCAGCCCCTCTGCCACTGTGACCTTCTCCATGTGCTGCGAGTCCTGCAGCATCACTCACTTTCAAACCCCTCCTCCTGGGAGCCACTGGAACCCATTTCCAGCACCTAACTCCAATACAAGTACAAACATTTTGCCCATTGCACAGATATTTTTATTTAGTTATGAATGGAATATGTGCTTAGTCAAATGGATGAAAAGATAATGCACTTTATTTAAGTATATTTGTTTACAGGTGAAGAAAATAGAGATTAATTTTCCTGCCTTTTATTGGTGTTATGAACAAAAAGTTGTGTTGAGCCAATGGATAAAATTATTGTATGAGATTATTCCATGTTGTTTTAATATCTTTTTAGATTACATTGCTGTATGTGAACATATTTATTTATAAATAAATAAAACCCCAGTCATTTGCATACATTTGTGGACTGTCATATAAGTGCCCAGTGATTACATTTAAATATTTTCATTTTAATTACATTTTAATATTTTAGTAACTTTTATAAATTAAGCTGTGGATATTCAATCTAGATTATTGCATTTTTATTAGGTTTACATGCAAATAATTACCTTGTTCCTGGTTTGCTTGGTATACTGGTGCTTTTGGACAAAACCAGAATAGCAATCACTTTCAGTAGAATAGTATTTATTCATCTTTTAATAAAAAACATGTATGCTTTTCAGGTTGTAATTAGCCAGGTGGATGAAAAAATTAAAAAATTATAACTAATAATAGAATTTCTAAGATTTAGTGATCCTAATCAGTACTATGCAATTTATCCAAGTTCATAGAAAGGGAACAGGCGAGGGCAGACCCAAGAGGACTTCAGAAGTGAAAAAGACAAAGCTAAATGACTGTTCTAAATGAAAAATAACCAAGCAAACACATTTCTGTGTGGTTATTGCTATGATTATTTGCTTTCTAGTTGTGACTTTGGTGCTGTGTAGCCTGTAACAATTGTGGTGAAGGAAAGGTGAATGATCTAAAAGACTGTTAATGTTGTACTCAACAGGGATCTGCCTCCTCCTTCCCCTCTCTTCAGCCATCCTAGGAGACACAGGAAACTCCAAACTGCTCAGTGAGCCCTTCAGGGTTCTTTCTCTGTGATTTCTGCCTTTCCCTCTGCCAACACCACCCTCTGACCAAACATTTCCAGCAGGAGCACTCTGCTCACCTTGATCTGGGACAGTCCCTGCTGCCTGTGCTGCTGCCTTGCTTTGTGTCTGCTCCCACCCAGGAGCTCTGGTGTTCTTAGGGATTTTCCTGAAGCTGTGGCCTGTGGAAGCTATCAGGCAGATAGTTTATAACAACTGATATTGGCCCATTTTTGCTATAAAATGGTTTTTATAATGGCTCGTTCTTGCATATTTTCTCGTGGATCAAATCCCACTTCAAGTTTCAATTAAAACTTCAATTAAAACTCCTCTGTGCATTCAGGGACTGTGGGGTTTCTGTTATATAATGCTTCCCTTTTCAGCTCCTTAACAGAATTGTTCTCTCTTAGAAATTGTTTCCTTAACATACAGAATCAATATGAGCTCACACAATCTTTGCTTCACTTAAATTGGGATTTTCCTCAGGTAAGAATTTGATTTCCCAGTGTGAGAGATGTCTCCCCTCTTTTACTGGGTGCACCAAGCTTTTTAAGAGCCAGAGCAGAGCTTCCAAATTGTTTTGTCACTTTGGTTTTGCACTTGCTTGAAATATTCAGTTAACTCCTTTTAATCTCTTATTTTGAATGACTTTTTTGTTATTAGAGGAAATACAGACTGATTATCACTTTCTTGTTCCCTAGACTTAATTGTGGATTTACAGAATTATATATATATATATCTATATATTTCTTTGAATATGTGCATATATATTTTCTTTCCTTCTTAGGCTAATGAAAAATTCACTGTACTGATGAGTTTTATGTTGTCAGCTAAATATTAATTCCTACTTTTTAACAAATTTTATTTTAATTTAACTTACTGAAGGCAGCAAACAAGGATCTTCACTTTTGCACTCTCCTGCAAGCCACTGATTGATGCAAGGGATTATTTCCCTTCGTGCAGGTATACATGTGTGTGTATATATGTTTGTATATACATACATGTATATTCAAATTATTCTACAAATTCTTGTCCAAATTGCTAATTTGACATTTTTGAATTGACAAAATTGGTATTCTGTGAAACAGCACCAAGTCTACATGCACACAAAAATTGAAATATTTGTCTGCATGAGGTGATTTGAGTGAGAGTGGGATTTTTCTGCTCTCACTCACAGCTCCTCCTCAGACCTCTGTTGCCCCACCTTTAAAAAGCAGCTTGCTTTCAATTTATGGAGAACAAATACTGTGCCTCATGCAGGGAGGACATTGGCACATGCAGGGGACATTTTTTAATTTGGGCAAAGTGTATAATATATCATACATGTTTGCTCAGTTGTAAGAATTTAAGATCACTTTCTTCAAGAAAAATCTGGACTCTGGAATGGTATCAAGTGTTGTTGGAACTGAGACAAAAGTGAAGTGTGCACAATAATTATTGAGTTCATCTCTGGGCTGCTTTTTAGGTGTTGTGAAGGAAAAAAGCAAGAGGAAATATAGTTGCAGTCAGAGGTCAATGTAAAGAAGTCCAGGTAAATCAAAACTATTCTACACTGTAAATAATTTGCTCTTCTCCCTTTGCCCTGTCCTTTCCCACCCCACCCCTGTGGTATTTTCTGAGTCCCCCATCGTTGGGAGGAAGTGATGAATCCAACTCCATGTTCTTACAAAGCTAATTTATTATTTTATTATCTATATTATATTAAAGGATGCTATACTAAAACTATTCTAAAGAATAGAGAAAGAATGCAGACAGAAGGCTAAAAGATAATAATGAAAACTCGTGATTCTCTCTTCAGAGTCCCAACACAGCCTGACCCTGACTGGCCAATAAGTCAAAAACCATTCCCATGTTGGATAAACAATCTCCAACCACATTCCAAGGCAGCAAAGCACAGGAGAGGCAAATGAGATAATATTGTTGTTCTTTTTCTCTGAGGCTCCTCAGCTTCCCAGGAGAAGAATCCTGGGCAAAGAGCTTTTTCAGAAAATATGATGGTGACACTCCCCTGCTCTTTGTTTGCCCCCTGACCTTTCCATACCCTCTTGGCTTCTTTGCGGTGTTGCTAACCCGAGGTACCCCGTGTAGTTTAACACATAGGAATGCTCCAGCTGGGAAAATCCCGTGGAAGTTTGCAGTGGTTTGCAGCCTTCTTCTTGCCTCCAGAGTTCTGAGAGGCAGACAAACCACCTGGGATCTGGTGGAGGGCTTTGTGCAGGGCGTGCAGGGATGGCTGTCCCAGGCTCAGAGGGGCTGCACTGGCACAGGTGAGCAGGGACCCTCCAGGGCCAGAGATCTGCCTCCTCCTGCTTCCAGGCAGCAAATTTGGAATTTACACAGAAAACTAATGGGGTCTCTGGTGTCTCACAGATTTCCTTGGCTTTATCTGCTCTGGATAATTAATGTAACCAAGTGAGTGGATGAGCACTTTTCTGTAGGAGTCAATAGGCAAGGATGTTTGGGAAATGAATGAACTGCTGAGATTAATTGCAAGGCTGAACAGCCTGGTGAGGGATTCAGAAGGAAGTGCCAATGCCTTTATATCCAAAAGATTTCTTTATTAAAAGTTGTTCAAAATCCTTATAACATTAGACATCAGATTGGACTGAAGATAATGCTTTATTGTTGCTGTTCTAGTCTTTACAATTGCAAACTATTAATTGCTGCTGGAGAATAATTCATATGAATATTGATCTCAGTCAGCTCAGCTGGATTTTTAGTATTCTTCATAATGATAGCCAATTCTAATAATAATTGTAAAACTGCATTTTCTAAAATGTACAGTGGTTGAATAGTTAGCAGAAAGATTTAAATCAAAAATTTTTGTGAACTCTTTTATGGGAAAAAAACCCAAAAAACAAAGATCAGATGGTAACAGGATTCAGTAGGAGAATTCTGGGTTTGCTTTGCATTTCTTTAGTCATTTTAGAAATAATTGGTTTTTCAAGTTGAGATTTTTTTTCCCTGTTCATTTTATCAAAGTGCTGCTTACCTATAGTTGACCAGTATTTATAAATAGATTTCCTGAAGGGAAAATATGCAGTGGGATTTTTTTGCGGGTCAATTTTAGGAATATTTTGAACCTGTTGGTTAATTCTGTCTGCAGACCTCTGTTTTGACTGCCACTCATGTAACACCTGACAGTGTGGATCTAAAATGTGCAGCCAGTCTTGTGAATGGCAGATAGGAACATGGAAGTGCAAGGAGGAAAATCCTGAGTACTCAAAGGAAGGAACTTGTCAGCAGGTACTGTGTTCAAGTTCAGACAGAGGCTTTTTTTTTTTATTTTTATTTTTTTTCCCTCAACCATTTTAGCATGAAATCAATGGGGAATGCATAATTTTTTAGATGTGTCTGAGATTGCACAGCAAATGGTCACCAATGAGACTCTCAGCTGCCACACAATCTGGCACAGCTCCTTTCTGCTCCATAGCTCCCAGTTGCACTCAGCCCACTGTCGATGTGATGCCTCTTTTTGGCTCCTTGCCCATCTGTTTTAGTAATTACTGTCATATAAACTGATATTTCTAGACTAGAAACCATGTTGTTGCGAGATAAGCCCGTTGGAATTACCTTTTGTGACGTGTTCAAGCAGCTCACTGAATTTCTACTTTAAGCTGTAAATTTTGCATCAACATTTCCTGCAATATATAGAGAAGGATACTATGTTTTTGTTGTTTTTTTTCTTTTTTGAACACAAGGAGTTATAATGAAACAGAATCAGATTTTGATACTGCTTCCTTTTTATCACGGTTCCGATACTTTTACAGTTTTAGCTCTTTTTTTTTAAATTAGGATCACAATAAAAACCAGTGTCCTTGAATAAAGTATTTGTGTTAATAAGTTTTGGCAGACATAATTTTTTAAAGTGTAAAATATACAAAGAAGTGGTTTGCCCTATCCAAATCATCCATTAGCACAGCAGGACCATCCAAAATGACATCATCACATAGACCAGCTAAAGCACAAAGATTTCAGGAGGATGAAGAACAGCTTCATTCCGACAGAAATTGAATAGAATCAAAGGTGAGTTCAAAGAAATGCTCAGACAACATCCTATCACCAACTTAACCCATTAACAGCCCCAGGGGCAAGAGCAGAGGAGCCAACACAAATATCAGTGGTGTGTGCCAAGGAACCAGATGCCATCACTGCAAAATCACTGCCTGAGCTTGGCATCTGTGCCTGCAGCCTGCCAGCCCCACAGGGAGGAGAAGCTGGGCAAGCAGCGTTGTTTGGGGCTGCAGAGTGCCTCTCTCTCTTCCCTTTGCCTTCCTCCAGAGCTGGGATCTTGGCTGGCATGGGGAGAGCAGAGAGAACTTGGGCATTTCCATACAAACTTAAATATTATATATGTATTATTTATTATTATACCTATTATTTAAATAGTATTTAAATAATACATATATTATTTAATATATGTAAATATATTAAATAATATATGTATTATATATGTATCTATTATATATATAATACATACATATATAATTCAATATATATATATGTATGTATGTATTATGTATGTATGTATTATATATAATACATACATACATATATATACACACACACATATATACACACACACACAAACACACATATATATATATATATACACACACACACACACACACATATATATATATATATATATATATATATATATACACATCTAGATAGATATGGATGGATGCACGTTTATATGAAAATGTTTCTGTATGTGCATTTGGGCAGATTGGACCAGAAAAAGGGAGAGATCAAGGAGGCAAAAGAAACCAGAGTGAAGTAAAACCAGAACACACAATAAGACTCTGAAAATGAGTGTTTACTTTCCACACATGCTAAAGTAAATTTTAGGATTTTTATTTTTTTTAACTAGTGTAACTTCAGTAATTTCTCCAACTTTTCCCAAGTCACATCTGCTCAGTAGCCAAATTCTTGGTGTGTTCCCTTTGCAATGACATCCCACACAGGCAGGTTCAAAGCATTTGGCAAGTTTAATTTTTAGGATTTAAACCAAAATCTTTGATGTGATTATTGATATCATTCTGTCACACCAGAATAATTTATTTATATATACATCCAAATATTGATTGGTCACTTCTTTTTTAATTTAGTATCCCTGTTTTAGTAGGAATCATTTCTAGCCATGCAATCAGTACTCAGGCTTCTCACAGTGAAGCATTAAAAAGAGGGTCTGCAATAGTTTGAGTGGCCTCCAGTGAAGGTGGGGCCACTGGAAACTGCAGACCCAGGAACTGGGAGCCTTTCTGCTTAGCCAGTAATTAGCTCTCCATGCATGAAAGGTGTATTGTCAATGCCAACACTGCAGGTGTGTGGATTGGGTAGGGGGTTAAATGCTGTGACACTGGGTAACTTTAATTTCTTCTGTCTTCAAGGCTGAATGTTCAGTAATGTGGAAAAATCTGTGTGAAGCAGAAATCTTGTGAACAGGCAAAATAATTTTTTTTTGTTTTGAAGTGAAAGTAGCACAGTAGTAAATATGAAATAAAAGTGCTAATTAATTCAGGGAAAACTCTTTAAATATATATTGATCAGAGAGAGACATTCGAGGTGAGCTGTAGATTTAAAACATTACTTTCCAAAGCTTAAAAAAAGCTCACAGAATATCATGTTTATGATTCAGCTGTCAAACATGGCTGGAAAGGCCCAATTTAGGGCAGACAATAAAGGGTTTTGATGAACACACGTTCCCTCTGCTACCCCATGGACAGAGCAAGGCTTCTTTTTTTGTGTGATAGGGCTGCATTCTGAAATGAAACACAGTGGGAAGGAGGAGGTTGAAAAGACTTCAGAAGTGAGCATCTGTCTTGGAACTAAAGGATTTTTCCCCCTTTAAGTTTCAGTTTCCTATGTTTGTCATGCATTCAGTACATGCTAAAGCTGTTCAAAAGATACCACTGTCACAGCATGAGGAATTATGAGTAAGAGCAAAGTTGTGTCTAGAGTTGGTCTGGACAAAAGAGGATTTTTGCTCTCTGAGTTCTTATTAAAACCTTCAAGTCTGTTTTTTTTTAGTTTCAGTAATCATTGCTGAGAAGAAGAAATAGCAATATTTAATCATAAATATATTTTCATTTTTAGCAGCAGCAGTTTTACAATTTTTAATGAATTATAAATATTTTGACAGGAGGATAGAATTGGCATTGTGCAATTTAAGATTTTTATGTCATATGCATAGATCTTTATAGTTATTTCAGAGTTAAATCTTCAGCTGCCTTATCCTAGAATAAAGTCCTTATCATTGGGTTTTGAATTCCCAAGTGTGTCATGACTAAAATATTTTAGCTTGGCAGCATTACCTTTGAGTTCATTCATTCTTTCTAGATAGTCTGAATTTTTTCACTTCACCTTTTTACACTTCACAGACTTCACTCCCTAAACCTTACCACATAAACTCTAAAGGGTTTCTTCCTTTTATTTTTTCTTTCATGTAGTTTTTAATTAATTTGTAACATAGACAGTTGAAGGTTCTGATTATCAGAGGGAGGAGCTGCAACTGAACTTTGAAAGATTTGAAAGCAATATACCACAGAGGGTTGAATAATTTGACATTTGGATGTGGATGAAGGGTAAGTGGCTGATTATTCCAACACCCAGTGAAGACCTGGGGTTTTGGTGTTATGGAATCCCAGAATGACACAGGCTGGAGAGGCCCTCTGGATGTTGCTGAATCCATCCCCTGCACAAAGCAGGACAGCTGTAGGAGAAGGTGCACAGGGAGCAGGTTTGGGGCATCCCCATGAGCTCACAGCCAGTATGGGAACACTGTTCCACTCTTGGGCAGATTCTCCTCCCAGGAAACAAGTTCTCTGACATTTCATAGGATGTAACATTAGTCAGTCTGTGCCTGTTGCTCTCTCTAATTTGCCTTGCCAGCACTGAGAAGTGTCTGGCTGCTTCCTCTTGCCACCCTCCCTTCAGGAGTTCTTGTGCATTTCTGGGATCCCTCGAGCCTTTCCTTCTCTGCCTGAGCAGCCCCAGCTGTCTCAGGCTCTCCTGGATGATCCCCCCATCCCTGATCCCATCCCCAGCTG